>CM069444.1:52411396-52621354 GCA_035610835.1 Ophiura sarsii
TGATATGTGACTTCACGGGTTATAGCAGTGGCTCCATCACGGAAAGAGGCGGGGGGGGGGGGGGGGGCATAATAAATAAAAGGGGCGTTCTAAAAGAATTCAAAGTATGCGAAGAAATTGGGAAATTTTGGAGAAATCGTCTAGTCTTGCATTCGATTTTGTTAAATGAGGTATCAAACTGCGGAGAAGAAATTCGCTTATTTAATGTATATCTCAGATTTTTGGTACCGATTATCTATTTTGAATTAGCCAACCTCAAAGCACCTGGTCCGGGACTTTATGTGCTAGGTGTACATTGATCCGTTTACCTATACAAAGATGCATTCATAACAAATAACGTTGGTTATAAATTAGAAGAATAGTGTCAACATGTCATTGCAAATGTTCTAGGAAATCACACAGCAGTCACGGGAGAACTGTCTATTTCCACATGGTATGACCAATCTCGATTATACTTATACAATGATCTGCGGTTAAGCAAACATGCACTTACTGATCCACTGCAGCTTTACCAATCCCATCAAATTGGTACTTGATCTCAAAATCTCCAAGTTTTTGCGTTGCTCTATTACTCAGCAAACTCATCATTGACATCGTACCGAGTGTATTCTTCTTTGTAGGAAGGCACTGCAGTATGTCAGTCTCCCCATACCCAACCTGGAAGGGGGAAAAAGGTATCCAGGTTAAAAGCCACTCAAAATGTAAAGCCAAATTTGTGTAGACTAACAACACATTAGAAGCAGTTTACATCTTACCTTGCTTCTAGGTGGTTCACCATACAGTAAATCTGGGTAGTTAAATGGAAAGCCATACTGCTCATACTGATGGAAGTTGACCGCGGCGTGAGATGTACTGCTGATGTAGATCACTGAGGATATAGTATCAATAAGCTCATCCAATGTAGAGAACTTTCCATTTCCGGCAACACCCTGAAACAACAAAGAATTACTGACATAAGTAGGCCTATAAGTAGCCAAGTACCAGAGCTAAAGCGCACCGCCAGCGATTATGTAATTATGGATAAGTAACTCCCAAGACAAAACCCCGATTCTCTTGACCTTAAATAGTTTGTCGCAACTGGTCTAGGTGGCGCGCTATCATTTCCAAATAGTTGGGAGCTAAGGGATTATTTAGTTCACATTCTTCTAAAAGCACCAAATTGGACCAATATGTTGCTCATACCATACTCTTTTGATTTTTGATGGATGGCAAAATTGGAGCCTTCTGGGACGGCCATATTGGCCAATTCCAATATGGCCGCCATACTGGGGGATCAAAAAATCAAATTGCTTCAATTAAGCTGACAAGAATACCAAATTGTTTGTCTGAGCACAAGGATTCTAAAAATGTATAGTTTGCTCCACTTCCGATGTGGGGTTACTGAGATATTGAGCAATACGTTATGGGTCGAGTTTGGTTGGTTCGGTCCTGTCATGACTGACAGCTCGTGACCTTACAGATACTGCGCCACAAATAACGATTTTCAGCAAAGGAGTAACAATCACGGAGCGGGTGTCCAGTAATCAACTTTATTTGGTCAATCCACCGGGAACGAGGTCTGCCTCTCTTGCGCTTCCCTTCAATCATGCCTTGCATGATCATCTTCTCCAGGTTATTACCCTTGCGGCGTGAGATATGGCCGAAGTAGCTCAGCATTTGGGTGTTGATAGCATGAAGAAGTCGTTTAGACACCCCTATTTCTTCAATAATACTGGCATTGGTCCTTCTCATTGTCCATACGATACGTAGCATACGCCTCCAACACCACATCTCGAAAGCAGCTATTCTGTTTTTGTCAGCTTTGGTTAGGGTCCACGTCTCACATGCATACATGGCAATTGGAAATACAAGGGCTTGGACAAGCCTGGTTTTTGTTGCTCTGGTTATTCCTCTGTCAGCCCAGAACTTGCTTAGGTTGATCATTGCTGATCTAGCCATTGCTAAACGGTGTCTAATCTCTTGGCTGCAACCACCCTCTTTGGTGATCAGGGATCCAAGGAAGTTGAATTTCGAGACCGATTCCACCTTATTACCATCAATTATGAGAGGCTCTCCAACACCATCTGTGCCTATGGACATGATCTTGGTCTTGCTGACATTTAGACGTAGGCCAAGCTGCTCACTCTCCACCTTGACTTTCTTCAGGAGTTCCGCCATCTCTTCCATATTTGTTGCAAACAGGGTGGTGTCATCGGCATAACGTAGATTGTGTATTTGGTATCCACCTACTGACAGCCCCCCTGGCCAATCATCCAATGCACGTCTCATTATAGACTCTGCATAAAGGTTGAAGAGTGCTGGTGAAAGTATGCACCCTTGACGGACTCCCTGACCTAGAGCAAACCAGTCACTGTTTCCTTTCTCAGTGCGCACACAGGCAGCTTGACCATCATACAGATTGCGAATTAGGTGGACGAGGTGGTAAGGGATTCCCATTTCTTGCAGTGCTGTCCACAATGCGGAATATCTCACACAATCAAAGGCCTTAGCGTAGTCTATGAAGCACATGAAGAGCTCCCTCTGGAATTCAAAACATTTTTCCATTATGTGACGTACATTGGCTATCTGATCTCTTGTGCCGCGGCCTTTCCGGAAACCGGCTTGCTCAGCAGGAAGTTCACGTTCAAGATGAGGTCTAAGACGTTCGTTGATGATGTGCAGCAGGATTTTGCTTGCATGTGATATCAGAGCGATGGTACGATGATTTTTACATTCGCTAGCATCCCCTTTCTTTGGAAGTGTTAGGAAAACTGATCTCTTCCAATCCTCTGGCCATACTCTTGACTTCCACACAGTATTGCACAGCTTTTGCATAATAACTGCTACAGAATCATCAGCTTGCTTCAGGAGCTCACTTGGAATATCGTCTAGACCAGGTGCCTTTTGACTTTTTAACTTCTTGATGGCTTCCTCGACCTCTGATAGAAGAATATCAGGCTCATCGTCACCTAGTGGAGGCGGGGGAGACTCCTGTGAGCCATTTGTCTCTTCTTGGGACGCATACAGATTTTCACAGTAGCTTTTCCAACGATCCTTGATTTCTTCACTCTCAGTTAAGACCTTTCCTTGCTCGTCCTTGATGATAGCCAATCTAGTTGTCGTTTTTGAGGTGATGTTTTTTATGCATCTAAAGAGCTCTCTGCTGTTTTTGTGAAAACTGTGATCCTCAAGTTCTTGGCATTGCTGTTGGATATGCTTATTTTTATCTCTCCTAGAATTCAGTTGAACCTCACTTGAAAGTCTTCTGTATAGGTTACTGCCTTGCAGACCAGCTTCCTTCAATTGACGTCTTTCATCTGCTAAGTTGATGGTTTCATGTGACAGCCATGATGTGGTCTTTCTCTTCTGTTTCTTAGGAACATGTTTTTTGGCTGCGCTGAGAATAGAGTTTTTGATGTCCAGCCAGAGTTCATCAGGAGTTGTTTCCTCGTCTCTTACCATCAGTTCTTGAAACAGATTTCTGGTCTCCACTCTGTATTTGTCATCAAGATGCTGCAAATCAAATCTGCAGGGTTTTGGAGTACCTTTGGTCATCTTCAACTTGATTCGAAAATCAGCAATCAGAAGTTGGTGGTCACTACCTATATCTGCCCCTGGCAGGGTTTTTGCTATCTTGATAGAAGACTTCCACCTACTGCTAATGAGGATGTAGTCAATCTGGTTTCTTGTGAGGCCGTTTGGAGATATCCAAGTGTACTTCCGTCTCGGGTGTTGTTGGAAAATTGTGTTTGTAATAGTGAGTCTGTTTGCTACACAGAAATCCACGAGTGTACTACCTCTTTCGTTTCTGCTTCCCAAGCCATGCGGGCCCAAGGCCATGGTTTCGTCTTCACTTTGGATGCCTTCTCCGACTTTTGCGTTGAAATCACCTGTTATCATGATGATATCTCTCTTCGGAATGCCATCAAGGGTTTCCTGCAGTTGGCTGTAAAAACATTCCAGATCTTCATCAGAGGCAGCGGAGGTTGGTGCATATACTTGAATGACTGAGAGGTTAATAGGCCGAGCTTGGAATCTGATGGAGATGATCCTGTCACTGACTGGGTTGTAGCCCAAGACAAACTTTGATATGATTTTACTGGTGATGAAAGCTACACCTTTGCTCCCTCCTTTCTCATTTCCTGAGTAGTATATGGTGTGGTCATCTGTGGAGAAGTGGCCTTTTCCTGACCAGCGTACCTCAGCAATACTTAGGATGTTCACTTTGCATCTGTCCATCTGTCTGGTCAGAAGCTCGAGAGTGCCAGGCTGTGATAGAGTTCTCACATTCCATGTTCCAAATCGTATGACTTTTCTTAACTTAAGATCCTTTCCCATAGTCCTTCCTTCGGCTCCATTCGGTGCGTCATCACAGGACAAGGGTCGGGATTGGTTTTGTTGCCCGTTACTTTCCCCTCTGGGTCCGGAGGTACCACCTTGGTATGCTAGGCTGGTGGCTGCCCCATTACTAAGTTTCGTCATCATAGGTTATCTATAAGGTTTCCGTGTAATAGAAAACTGGGTGAAATAAGTGTCTATAAACTTCACAAATAGCGTTACATCTATCGCATCGGTGAATGCGTGTATTAAATTTATATGTTTCAAATATCATAAGTATCTTAACTTTCACCGTTGCTTTTTTTATCAAACTAATTTTATGTATCACCGTTAGCTACTATTAGATAATGTAGTTGCCGCAATAAACTATCAATACCCGTTCTGTTTATCGGGCTTTTCAAAAATGCTAGTCATACAGGTGTGTGCGAAACAGACATATAGATCAGCTCCACACAACATTTCAATAGAGATAATCAGGGACTTAACCATAGGGGAGCAGATTCCACGGTACAAATAGGGGAACCGGCAATTACGATACACATTGGAATTAATGTGCTAATATTAAAAAAGACAGTTTGAAGTGTCTGCCAGTAAAAGTTGCACAAATCTGGGTCATTGGTTTTGAAACAATAGTATCATTAACATCAAATTTGCATAATTTTCCTGTATCCATGAATACACGAATTATCCCTTGTAACAGGAAAACAAAACAACATAGAGCCATGCTGTTTTTTCTAACTTGAAGAACAGCGTATATACTGTTAGTATATGTCAAAATAAAATTTAAATTTATATGAAAAGATAGATTTTTAACATAAATATCTACATTTTTTGTCATTTTTTTGAAAATGACCTAAAATTTTCACTTATTATAGAAATACCAAACAATAGTTTTTAATAATCTTTTTAATTTTATGATAAAGACAAGAGTTTTAATTGTCCATGTCAAATGTGGTGGTCGTACGGCATATATTGTGATAGTTGTGGTAGAAAACAGCAATTCAGTGTTTTAACAGTTTTGACGATATATGTAGAGGGTCAATGAGCCCATGCATTAACAATAGCCAAGTAGAGTGTCAAACACGGGTGGCATCTTACATTGAAACTACGCGATGTCATACACAAAATGGTGTTCAACATGTTCAAATGGAGGATATTTAGATATTTCTATTTATACTTCTAAATATAAGTGCTATGACACAAGAGTTAAGCGTTACATCCTTTTAATGTGTTGGTGGCTGTAGGTTAGAACATCACTATTTTAAGGATCCAATAAGAGGGACCGACACTTTCGATACACTTTTCGATTTTAAGGCTAAATTTTAACAGTTTCAAGTTTTTGTCAGTAAATTGCGTCACCTGTTTTAAACAATGGCACCATTAGCATCAAATGTGCAACATATGAACATTCTTGTTCATAAGTTTGACATATTATGGTATTGACATAGATTCTTTGTCTTGCATAGGCTATGCAATTTAGGGGTCATATTGTAACAGATTGTGGTTGTGGATGGTACCAAATATCAAATCGATTTTTTACAGAATGGACACATAGCGATTCCCATAATGGCATACACATATAGGCTATAGTACATCCATAGTCGAGCATCAACCCATATGAGGACATGTAAATATACACGTTATAAAATAATAGAAATTGTCACATATACATGTCATATATGTTAGGACATTTGTATAGTAACTTGACGTCTAATGGAGTACATTGCCATACACCCTTTAGGAGGGTGAGGACACTTACTCCTATACGTTTTTATGCATGAAAAATTCGAGGACTTGAAAAATGTCCTCACATTTCCGGCTGGTATAGACAAATGTCCTCAAATTGGCGGGTGCGCAAGTACATAACCCCATACATCTCCATTTATAATGATAGTTATCGTATTTTTAGAATCCCGTTTAAAACAATGGCCTTAGATTATGTAAATATTAAAAAACAAATTCAGGAACAAATAATTGGGCATAATGTTGTGATGTTTGTCATTTGAGGGAATGGAGAACCTGGCCCAACACGCAGGAACTCAAAACGTTAACAAGGAGTGCTAATAACTGGGTATCGAGATCAGTGTAGAAAAATGTAAGGGGATGAAGATGGGATCCAAAAAGTAAGAGTCAGTGACATCCAGCATACATTGGAATTAAAGAACGAGAGACAGTATAACAGTTCAAGTAAGCAACCAATAACAGAAACAGATGTTTGATGCCCATAACATAACAGGAGATCAAAATTAGAATTGTTGTTGTAACCTTTTCACTTCAAAGGTTGAAACCCAGTCTGGAGGGAAAGCTCATTGAAATCACGAACAAGCAAGGCTTCTACGAGCACTGGTAACACCCTTAAGTCTTTCTGTGCCATGTGAAACCTGGACACTAAATGCAAAGACGCAGAACGAATACATGCATATCACCAACCAAAAAATTGAGGAGCATTAAATAAGATCACCTTTCAGTTATGAAAAGGAGAAAACTCATGATGGTTTGAGTATGCTAAAAGTTAAATGGAAGCCTGCAAATGCTATTTTACAAAGAGGGACAGATGGGGTAAGAGAGAGATGGGGGGGGGGGGGGGGGGGGTGAAACAAATACATTGATGGACAACATCAAACTGTGGAAAGGAATGAAATTTGGCCGCCTGATCAGAACAGCCGGTGACAGGCAGCTATAATAAACTTTAGACTCTAGATCTATCAATGTGGGATATACGTGTAGGGCCTACAACTTTTATTACGCCTTTAAACCAATATTTAAATGAGGTGTCCAGCAAGCACAACGCTGTGCATTATATGTTAGAAAAATAATTACCGAGCCCAAATCGTGTAGTTATATGCAACAAAACATCTCTCTCAACATACAATTTTTAAAAATTGCGGTGACCGAAAGTCCCGGTATCAATGACGTCATGGTTATTGCTGGTGCTCATATTTGTGCAGTGCATTGTATAACTATGACTTCATTGATACCGGGACATTAGATCACCGCGAATTGCAATGTTTTTATTCGGTTTTGTGATAAGTGTGATGATTTGTTCTGTATAATTATTTTTCTAACATATAATGGACAATGCTGAGCTTGGTGGACACCTCCTTTAAAGTAGGTGTCTATCTATCTACCACAAAACATTGTGCATTATATAAATGCACAAAGTTGTGCTTGCTGGACACCGCCTTTAACCGCTCTTGTCAGACTTGTTGACATGCTTGAAAACACCATCCTTTCACATGACTTATGCTATACATTTCATATTTAAATTGGAACTGTCTGCCGGAATAACCACATCATGACTGGTGAATCTTTGATTTATTTCAAAAGAATCATGAAAACTTACCCGATGTCGAGCTTTATCATGTTTAATATGTATATTTTGTTTTGGACTCATTGGATTTCACAATAGTTTCATTTCACTTTTGTCAAAAGTTTCTTATGCATTTTCATAGGCGGTGTTGTCATGAGCATTAGGCCCAAATCTTCCTTTCCCCTTTTCTCTATCTTTTAAAGTTTATTATTCATTATTTCTTATCAATTATACAATTTTCATGATTACATCATCGTCACCCTTCTTTTTTTCTCTCAACAAAATCACATTACTATCATTTTCTTGCATACAGTACGTAACTTCAAAATATGATTATTTCAAAGTCACACACTTCATGTTACACACAATCAATGTACATTTTTAATGAAGGCCTACTTAAAATATCAATTCTGATTTTAAAAAAAAATATAAGATTAGGATGATTCCCATATCTACATTTGCTTATTGATAATTAATTGATAATTGATATAGGCCTACTAATAATGCTAATATTACATTTCAATCATTAGTCCAATGGTTCAGATTGTGGTCCAAGAACGTTGGCCTAGGGTAACCTTGATGGATAGAAATGGATCGTTATCAACAACAAGTGTCATTGGTTTTCTTGATCCCTCTAGGCCTATGGTCTTGTTATGTATACGAGGGTCAATCAAGAAGTTCTACCCCCTCCCTCGTAACATCGCTAATTTGAATGGCAGCCTCATAACATTTATTTCGATTATAACTACCTATGAATCATAGCTACACAATTAAAGTAAATGATAATTGATATCTGATCCACTGTTGTTCGGATGCAGTGAAAGCCAGAGAGATTTTTGGACAACGGAAACGGAAAAATAATAACCCGCAAAATAATCCGTGTTTTTCGTGTTTTTCTCCGTATTGTATGGTTGGATTTAAGAGCACGGATTTTAATTTTGAAAATCGACAGCAATGGATGATATCTAAATATATGGTATTATTATTTATAAATAAGAGTGTAATCAATATTAACTCTTGTAGGCTTGCAAATAATTATAATATCAACTCGATAGTCATATCACAGTGACGCTTTGTATGTATTTATGGATTATGGACATAATACGCTCTTTAACATGATAGTCATTTATTATGAGTTATCTTTATGTGCAACCTTAAGAATAATTAATCAGATAGTCAATAGTAGAAACAAATCTCTTGGAGAAACTTGGAATCTCTCCATTTATATAGTTAGTTCTGTGTATTATTGAGGATCTCTCAGTTCATATAAAAAGCAATATGAATTTTACAGTCTTCCCAAGGGCAGGGTTAAACTTAAGGGTTGTCCTGATCTGGTTTTGGCTAATCAGCGGGCATATTCGTCCTACCAAATCAGTATTGTTTATCATGTGTATAGGCTGTTGAAAAGATATCTGAAATTTAGAACTGTTACTTGACCAATATAGGTATGTCTGTCTCTTAGAATTGGCCATATGTTCAGTAATCCGTACTCAGAAGATATTTGGCTGTTTTTCATCCGTTCCCGTCAATCGAAATGTACATTCGGCTTTCACTTCATGCCCAGAGAAGACAACCCGTAATCAAAGCTATTCAGACCAATTTGTTATGAAATCGTAGCTGAAATTTAAAGCTACAATTGTGGAATATTTCATAAGATTGGCTTTATAATTGTTATCAAAGTTATGATGTAGGACTAGGAGATATAACTTATTGAACGACCCTCGTACTATTACATTGTGGATTTGTAGTGTTATATTAAGAAGCTATGTTTTGATACTTTAACGTAATTGTCATGGTATTTATGATTTAGAATGGTACTCTAATTTACTGACTCAAATCAACATGTTCAACTGTCGTCATATTAATGAATATCATATCAGTCATATGTGATCGTTGTATGTCATTCATTCATCTTGAGTCGTAAAATATTTCAAGTTTCACCTTTAGGCCTATCAAACCCATTACCTTAGCTATATTACCATTTTCATAATTAATGAATATCTTGTAACCAATCTGGTTGTATTAATTGATATATAGATGACTATCATTATTTTGTAGGCCTATACCTTATCCTTAACATCAAGTAATCAGGAATATGAAATGATGATATGGCCATTGCTTCCATACCTTCAAAACGGAACAGACGTAGGGGAATTTGAAGGAGTACTTCAAATTGATTTAGATTATTTTTGCACAGCGAAAATCTGTTTTAGATAAAAGAAATCTTTTTCTTACACCATTTATTTATTTATTATTAGAACAACTTAGTGGAATCTGCAGGCAGTTTCGGAGTTCATAAGTGTTTTTGCTTGTGTCATTTTCGGAGTTCACAATGTTTTTGCGTGTGTAGGCTTTTTTTTCTATTTGAAAACCAGTGGTATCTGTTTTCTGGTGTTTTGTATATGCTAATCTAATAGATAAAAATAATTAAAAATAAAAAATAAAAAAAAATCCAGATATCAATTATCAACAACGCTGATTCATTCTTGTATTGACTAAGAGTGATTCCCTGAATATAGTTAATAACATTTTTAAAATACTGTTTACCTTTTAGATCGTTAAGAATGCCACAAAGAGTGACTTTAGTCATGTTAGTATTTTACAACGTGCTGCAACTTGCAAGAATGACACGAATGACACGGATGAGACTCCGTACTACAGCATTTCTAGTAATACTTCAGCAAAATTTCACTACATCTTTACTGTTATTCTTTAAATATACAAAATATTTAAATAGAAAACAGCAAAACAGTATCCATTAAATTCCCAATTTTACGAGTTGACAAATAGACATTTACACCATACATGATATGAGAACAATTTTACCGCACAAATTCAAACGTAGCATAAAAATGCCTGTGTACATGAGTACGGCAATTCATTTCACTGCAGGTCTACGTACTCGTACGAACAATGCAAAACAGCGCTCATTGATGCGATAGGTATTCAGTACATGTAGGGCCACCAGGCATTAACGCACTCTATGGCGATTGTCAAAATGTGAAAAAAGGCGGAGTTAGTTTTTGTGGCCTAAATATAGTTCTATAAGGCCTCCGGGCCTGAAATATTTACCAAAAACGCCAATTATATTGATTATTAAGAATAACCAAAAACATATTCCGATTTATTTGATAGGTTGTAATTACACGGAACGGAAGATGGTGTAAATAAAATAAAACAACAAAACTGGGTTAATTTATGCAAAAATAAACATGATGATTTTAACTTTTTATCCCAATATTGGTATTATTTGATAGCATGATATGTTGGCCAAAGCTTGCATTTTACCAGAAGTGGATATGTCGTGTCAATTTGAATCTATGGCGTGTAAATGCAAAATTCATTTTTTATAAAATAATATGCAAATTCTATGCAAATTAGGCTGTACCTTTAAAACTATCACCCCAAATCCTTGCAACTTTCAGGACTTGAAGGCCCAAACATCTGTCTTTCAATTTATCGAAACAATTCCAATGTGTATCCAAATTGCCGGTATTTCCTTAACGGAGCATATTTTCTCTGTAATCTGCTGTCCTACCATCCCTGTCTCGATTATCTATGGATAAAGTAAGCTCCCTTGCGCCTGATCAGGCGTACGTAACACCCTATCTGCTCATTGTTGAGATTTTGTTTCACAGTATAGCGCCCACTATAAGTTCATCATTCGGAAGTTAAGCGTAAACTGTCAATCATTCGTTGTAAATGAATATTCATCGTGACTATTCATGACCTCACACGATGTGATCGTCGCGATCCAGCATCCTTCCCAACTGATCTGATTACAATATTCATAAAATGCAAATAACGCCACGTCCCGCCTCTGTCAGACGATGCCATCCACAATTTGAAATTCGTATTTTGTTCCACGTGAAAATTAATTTCAAATAACCAATTCTGAATGTTTCGTGTCATATTAGAACTAAAATTCTGCTATCATCAAAGCAAATAAGTTGAACTCTAAATCACAATCAGCTTTTTTGGACCATTGATGTACTATTTCTGTGCCACAAATCATGTTTTGAGCCGATAAAATCCACCGCGTCTTAGGTCCTCTGGTTTGCTACGACCATGATAGTGCGCCCTCTCTAAGATCATCATTAGTCAATTTAAACATAGTAAACGGGGAACTTTGCCTCCGAGATACTTGTCCCATAGTTATAGGGTCTCTGGCCTGATACGTTACTTTTGTCTAACAATAACCATAACAATAGACGAAGTCATGTGTTAAATGAGTGTTGATGAAACTCAACCATCACTATAGTTGATTTGCAGACATTGGCCGATTCACCATTTCAGTCAGAGGTAACAGAAGCAAAAGAGGGGGAGGCACTCGAATCTTATCGTAATATGCAAGGTTAATACCGTGTCATCATGTGCCTGTACTACTGTGATACAGTCACCACTATGTACCTAGTGACAGGGAACTTGCGGCTGAATTAGCTGCATAACTTTGCCTGCAAATACACTGCCGCCCATAAGTATTTCTCCCCCTGGAAGCTTGCAAGTTATCACTGTGTTGTCGGCAAAGTATTAAACCATCAGACCCAATTACCATTTCATTGAGTTCATTGTACATTTATACCAATAAATTAATGTTGAGTCCTATTCATATTCATGACTTTAAAGCTTTACAATTCATGATTTTATCGGGCAAGTCAAAATTCCAAGACTTTAAAAACTCATCTGTTTAAGATTGCTTATGATTTGACTGGTTGATTTCTATGTAACTGTTTTTATATTTTAACTGTTTGTTTTATTTGTTTTGATGTTTGCGCCTCGGAATAGGTTGTCTAGATAGATGGCGCATTATAAATGCATTATTATTATTATTATTATTATTATAAATCGCCGTAGTAAATGACCTCATGAATATCAATAAGCTCATTATCGGCAGTGTAACGCTATAGGAAATTTTCAACTGAAATCAACTGGTGATGGAAAACTCCATGTGCAGAATTTTATAAATGATAATTGGCATGCGCAGTTTATTGGAATACCTTCAGAAGGAACCATTCCAGCTTAAAAAGTTGTTTTTTGTGATGACGGTTTATGTTTTTGGCAGATATTCACCTTTATTTAAGGCACATCTAAAATTATTTTCAATACAATCGGGCTGAAATAACATGGAGAACCAGCAAAATTACAAAGTGTGCATGCATGCAGTTCATTGACCTATTTGCTCCAGTGACCTAACAAACCACGTTATCAATAGAATCGTCGCTGTTCTGACATACCGGCACATCACGAAAAATAGCGTTTTGAGAAAATCGTGTTTGAAAATTTTCCAATTTTTAAAGACTTGTTAGAGAGCATTTACATCAAATGTCACTATCATTGTCAAAGAACACTAATAGATATATACTTATGTTTGTTATGAGCATGTTACAACAACAAATTGCAATTATTAATTAGGAGTAATTATGTCATAAAGTCATGTGCCGGTATGTCAGACAGTTCTACAGTGATATGCCAGTGATATGCCGGTATGTAGTTACACGGTGGTGTATGGTAGAATATTGTGATGTGCCGGTATGTCAGAATACAAAATGAGGTTTTCATGCCGGTATTATGTTAAAACCCTGGCATATGACATTAATTAGTGCGGTATCTCATTAATTAATTACCTTTTTGTCTCAATTTTTTTGGAGAATAAAGAGCTTCACTTGTAGATCATAAAATGCAACTTAACTCATTTTGCCCAAAATGGCACATGTGCCGGTATGTCAGAACAGCGACGGAATGATTCAAAGCCAGTAGAGTTTCCCACTATTTCATCTTCACAAAGGACCGCTCAATAAACAACATAACAAAACATAATAAATCCTTTTTCTACTATGCCACCGTCTCTTCTCAATCCCAAACAATAGGGAGCTAGACTATCCTATTCAAATCAGATAAATAGGATACTTGTTGTGTCCATCCTCTAACAGTACTTATTTACAGTCAATGGGTCCCCGGTGCTTTTTTAACTTGCCGAATTTGCGTTATTACGGCCCGATATGATTTGGTTTTAAAAAGATGAATTTCTGCCAAAAACATAGTTCGACGTCAGAAAAATAACTTGATATAGCTGGAATGGTTCCTTCTATTAAGGTATTCCAATAAACTGCGCATGCTAATTATCATTTATACATTTCTGCACGTGGAGTTTTCCATCACCTGTTGTATCTCAGTTGAAAATTACCATAGCGTTACACTGCCGATAATGAGCTAATTGATATTCATGAGGTGATTTACTACAGCGATTTTACATTGGAATTTTGACTTGCTCGATAAAATCATGAATTGTAATGCTTTTAATTCATGAATCTGAATAGGAAACATGAATTTATTGGTATAAAATGTACAATGAACACAATGAAATGGTAATTGGGTCTGATGGTTTAATACTTTGTCGACAACACAGTGATAACTTGCAAGCTTCCAGGGGGAGAAATACTTATGGGCGGCAGTGTAGTTGTTGTCAATTGCCCGCGTATTTTCGATAAAGAAATGCAAAATTCGTTATTCAGATAAATTGATAAAGGTATTCAGGTGGTCTCATAGCCAGAAATACCTAAAGTAACGTTTATAATTCGTATCTTGGTTGATATAACTGTATTATGACAAATGGTTTTGTACCTAGGTTTATATAAAAATGATGATGAATTATTTCGTTTTTTATCGCAAATAAATACGTAGAACTGTTATTTTAATTTTAATGTTTTCTTTATTCCACGTGCATAATAAAAATGGAAAATAATTTTAAAAAGTATCCAATAAATTATGAATAGGTAAAATGACAAACATAATATTTTTCTTTCCAAACTACGGTCGATGATGGTCGGATTTGTTTTTATTGTGGTGACCGCTTCCAAAGGGATAACATATTTCAAGCTGTTGGATTAAAGGAGGTGTCCCGCAAGCATAAAAGTGTACACTATATGTTAAAAAAATAACTATCGAGCCCAACTTTTGTAATTATATAGAACAAAAAACTACACTTATGACAAAAACAAATAAAAACCGCTATCTCTCAACATGCACTTTTTAAAATTCGCGGCGATCGAGATTCCCAGTGTCGATGATGTCATAGTTATACAATGCACATGCGTAAATTTGAGCACCGATACCCATGACGTCATCGACACCGGGACTTTCGATCGCCGCGAATTTTAAAAATTGCATGTTGAGTGATGGCAGTTTTTACTCATTTGTGTGACTAGTATGGTGTTTTGTTCTGTATAATTATGTAATTTCGGCTTGATAATTATTTTTCTAACAAATAATGATCATTGTTGTGCTTGCGGGACCCTTCCTTTAAGTATTGGTTGTCGTGATTGTAAAGCTACATGATCAGCTCTATTCATAAAGCCACACTATCATGAATAGCATTTGATTATGGAGCGCAAATAATAACATCTGTAAAAGTACCGCTTTTCATCATTGGTCAAAATGGGTTCCTCTAACGCCCAATGGACGAGGTCCAAAATCGAAACCAATACGCCAGAGTTTATGAATCTACTATAAATAATTCACGTATTTTTAATGGTTGATGTTGACTGACAAATATCTTATAGTATTCAAAGTGTCCTTACCCCAATACCACATCCTCCAGTATCAACACTTGCAGACAGTTTAGCGGCCCATGATTGTACCTCGTAATCTGAACTCAGTATATCCACGTCTAGAACCGGCAAAAATGTGTGTTTGAAAAAGAAGATAAAAAACCAAATGATACAAGTAAAGCACAAAACGGATTAAAGATTTCTTTAAAACCAGTTTTGTTTCTGATTAGACAAAGCTCACAATTCTTTACATACTAGTTTTGATATACAAATGACAAAAGTATAATATCCTTTCATAGGATTAGGGGTGTTAACAATTAACATCTACATTTATCTTTTCTATGAGTAAAAGAAGAAAGAGGTTAAAACGTCAATTTTCTTACCACTGTAATGAGGATTCACCACAGCTGACACATACTTTTTGATCGTACGATACACCGGCAGGGCATCATCCCGGAAGTAATACTTGGGCAAATCTTCCACACCCCTTGCTTTGATGTCTTCTTCGAGATTGCCTTCTCTGTTCAACTCCCACTGGTTACCAGATCGCCATTCACCATCTGAAGCGTCAGTTTCGTCACACTCCATTTGATCATCGTTATCTTTGCATGCGCATGCGCAACCCTGATAACGTCGACGGATGATTTGCCACATTCCCTTGACACCTATTGACATATGTAGGTCGACCCATCCTCCCTGGCTGACCAACGTTGCAAAGGCTGTACTGTACAATACGATAAGGATAATTGATGAGCTACAGTGCATTCGTACTTGATAATCGCTCGAGGCCTTGCATTCGTGCATAGCATACAGACCTTCGAGCGCCGACAAGTATGAATGCACTGCTACGAATGAATTATCTATCATACACACATTTTCTAAAATAATAATATTAACGTATTAAGAAATTTCATACATTAATGTCTACTAAATTGAGCTCATAATTCATATTTTAAAAACACTACTAATATCTATATTATAATACGCTACTCTCTGTCTGTTTGTTTGTTTGTCTGTCTGTCTGTGCGCGCTTTTTCGTCGCCTTCCCGGGGTCGGGCGGCGTTCAAACTTGGTGGGTGGGTGCAGCTCGGTCCCCGAAAGAGCAAGTTTGCATTCGCTAGAGCTTACGAGGTCAAAGGTCATCTAGGGTTCAACTTTTTGAAGTTGGTCGGATCGTGCTTAAACTCGGTGATCGCAATGCTCGATGCGAGGCGAGCGTGGCAAAAATAAAACGGTTTGGCGTTTGTCGGGTCTTCCGGGGTCAAAGGTCGTCTAGGGGTCGAATTTTCAAAGTTTGTCCGATCGGGCTTAAACTCGGTGACGGGAAGCCCGAGTACGAGTCGAGCGTGGAAAAAATAAAACGGCTTTGCTTTTCTTGGGTCGTCCGGGGTCAAAGGTCGTCTAAGGGTCGAATTTTCAAAGTTTGTCCGATCGGGCTTAAACTCGGGGAAGGGAAGCCCGAATGCGAGTCGAGCGTGGAAAAAATAGAGCATACGAGGTCAAAGGTCATCTAGGGGTCAATTTTTTGAAGTTGGTCGGATCGTGCTTAAACTCGGTGATCACAATGCTCGATGCGAGGCGAGCGTGGCAAAAATAAAATGGGTTAGCGTTTGTCGGGTCTTCCGGGGTCAAAGGTCGTCTAGGGGTCGAATTTTCAAAGTTTGTCCGATCGGGCTTAAACTCGGTGACGGGAAGCCCGAATACGAGTCGAGCGTGGAAAAAATAAAACGGCTTTGCTTTTCTTGGGTCGTCCGGGGTCAAAGGTCGTCTAAGGGTCGAATTTTCAAAGTTTGTCCGATTGGGCTTAAACTCGGGGAAGGGAAGCCCGAATGCGAGTCGAGCGTGGAAAAAATAGACCATACGAGGTCAAAGGTCATCTAGGGGTCAACTTTTTGAAGTTGGTCGGATCGTGCTTAAGGTAGCACACCTCTAAATAGTTCCAGGCGAAAACTTGCAACTCTTATTGCGCAATACTTCTTATCAATACGCGTGATTAAAATAGTGATTTCTCGGGAACTACAGTGATTCAGCAGACGAGGTTGGTATCAAATTAAAGCTAACAATATGAATTTTAATGATAGATCATTCACAAATAATATTAACTATTTTTTGTTAATAAATAGTAGTCCTACTTTCACGGTGCACGGCCGTAAGTCTTGCGAAAAATCAACTTGAAAAATGACCGTAGAGGGCTTAGATGCTCGATTGCTTAAAATCTAACGGTTATCCACGTATATTTTACAATTTTAATCATAAGCTTGCTAAAATAGCTAGAGTTTACTACCAAATTGAATGACTTTCTATGTGTAAATTTAAAAATAACCTTGCCAGAACATGGTTTAAATCTTCGGAAAATCTAATAGTACGTTGGCCTGCGTGTATAATGCGTCATAGTTTGGGGGCATAAATAGAAATTTATACATAGAAATTCTTTCAATTTGGTATTAAACTCTAGCTATTTTAGCAAGCTTTCGATTAAAATTGTAAAATATACGTGGAAAACCGTTAGATTTTAAGCAATCGAGCATCTAAGCGCATCGGCCGTAATTCAAAAACTTGTCTTTTGCTAATGTCGGGTTTCTAGCATAGTCGTAGGCCTAACATTTTCCTAACTTTAAATCGTTAAAATCGATCTATCGTTATAAACATATTATAAGCATTGTCTTGGGCTTAAATTTGATACCAAAATCAATTCCTAAATCACAATGGTCATTGAGATATCATCTTTTGAAGCGTCGCGCATCGATCAAAATAAGGTGCAAAATGGTCGTCTAATTTCGACTTCCTATTATTTAGAGGTGTGCTACCTTAAACTCGGTGATCACAATGCTCGATGCGAGGCGAGCGTGGCAAAAATAAAACGGGTTAGCGTTTGTCGGGTCTTCCGGGGTCAAAGGTCGTCTAGGGGTCGAATTTTCAAAGTTTGTCCGATCGGGCTTAAACTCGGTGACGGGAAGCCCGAATACGAGTCGAGCGTGGAAAAAATAAAATGGCTTTGCTTTTCTTGGGTCGTCCGGGGTCAAAGGTCGTCTAAGGGTCGAATTTTCAAAGTTTGTCCGATCGGGCTTTATGCATGCATTCTACAAACCCCCAAACCCGAGAACCGACAAACCCCGGGTGACCGCCTAGTAGGGAATATTATGGATGAGGCGTACCATTTTATCGATTCAATACACCAATTCCTTCTGCAGGTGGATATGTAAATGAATGCAATACACCAATTAGTCCTTCTTCAGGTGGATATGTTAATCAATTCAATACACCAATTCCTTCTTGAGATGGATATGTAAATCAAACCTTGACGTTATCACATGGAGAATAATTGATACCACAATAGGTAATTCTTAATTACTAATTGAATAATCGATACTACAATAGGTAATTCTTAATTACTAATTAATTACTTAATTAGTAATAGTTAATTGGAGCGTGTTTACAAAATTTGTTCGCGAGTTGTGATAGTATGCGAAAACGTAATTATCTTTAAAATAAGTCTCAATTGCTTCGTTGAACATGCATAATAAAAAAAAATTCAACTTACATTTGAAAACCAACGTGTTGTCCTTTGATTTGACTTTTTAACCTTTAAGATCAACCAAATGTTAGTAGCCTAAACATTTCTTTTTGTGCCACATTCAATCCTGAAAACTTGTGATATTAATGCTACACATCACTCTAACGTTGGTTCATTATCATTAAGTGCTCTAACTTGGGAAAACCTTCAGTCAAATTGGTAAATCCAATACTGTATTAAATATAGTATTGGATATTATTGCCTAAACGTGCCAGGGACAATCGAATGCCCCTGCTTCTACATAGATACTTACTTGTTCACGCTCAGGACATAGAAAAAGTGTGGTGCCATCAGTTGATAAAGCGGGTGAGATATGGACATAGACTGTCGTATAGAGCAAGATACATGGTCTCAATCAGAAGATGTGTGAAACCCAAATGTGACACCGATTGGTGATAAGAAGCGTCGGCGTTGTTGAACCAAATCTTAGCCAACATCCACGCGTACTTGTCATCATGTGGAAAAAACACCTGGTAATAAATGATAGAATGTTGTATGTGATGTCTTATAACCACATAGTCCCAACATAGTCTCAATAACCTATGGTCAGGCCCGTAATTAAGGGGGGGGGGGGACCAATGTACCTTTTTGTGTACAAATGTACCTTTAATCCCTATCCCCCCCCCCCCCCCCCCCCCCCCCCCCCCTCGCCGCTCTCAAAATGTTCTGAGATGACTAGAAATAAATCGGGGGCAACCTTTTACGATTTGTTGGGTACAAATGTACCTTTTCCAGAAAAACGCCTGCTAAAAATCCTGCTTATGGGCCTGCCTATGGTTGCAACCATGCCGTTGGTTTGACCAGTACCATCCAACATTCCTCATAGCATGCAGGTCTCACAATGCAAAGGTTGTGAGTTCTAGCCCCGCTACAGCCAATGTTTGTATCCTTGGGCAAGGTACTTAGTCTCAATTGCCTCGTGGTTCGGAAGTCATGTAGAAATGGTGGTCCCGTACATCGGAAGAGCTATCCCCGAGCACGTTAAAAAGGTCAGACTCCTTCATAAAGAGCAGGGGATCATCCCGGGTCTGTATCTATATACACACACACATAATATCGTCAGCCTGCTTCGATAATTGCTTAACTCATTTTTTCTAGTTCTTAGAAAACAACAAAAGTATGAAACCTGTTACCTGTGTACCTGTGACTCATTTTGCATTATTGATGGATGGATATTCATTATGTGGAATGTGACTTGTATTGTTGATGCCTCAATTGGCGTGCATGGATGCACTAATCCAAGTCATATAGAAACAGATGAACACAGCCATACAATAATTTGATTAATTCCATGGATTTGTCAATGCAAATTCAATAATGCAAAATGAGTAACATGTTGGAGTGGTCTGGTTGCCCTTTTGCAACAAAGCTCTTCATTTACCAACACTTTTGATTGGTCAATGACTTAGGTATTATAACAGCATGTGCATAATGTAATGAAGTCATGATTTATGCAAAAAACTCAATTTTGCTGAAAAGTGAGTTATGCAATTATCGAAGCAGGCTGACGATATGTATTCCTATAGGCCTACACACCTCCACTAGGCGTGGCGCACCAATGGGGGTAAACAAATAGCCAAAGAAAGATTGATGGAAGCTACTAAGTTGCTCCCATTGTTCCGTCCAAGGACGACCGATGATGATGATGATGATGATGATAAACACATGAGGTAAGTCTATTATTGAACCTATATACGAGAATTTAGATGCCAAAAGACTTCTTACTATTTGTATTTTACCTACCCTTGACAGATTTCTCATCGTCCAAGACCTGATTGCCTTTTTTATAGAGTCCATTTTAGATTCCCAGTTTACAGACATCATCTTCTAATTTAATACACGGACTTACTACAACACCCAATATGTTTACATTATTGTTGGAATGAAACTTCCAATTTATACCCCTTTTTTTCTATGTTTTCTATGTGTCCATTATGAGATATACAACTTAAGCGTATTATAAAACAAAGTAGTTATCCATTTGTCATGGATTCACCAAAGTTAAAACTTTCAATAGTGTATAAAATAAAATCTCTTCTTATTGTGTCAAAAGCTTTACGAAAATTAATACAAATCATAGCATTATAATAAGTATTGATTGATTGATTGATACATTATAATTATCAACATAAATCATGGATTCAAAATTCTTACGTAGTAGTTTAGTAATTTTTTGTCTCACCCATCGTACAAATACCACAAAGAATCGAAGTGAGACCTACGCAAAGGTTGCTATAGCTGTATAATCTTCTGTAACCACAATAAATATGTGTTTGCTGTGTGATCCAGAGAACCACCCAGTGTTTGAATCGTACAAGTCTAGAGTATAAAGGGCTCATCATAGCCTACTCCACAACTCTCGTCCGCTACGCGTGTCATAGCTCCGACCTATGTGTTTCTGTGGCGCAATGATTGCAATACGCATATGAGAGATCGTGAAAGACCTTGGAGCGTTGTGCAACATAGCCTATTTGGCCATCATGAGACAGTAACGTAACCGCGTATATTCTACTAATGGTAGCACAAAACGCGCGCGCCTACTCGCGGTGCTGGCACAATCACACAAGCGTTGAAAGGCGGAAGATACATACGCGTGCGTAAAAGGTGCACCTGTTAAGTTACGTCACTGTCAGAGGAAGCCAAACAGAGTATACTCTATTTGGCTTCATTTGGACAGTGACGCAACTTAACAGGCGCAGCTTTTACGCACGCGTATCTTCCGTCTTTCGACGGTCGCGTGTATACGCCAGTCCCTCGCTATGTGCTGTTATTAGTAAAATACGTCACACTGTCTCGTGATGGCCAAACATTAGGCCCTTTAGTCACTATTAATCTGGGAGTCCAGCGTACAGATTTGGCAGTTACGCTTTACTTACCGGATTATCTGGTCCACTCGGTCGGTTGTTACGAAACAGCTGTATGGCAACGGGCATCAGATCGTCGGTATCGTTGACGAAGAAAAGTGCTATCGGTGAAGCGATCTATCAAGTAAAAGTGTAAGCATTGCGTTGGCACTATTAGTATGACATTTCATCATTGCATTGGTTCGAGGGTTAGATGTACACCAAGAACAATGACTTTTGATGAAGAGCCTTGACTAAACTTCTATTGCAATTATGTATGTTTCTGTATATATGTTTCTGTGGACTAGAACAATCTTCCACATTGTCATTGATAACACTGGTGATTTTAAAATGTTAAAAATTAGTTTAAATCAAACATTTTTTGTCGGTCCTTTGTTAATATTTGCTCTGATCTCATTGGCTTATTTTTTAAAGGAAATCGCACACATTTGTAAAATTTAAAACAAAACATTTGCCATATCCATCCACACACGTACATTTATATAACCCCTCTTGCTTTAGAGAACCACGAGCGCCCATTGAACAGATACATGTAACGTGAGCTTGTAATACTACATGGGATTGTAGCCTACAACAAGATAATAAACATGATAAAGTGTAATGCTTTGATCCCTTACCATGGTATTGAGTGATTGTATTTTACGTAAGATTTCTGTGTAATCCACCATAAATAGTCGGTTGCTCTCGATTGCCTCGGGTATTGACATATTCATCACTTGCTTAAAACTATCTTCATCACTGAGATTCATGCTAGAGTAGAGGAAAATACAAACATTTAGGAATCATATTTGTTACGGTGCTGCAGTTGTATCGGTCAGATTTATTTATCGGAATTATAAAAACTATTTGTTTGTCTTATCCTGTCTTGTTGTTCGTCTACATGGAGGCCTTTTTAATTCCAATTAATCAACCCTGCTATTCATAAACATCTTAATGGTATTTACCCTGTTTCGGGGTGTCATGTCCCTTAAGGCTTTATCATGTCTTCCCGTTTTCACACAAAGTTCAATCAATCAGGCATTCAGGTGATTGAAAGGGTTTATCAAAATTCTTAGCACACGTCCACCGAATTCAGGAAATTGTCAATCTTTACCGCTCTCTCTTAAACTCGTACATTCATAAACTTGTGATTCAGCGAGTTGTTCCATTTTCGGTGACGCCATAAGACGTTTTGATGACATTTTATGTTTACCCTTTCGGTGACGTCATGAGATGCGTTGATGATGTTTTGTTTAAGAATTTGTTGGGGTCTTTTTCTATAAAACATTACAATAAGATAATGTAGGCCTATACACATACGATTCTGACAATCTATCCAATGAGTTAACACGCTGTATCACTGCTGGGTTGGTACCAATGAGACGCTGAGCTCCAAAGACTTTGTCTAGATCACTCCAATCATCACCCGGGATGATTTTCTTGTAAGTCGATACAATCTGTAAGTAACCATGGTGACGGATTTTTTAGATACAGTAAACTTATAGTTGCTATTTTAAAAAGGGGCACGGAGAGATTGGCGATAAAAATGAAATTTGAAGAAGAAAAAAATAGTTTCAATACAGATATCCCTGAAACGTAATATATCATGAGAAAGGGGTTGAAGTGATGGCGCTAGATAGACATTCTGGAGAAGCCACATGTGCCAAATTCTTTGTGATCTACATCGAAATTTCCAAATCGTGAAATATTACATGATATACTGCGAACTTAAAGGTAAACGGTTTCAGATGGTAGCCCGGGATGGTAGTATATACCTAAGTATTGCTTTGGTGCAAAAAACACAATTTCCAGAATAATTGAGGGCGCACTCCCATCTCTCAATGCCCCTTTAAACAATCGTAGGGAATAACACGTGGTTGCAAGTGTGTTATGTTATTATTTAATATAGGTCGCTACATGTCACAAGGCACCAACTACACAAACCGCTACATTTAACATCCAAATCTTGCGCGACTGGGCGTTCGGTTCTGTCATTAAGAGCGATTTGTGTTTCATAGTTTATTCGAGCAACTTAAAATCGCCACGACCTGCGACGAAAAGTATGCTATGCCCGTAAAGGCCCATCTCTGAAAAGCCTAGGTACACTCTTAGAAAAAAGGGTGCTTCATGGGTTCTTGGCTGTCCCGTATATGGAACCCTCGGTTTAAAGGTTCTTTTAATTTGAATAACCCAGGCTTCTGTAGAGAACCTTTAAAGGTTATAAAGACGCATTTCTCTTGGAACCTTTAAAGGTTCAACTCTTTCGGGAACCTTTAAGGTTCTATAAAGGGTTCCATATACGGGACAGCCAAGAACCCCTGAAGCACTCTTTTTTCTTAGAGTATATATGCAATAACAGTGTACTCTCAGTTTTTTAATTATTATTATTATTATTATTTATTATCTTTACCCAGGGTTGCCCGAATCAGCTGGCCGCTGTTCTAACTCGGGGCCCTGCACATCAATATGATACATGCTTAAAAATATTGACTTAATATAAAATACACGAGATATAATAATTAATGGTTCTCCTTTTAAACGAAATTCATGCCAGAATGATCAGTTTGTATTGATTACAAGTTTCTGGTTCGACTACCTTCTCTCGAAATTAATGCAGTTCCCTACGCAATACTACCATGACTACTACATTAGGAACCGTGGTCAGAAAGTGTCACGTACATACACGGAGACGAAAGGTGACGCCGATTACGAGGTTGAACATTTGACCAAAAATGGCGTCATGTGCTTTCCCCGGCTCGCTTACTGAAGATCCTGACCCAAAATCAGATAATAATAAAGCAGCCGCCACGAAGAATATCATATCATTTCGCAGCCTTGGTCCCTACCATACGTAAATATAAACTCCTCTGCATCATTTCCCAGTGTTAATAACAAAAGTTAAGAAATGTGGTGGTTCAATGATTAACTGCACTCATGAAAGGGTTTTACCCTGGCGCTACTCACGATTTTTTTTAAGCTGCACTGAAAAATAAATTGGTGTCACAGCGACGCCTTCTTGGAGTCAACTGTAAATTACACTTACAAAGGCGTCATTTTGACTCCAAAATTGGTGTAATCGTCAATGATATGGGTTTGCACATAATTTACGTTGACACCGTTAAGTGTCCGACGGACACCTTTCAGTGATCATTTAGTGATTTACACCAAAACTGGTGTCAGATTAATTGAAATAACTCCAAGGGCGTCAATAGTTGGCGGGAAAGCTCACGGTTTTTAGAGGTGTCGAAGCAGCATGACACCAATTGGTGTCATTTTGACACCAATTGGTGTCATTCTGACACCAACGGGTGTAATTCTGACAACAATTGGTGTAATTCTGACACCAAATTGGTGTAATTCTGACACCAATTGGTGTAATTCTGACACTAATTTGGGCGTCTATCAACATATCAACGCATGCGTTTTCTCGTCGCCATTTTGTTTGCATGTTACGAGCCGGTAAGACTGGTAAGTACCGATCTGCTCCATTTCCAGACATTTTTGATAATAATTATGATACAATTAGCGTAATGTAAGCCTTGTTCATGTTGTTTAATATTGCGCCAACTATGAAATGAATTACAATTTCATAGTCAGAGACTAGCATTTTCTTGGACTGTGTCAGTGCATGGACCTACTAGTACTATGTGTGTGTTCGTCATGCATGCATACGATGATATGTGCAACATTACATACATGTAGTCCGATTTATCTGGCTCAGTGGTCATCTTTTTCATACGGACGTCTTACATTACGCTAATTGTATCATAATTATTATCAAAAATGTCTGGAAATGGAGCAGATCGGTACTTACCAGTCTTACCGGCTCGTAACATGCAAACAAAATGGCGACGAGAAAACGGCTCCTAAACATGTGCTATCTCAATATGACTCTTAAGAGAGTCAATATTACACCCCATTGGGGTGTAATGACATTTTTCGAAAATGGGTCCTCAGGTAACCACCCAAAGGTGTCAAAATGAATATGACACCCAAAGGTGTCAATTTGACACCCATATTGGTGTCAATTTGACACCCATATTGGTGTCAATTTGACACCTTTAGGGTGTCAAACTCAATATGACACTTAAAGAGAGTCAATATTACACCCCATTTGGGGTGTAATGGCATTTTCGAAAATGGGTCCTCAGGTAACCACCCAAAGGTGTCAAAATGAATATGACACCCTAAGGTGTCATATTTTACACCCATAATGGTGTCAATTTGACACCTTTAGGTGGCCAACTGAGGACCCATTTTTTGACGCTTGTTTTAGTGTCAAAATGACACCAAATTATTTTTCAGTGTGCGAAAAAAGAATTTTGTTCAATATTCTTCTTATGTAGCATATAGGCCTATAACATACCCTTGGTGTATCAAAATCCATAAATGCCCTATCGTATATGGACCAGGTGTCGGTAAGACTTCTCCAGTGTGGTGAAACAAATCGCAGAAGTATATCTTTGACTTTGTCTGCGACGGTTGGGACGATGAAGACTCCCTATCAAAAAAAGAAGAGTTCACATTACATCACGTGAGTCCTAGTGGCAGTCTTAACACATACTAATGTAGCCTTTCTGTAATCAAAGGAAGTTTGTTTAATGTTTATTCCTGTTAAATAATAACATGATAACGAAAGAATCCCAATCGATATCAGAAACAAACGAAACAAGGTCTTTTAAATAACTGGCTGAGACGCCATTGAAGTATAAGCTATAATAATACATGCTTTTGTATGCGATACAAATGATTTATAATACTTTTCAAAAAACCCACAATTTCTTTATAAATTCAGGCCATTAAATTGATTTGATCATAACTAAATTAAAGTCCATTCGCTGTAAAGCGTTAACCCTGTTTTTCAATCGAACGACCGTCACGACGGCAATCGAATACAAATAATACACCATCAACTCCATGAAGCGCGACTCAAACAGTCGTTAGCATTGGTTGAAAGCTAGAATAAACCTGGATGTCTTTTGACTCATCCAATCAGAAATTCTTATCTATGAATGTCTTTGATAAACTGTCCAAACAAATGTTGATACAATCCCTTTCATTGGCCAAAACCGATAACAACAACTTTAATATTTACGCTACGGTTTCGTCCAATCTAAAAATTCGACAATGGTGCTCAGCACACTCTCGTCTCTAATGTGCCGCGACGCTTTGGCGTCTCGGCAAAAACACACGACTGCTGACTGCTTATGTGCAATATGCTAATGAGGTATCGCGTAGTAATGCGGGTTTTCCCATTGCCAATTAACGTAAATTGTATTTCCCCCCGTAATATAAATAATTTATATTATTTATAATAATCTGCTAAAATACGTTACTTACAATAAAATATTTGGTGCTGAACGCCTCTGGTGATGATTTCAATTCCGTCTAAAGTAACAGGTTACACACATACAATTCAAGTATTTAGGTCATGATCTACTATAAAGGATACCAAGGAAGTATTTGAAGGCAGGAATCATTTATTAAATATTAAAATGCGTTATTTATACAGAGAATAGCATACAAGTATTGACATCGGTTGATTAATACATAGTTCGGCATTTTTAGCTCTTGTTGTGAAAATTGATAATTGATCGGCTGAATAATCTATTAGGTATAATACATGCATTCATTGTTTTATTCAAATCTCCCACGTTCCACCTCCAGCGGGCCAAATACCATGAATACTGTAACCGCTCGGTGGATTGGTGTATATGAAATACGAATACATCATTCAAATTTCATGAACGGTTAAATGCTATTTACGTCAAAATGGCAGAGCAGTTGATCGTGTTTTTACCTCCTAGGCGGAGAAATTAAAAAATAAAATGAGACACCGACTTGTCCAATTGATGCACGTGGATGACAAATCGACAGTTTCTTTCAGTGCACTCTGCGCGTATTTTAGTTTCCTGCTTCCCATCTTCATAATAGTAACTAATAAAGAGTGTATCTCCTCAGCCGCACTTAAAGGTAGATGACCCGATCACATTTTCGTAACACAGAATTATTTCAAACATACGGAGATTTTCATATCATATAAAAGCTCGTATTTTTCTCATCATCACTACTGAAATTTGACGGCCTAAATCGGTATAATTACAGAGAAATCGATGAAATAACGTCGAATTACCGCGAAAGGTGGTAACCACCAATATTGTTTGTGTACAACTCAATGGGTACATTTCACGGCATCTTTTGCGTCTAAAATAAGAACCATTAGAGTTATGCAACTCAAACTTTGGAATACGACTTTTTTAAGGATGACCTTTCATGTAGAATAGTAAACTTCAAGTTTAAAATCGGAACATCTACCTTTAACATGCTTAACAAATAGTACTATGTACGTAGCCTACTTACCAAACATGGAATGCAATCAGCAACGTTAGACTGGAATCCGTATTCCTTTTTTGCCTGAAAAACGGCTTCACTTCGACGTTGTTGATTGGGATCATCTTGCGGCAACAATGCGTTATTCACCTGGACGGTCTAATATAAAGAAATTAGCGCGTTAAAGGGGCATTGAGAGATGATCGATATACTAAATGAGCATATAACGTAAATATAATCATCAATATAGCCCAAATCCAAAATGTCATACAATTCCGACATCGCCTTCATGCCAAATAAGCAAATAACGGCACTTGAGATTTGCCGCGCAAAGGCCGCATGTAAAACGATAGCATAACTTCCGAATTCAGCACCTAGTTTCGATATGATCATATCGAAACTAAGAAAATCATGAACTTTTATATGATAAACGGCGAATTTTGGTAAACTGTTTCAGATGGTAGTTAGTATTATGCCTAAGTATATACTTTGATGCAAAAAAAACCAGGATAATTGAGGGCGCCCTCCCATACGTATCTCTCAATGCAAACTACAAATGTAATGGTGAACCCGCCAATCCGAGGACCTTTGTCCCTACCAGCCGGCAATGTGAGGACAAAAAATCAATGTGAGGACCTTTTTTGACGTCCTCCCTCTTTTGTATGCATAAAAACGTATAGGAGGACTCTGGAGGAGGGTCCTCACCCCCTAAGGTATGTATGGTCCTGTCCTCCCTTAGACGTCAATACGTATCTCATGTACAGTCCTCAAAATAAGTAACTGACCAGGTAATAAATATACTTTTAACTCCAAAACTATAGCTCCTACATAAAAATATTAAATAATAAAGTTGTTAAGAAATTTCTCTTCTTTAAGTTGATACATTATTCATTGAGATCGGTTAATAATTAAGAATGCGACATTGAAAAGGATCAAACAAAGTGCAGTTTACATTTTAACAATTGGGATTTGAACACGCGGGACAGTGTGACAGGTACAGGTTGTGTATGGGTTGCATTGATCAATTGATGCATCCCCAATCCCCGTGTTACTATCGACCAGTGAGTTGTTGCTACAAGTTAATCAATAATCTGCCTGTTACTAGTCCTAGGCTGCGTGTAGACGAACGAAATGTTAAAATGAAAAACGGACTTTGTTTTGGTTTAGGGCACATAACTGAGTTAATATTCATTCAATCTTCACGTGTAATATCTCAAATTAAAGACAAGAAATGTCCTTACAACTTTATTGTCTAATATTTTTACGTAGGAGTTATAGTTGTGGAGTTGAGAGCATATTTATTACCTGGTCAGTTACTTATTTTGAGGACTGTATATCTCACATGTATCTCATACGTATCTCTCAATGCAATACAAATGTACACATCTTTAAAATCCAAAAGGTAAATTGTGATGATACACTGATGCATTCTGGGTAATTGATAGCTATAATAGTTGTAACGGTAATATTTTCACCTAGCAGGCCTACAGTAGCATCCGGGCGCGGCGTAGCATACCATTTTTCTTGTAGTATGTAGAATACTTGTAACATGTTGCAATAACGACGGAAACAGAATCTGTGCAAGCAGCACAGGGCAAACTGCCAAAAAAACGGCAATTAATTAAGCCTTTTGCTTTAAAACATATCAAACCTCACCCGTCACCGTCAAAAATGTATGAGCCTTGGTCAAAACTTGGACATTTATTTTCTTAGCATGATTCACTGATCAAAAACCTTAAAATAAAGACGCCAGATGCAAAAAAAGACTTAATTTTGCGATCTATTTCATTTCGCGAATATATTGCAGGCTCAAAGTCACAAAAATAAATACCACACATTTTGCAATTTATGTTTTATGATAAGTGGTTATGATTTTGACTTCATTAAATTAAGGGCAGTGTCAACCCGGCGCTTGTTTCAAAAATTGAATATCATATTTCTCTATTCTTTTATACTTTTATATGTATTCTATCATTACCATCATAAGTTACTAATCGGAAGCTATTATTTCCCGTTCTTTTGGGTGATTTTAAATTGTTGTTTTGGTAAGTTTGAGTCAGGAAAAGGCGCATAGTTATTTGGCGGGAATTTAAGCGGAGTTCCGCGCTTTTCAAATGCTGCGACAGCTTCGATCATTGCGTCTCGCGCTGAAACTTCCCGCGCGTAATACTAGACGCGCCGCTTAATATCCGCGACGTAAGACGCGAAAAACAAAAGAGCGCAAAACAATGTCTAAAATGTAAACAAAGGCCAATCTTACGATCATTTGAATTTCAGTTTTCTTCCAATTTCTTCACATTGTGACAATATAAATTGAATCTGATAGTTTATTATGATTGTTCATAATAGTATACTCGCTTTTTAGGTCACACGCCCGTGTGTTCCGTGAACATTTAGCTTTAAATGGTGGAAAATGTCAATATTTTTACTAAATCGATGTTTTCTAGAAGTTCAAATTTGAAGGAATTTTACGAATTTTCAGACAACATAACTAAAAATATATCAAACTACCAGGTAAGCTTTTACTACCATTGTGTAGAGGACTTTCAGCGCTAGGAGGCAATTTTTTATTTTTTCGATTATGGATTTTAAACTCGAGATATGCATCCATTTCTAGCGAAATGTACGCAAAAAACACGACTTTTACACTTTTCCGATGTTTTTAGCAATATTTCCAAAACCAAGCTTTATTTTGGAAAAAGAAAAAAATTGCCTCCTAGACAAAATTGTTTTGTTTACAAAAACGTATATTAGAACAAATTACCATTTTTTATTTTATAGTTATGCTGTCTTGAAAAATTTGGGGTAAAAAAAATGGCTTTTTGGTTCATTTCTCAAAATTTAGTTTATTTGGTATCACATTGATATCACCATCGGCTTCCTTATCAAATTTCCTTTCTAAAAATGTATACTTTTATGTACTTTTATTCAATATTCTCAAACTTAGAAGTAAAAGTTGATCATCAAAATAATAGGGTTGACACTTCCCTTAAGTAACCATCTTATTGAAATTGCAAAAGTAGTTTTTCAATTCTCAAAAATAACCAATGGCAAAAAAAGCAATTTTACCTGATTTGGCATTATGTTTCCAGATTCGGAAACATTTCACAGGTTGCCGTTTTTGGCAGTTTGCCCTGATTGGCAAGGGAATAAGCCCAGAGTACGGATATTTGACTGATTTTTAGTCATTGTTATGGTCACCTTTGGCGTACAGCTCCGAGTGACATATACCCTGAAGGCTTACGGTTTTTAGAACGTTGAACACCTACCTGATGTATCATAGTAACCCATCGGTGGAATGGAAAGAATAAATCCACTCCTTGTCTATGTTCCTTGATCGTCATGTGCTCCACGAACCACGTGACCTTTGGATCGTTCGGCGGTCGTTCCATCCACACCTCCACCTCCTTGATGGCATCGATCGGCAAGGACACGGCCATATCAATTGTTTTGGTTTTGCCCGGTACAAAACGCCCTCCGAGAGAGAATACTTTTGTAGGAGCGTTGCCTTTATCATTCGGGTTTAACCGGAGAAGTGCCTTCCCACGATAAGACGCCGTTTGGCCTCTGTAGATCCCTGTCTTCATCGATAATACGTAATCATATACAGTGCCATCTGAAATGGGACATAAAGCATAGATCCCCGAAATAAATACAATATCACGGTTATATTCGCGGTTCTCGGCTTTCGCGGTTCTCGGCTTTCGCAGTTCTCGGCTTTCGCGGTTGTTGGATTTGAATGTTTGTATGATTTTGGACAAAACCTAACTGGGTCTAGTTTGTTGGTATATTATCATGGTTGTTTATGACTACGTTGACTTATTTGTTAATTGCCGCCTGTTGACATATTGGTTAATTGCCGCCTGTTGACATATTATTTGGAAGATATATGTGATTATATAATAAGGATGGAAGTAATTGAATATTACATAGCAATAGCACATAATTAGCTAATTATAATTTATGCCCAGCTAAAAAAACATGAAACAGCATGACTGCATATTGCGATAAAAGTGTGTGTTGATATTGATGATGGACATTTGAATAACAGTATTGATGATGGCCATTGGAATAACATTTCGCCTGTAGTGACTTACAGTTACACACCACGGGCGAAATGGTAACTGCAGTAGACAATCATGTTATATAGTCCACTCCTTCATCTCCTATCTACTGATGACACTCCTTCATCTCTTATCTACTTATCTAGCCCATGTACTGATGATAGTTCATGGCTTCATCTGTTTTGTAATTCAATCCTTCATCTCCTATCTACTAATGACTGTTCACGGCCACATCTGTTATGTCGTCCCCTTCTCATCACTTATCTACTGATGACTGTTCATGACTCCATCTGTTTTGTAGTCAACTCCTTTATCTCTAATCTACTGATGACAGTGTATTTCTTCATTTGTTTTGTCAATCACCTCCTCCTAGCTGATGACAGTTCATAGCTTCATCTGTTTGTAGTCCCATCCTATCTACTGATGATAGTTGATGGCTTCAATTGTCTTGTAGACCACTCCTTCATCTTCTATAATTAATGACAGTTCATGGCTTCATCTTTTTTGTAGTCCATTTATTCATCTCTATCTACTGATAAGTGTTCCCGGCCTCGTCTGTTATGTACTCCACTTCTCATCATTATCTACTGATAACAGTTCATGAATCCATCTGTTTTGAAGTCCACTCCTATATTTCCTATCTACTGATGACTGTTTATTTTCGTATGTTTTGTAATTCTACTGAGGACAGTTCATGGCTTCATCTATTTTGTAGTCCACTCCTAGCTATTGATAACAGTTGATGGCTCATGTCTTGTAGACCACTCCTACATCTTCCATCTACTGATGACAGTTCATGGCCTCATCTGCTTTGTTGTCCACCCCTTCATCTTCTATTTACTGATGACCGTCAATGGGCTTCATCTGTTATGTAGTGCAGTCATTCATCTTCCAACTAACATTACTAACGATTCGACAGATTAAGCCCGATTTCTTGCGAAAAGGGCTATTTTGGGCAAATTTTGGAAATAAAACACATTAGAAACCCCAAAAATACTGCAAGTCACGACTTGCGAATCACCCTGGCTGGGAGATTAAAGGTTGTGAGGTCAAAGGTCACATAGGGGTCATGTTCCCCAGTTTTCATGTTTCTTTTCTCCAAGTTTGACGTCAATCGGGCAACTTTAACGATTTGACCTCTGGATGACCTTTGACCTCGGATGACCTCTAATTTATTTTAGACATGTTCACCCGGGGTTCATGTTTCTTTTCTCCAAGTTTGACGTCAATAGACCATTTCAAATTGAGATCGGAAATCTCCGGAAAAACAGGTCACGTGTAGTAGGTGCGTTGCGCGTTCTTCGCAACAGTTGATCGCATTCACAGCATTGTCCGCCTCAGTGATTTACCATGTTCACATACACGCGTGCTCACATGAGAAGTAAAACGTGGAACGAGACTATTTTGGTTTTTTATCAACAAAGGCGCTGACGGACAAATTCCAAATGTATCGAGCAGACGGTAAAAAGTGAAAATATTACCCCAAATCTCTTTCATCTCACTCGTTTTTGTAACTGAAATGCCGCAACATCAACTTTGTGAGGGATACAATCTATCACCAACACCAGCGCAATCTACCACACGGGCAGACGGGTGCAAAACACGTTTGTTTTCTCCGGCACATGGCCATGACCTGTCAGGAGCTGACAGGTCATGGAACCGAGTGTCAAACACTCGGCTAACCGGAAACATTCGGAACCGATCGTATATTTCCGGATTTGAAATGGTCTATAGGGCAATTTTTCTGACACGTTCCCCCGGTGTTCATTGCACGATTTAACCCTCGTTGACCTTTGACCTTGGATGACCTCAAATGACCGTTGACCTCGGACGACCTCTAATTAATTTTAGACATGTTCCCCCGGTGTTCTTGTTTCTTTTCTCCAAGTCTGACGTCAATCGGGCAATTGTTACGATTTGACCTCTGGATGACCTTTGACCTCAGATGACCTCGGATGACCTCTAATTATTTGTTGACATTCATTGCACGATTCTAACCCCTCGTTGACCTTTGACCTTGGATGACCTCTAATGACCGTCGACCTCGGATAACCTCTAATTAATTTTAGACATGTTCCCCGGTGTTCTTGTTTCTGTTCTCCAAGTTTGACGTCAATCGGGCAACTTTAACGATTTGACCTCTGGATGACCTTTGAACTCAGATGACCTCTAATTATTATTTGACGTGTTCCTCCGGTGTTCACTGCACGATTTAACACCTTGTCGACCTTTGACCTTGGATGACCTCTAATGACCGTTGACCTCAGATGACCTCTAATTTATTTTAGATATGTTCACCCGGTGTTTATGTTTCTTTTCTAAGTTTGACGTCAATCGGGCAACTTTAACGATTTGACGTTTGACCTCAGATGACCTTGGATGACCTCTAATGACCGTCGACCTCGGATAACCTCTAATTAATTGTTTCATCGCGCCAAAATTTAACCAGGCAAAAATGAATCGTGCAAAATTCTAACTGACCGAAAATTTAATCACGCAAAAATTCTTTTATTTTTACAGTACGTGTATTATATTTTATAAAATATTTCGGTACCCCTGCCCTGTACCTATCTCTTTTAAAAACCCAATACCCACCCCCCCCCCTCATAAAACCGGCCAATTGTTTCATCACGCAAAGATTTAATCACATGAAAATTACAACTTTTATTTTTACAATACATATTTTAATTTGGTACCCCTGCCCTTTAATATAATTGTTTCATCACACGAAAATTGAATTGCCCCCAAAAAATTAATCACACGTAAATTACAACATTTATTTTTACAGTACATGTTTTATATTGGATTAAATATTATGGTGGGGGAGGAGGGGTACAACAAGGCGGGAGGGGAGGCATGCGAGGGACATAAGAACGTTTGAAGTTTATTGGAAGTTGGTCGTGATACATACGCGTACGTACGTTGACGAGAAATCTGATATTTTGGAGGTAACTATATAGTTTAACTTCTTTCTGGCATAGGCCTATTATATAAAGCCAATATTGATCGGAAATAAAGTGATTGCTTTTTACAATAAAATATTGCTCAAAAGTACATACCAAATCGCACCAAATGGGTTCGAAAATTGAAAAATAAATCAAATTCAGACTCCCCCCTGTTCGAGCTTTTAAACAATCTATACTTAAATCAAGAAAATGTCAGTATATATGCTCAACTTCTTTCTTGCATTGATAAAAACAAAATATTTATTGGAAATGAAGAGGTGGCTTTTCGATAAAATGGTGGTCAAAAGTATACACCAGATCGCACCATTATACACCAGATCGCACCAAATGAGTTGAAATTGAAAACAAATTCTATAGGGGGCCCCCCTCAGACTCCCCCTGTTCGAGTTTTTAAACCATCTATACTTAAATCAAGATGATATATCAGTATATAAACACATATAATATATGTATAATATCAGTATATGCTCAACTTCTTTCGTGCATTGATAAAAAAACAAAATATTTATTGGAAATGAAGAGGAGGCTTTTCGATAAAATGTTGGTCAAAAGTATACATCAGATCGCACCAAATGAGTTCGTAAATTGAAAAAAAAAGATCTGAGGGGGGCACCCCCTCAGACTCCCCCTCAGACTCCCCCTGTTTGGGCTTTTAAACAATCTATACTTAAATCAAGAATATTACAGTATATGCTCAACTTCTTTCGCGCATTGATAAAAATAAATAAAAAATATTGGAATTGAAGAGGTGGCTTTTCGATAAAGTTTTGGTCAAAAGTATACACCAGATCGCACCAAATGAGTTCGAAAATTGAACAAAATTCTACTTATAAGGGGGCATATCCCCCCTCAGATTCCCCCTGTCCGAGAACGGAGAACGGTGCTGTGCACCGCTTGGATGGTACCAGCACAATTTTTTTTTTGCCTCCCTCGCCCCCTAAACAAATTCTGGATCCGCGCCTGCTATAACCTGGCCATCGACCGGTGAATTAGCACTACGTTCCTTTTCTAACCCAGCAAAGCGACCCGGAAGTACTCACCCGTAGCGAAACCGCTTCGCAGTCATAGTTGACCTCGTAATAGCACGATGTAAATGAGCTCTTTTCATGATTATAATCACACGTTTCAAACACATTGGCCATGAAATTGTATAGTAAAAAGGCATATTATGCAAATAATATTATCTAATATTTTCTGTGAACTTCATGACATGTTGTATTTTCGGTGCAAATTATTGCAATCCGACAAACCCGAATTCAAGAAAAACTTGAAGAAACTAAAGCCAAATTCATGGTAAAAAAGTCGCTTCTGAAGAATTAGGCATCAATTTTATCCATCGTATCATAATATTCATAGTCTTTTGTAACTAGAAACATGCTTACAATTTTATAAAATTATTTAGTCCGGTCAAGTGAATGCTTATAAAATAGCTCCTCGAATCTTGTCTCGATCTAAATTCATTTTGTAGCGTCGACGGGTTGTTGATCAAGTGTTTAAATCTCACGATTATATTCAGATTTGCTAGATAGCTCAGATGGTAGAGAGCTCGCTCTGGGAGCGAGAGGTCCGGGGTTCGAAATCGATCCTTCTGCGCTATACAATGTCATATTATTTTTTTACAGAAAGGCTATTCTGGTCAAAATGAATAAACATTTCACAATTTCATCCCACAAAATGCATGAATTCGGACGTTTTCATTGGAAAAACGGTATTTTTTTTCCAAAATGTCAATCATAATGAATTCAAACGCGGGCATGAAAATGAAACGCGGGCGTGTTACGGGAGGCTAAAAATCAAGTTGGCGAGGCCTAACGGGGGATCGTAAAGTTTCGTTTTCTGACCGAAAATCGGTGAAAATCAAACTCGGTTTTTCTTATCAAAAAAGAAGTCGGGCATCAATGTTTTTGATATGAAATTAAAGCTTAAGATTCCGTTAGTACGGAAATTGCTCTTAAAATATCGTACGCATTTTAGTCCGGTCAAGTGAATAGATACAAGAAGCAAAGTCACGAAAGTTGTTAAAGGCTAAAATTAGCGATAACATCACTGTTTGTGGACCAATTGTGTCAGATTTGGCATCATATTATAGAGAAAATTACGAACAATCCACCTACTTCGCCATCATGGCTGCCAGCTAACCCTACCTCAATTAATTCAGGGAAAACAAACTTCCCTTAATGTTTTAGCGCAAGGTTGACATCCTGAAATCGATCTTTGCGTGGGTTAGAAATCGGCGAGGTCACTCATTAAAAACGATACCTGCGTACTGACTGACTACCACTACCAGTAATCAATAACTTGCCAGTCTGAGTCCGCGTGTAGAAAAGAAAAATGAAAATTGTACTTGACATGATATTTGGAATTTAAACTTTCTCAATAATCAACCATTCTCAAACATTGGTTTGGATGATATAAATCCATCAGCATGTTTTCTTTTAAGTTCCATGTTTTCATGTGGGAGCAGCAGCTTCATTTCGCTTCATTTCGCATTTTATCACTTTTGAAAATTGATAAATTGCGAAATGAAGCGAAACGGGCTCACTGCCCTTCCTAGCAATTGTGTATCAAAAAACTAAAGGTACGTCTACATGGGTTTGGTTGATATATATAAATCCATCGGTATGGTTTTTTTTAAGTTCAATGTTTTTTATGTGGGAGCAGCAGCTTAATTTCGCTTTATTTCGCATTTTATCACTTTTGAAAACTAATAAAATAAGAAACGGGCTCACTACACTTCCTGGCAATTGAGCATTTTTGTGTAAATTTCTTGATTCAGCCTATTTCGCTTGGTTTCGCTTTATTTCGTTTCATTTCATTTCGTTGCGTTTCGTTTCGCAAAGTATCATAAGCTACATGTATTGACAAGTACTATTTTCATTTTTGTATTTCGATTTTCTACACGCGGACGCAGACCGGCACGCACATATTGGTTAAACTGGTAGTAGTTATAATTCACCGGCCGATGCCCAGGTTGTGGATATTCGACCGGCCGCATAATTGTTACGGTTACGGTTGACGAGACGGCACCACGCTTTACCCGACATGACATACTCTCCTCGTGTAAATGAAAAATGTGAAAATGCAAATCAGACTTGAACTTTAATACATTTGGGATTGTAACTTCCTCAATAATCAACCATTCATAGTACGCAATATCTCAAATTAAAGAGAAGGAATTTCCTAACAACTTTATAATTCAAGTACTAGTAAGTTTATGTAGTTATTACTCACCAGTTGCTTCTCTTGTAGGATCGGCGGACGCCATTATGACAGATGTATCTAAAGTGAGCGCAAAATCAATCGCCAGGGTAAAAAAGTGCCACAACAAGTAAAGTAAGGATGGTCCCTACTGTCAAATGGTATAACTGCGGTAGGCGCACTTCGATGTGATTGCGAATAAGTCGAACCTCCAGGTAGGTGTTGATAATTCTCTATAGGCATGCATGTCGATGTTAAATTACCCAATCCCGGAAGCACGCCGGATACCACCGTTTGGCATTGACATTTCAATTTAAAAAGCATCTGCGTTGGGCGTTTTGTTTTCTTTGGTATTGGTTTGGTTTCCACACCCGCGTTATGAAAGTTATTAACCTTTAGGCCACGAAAAAAACACCTGGTCACATTTCTTAAAGGGGCGTGTTCCTCTCATCAAGTGTTTGTCCTGGACAAAAGTCACATGACTCCCTGTGTATCTGAGTCCCCGTGTTTCCATGTAATAATACCCATGGTGCAATAGATTTGCCGCGAATTTTAATCGACCAAACGTAATGGTGAAATTTATTTACGAACGAAATAGGGGAATATGGGGCAACTGGACCGTGGGGCAAGTGGACCGAAATGAAGGATTTTGTAATTGTATGGGCATACTTCTTTCTTTTGAACAATACGACTTTTGTTGATACTTGACATATATCTTTACCTTCTACAATCCAAAACATTTGGAACTTTAGGGTATTTACACATGTGATTTTTCTCCATATCTTTGAAGCTAACTCCTTGAGTGACTGATTGAAAATTCACAGATAGTATGGGTGATATATGAAGATGGGTTTAGATCATGTTTAATGTACTTTATATGATTGACAGATATGCAACAGTAAATATATACATGCAGTACAGTCGTCTTAAGATACTAGGTGCATATTGCATTTGATGTGTGCTATATTGTAGTGTGCTTAGGGACTTTCCGAAATATGATTAAAACCATAGGTTGTGGTTGAAATGACCGTAAAATGGCGCATATTGCTCATTTGGGACATTGGTGGTTTGGATTTCCGATCAATATTATCATTTAAAGAATGCTTCAACTTAAATCATTATCACGGGTATTCATTTGGTAGAGTTATTAGTTCATGAATTTGCAAATAACAAAGTACACCATTTCTTACTTATCTAAAGACACTCGTCTACTTGTAGGACCCGAACGCCGTAATATTTGCGAATTCAAAGATACTCACTGGCTACATAAATCTGTGTAATGGCTAAAAACAAAAATGCAGTTTTGCCTTTTTTCTGAAATGTATTGGAGTTATTGATTATTATAACAAATGGTGGTATATTTTAAAACATTTTGGCGTAAAATGTATTACGTCACAGGCGTGTTTTAATAACGTTTCATCTCGACAAAGTGCTACGTCATTTGTTGGGGTAAGTGGTCCGAAGGGGTGTGGGGCAACTGGACCGTCTGCAAAAACTTAAATCAAAATTGTAAAATTCATTTTGAAAATGAGTTGTTAGTGTCAATAAAACATGACTCGGTATTGAAATGTGAATAGAATATGAAATAATTCACATTCTTTCAAGTTCTTAGACATTTTGGGGCATTTCGGGTCTAATACCACTATTTCTGATATTGAAGGATTACAATATGACATGAAATTGCTTTAGAATGGTTTAAAACCTCGGTATTATGAATTACATCTTTATCATATTTTGAATGGTGTCTGTAAAGGCATTTGCTATGACGAAATATCATGATTTATGTATTTTATCCACTGCTTTTTGTGTATATCAACCGTTGGGGCATCATTGTCATATTGACTAACTTCCCCTGTAACATGAAAAGCAGGCTAAATATCAAGATGGTTTATTATAAGTACTAAATAATGATTATATGAAGTAAAATAAATCATTAAAGAAAGGGGTATATATAGACAAATATATGGGGCGTCTGAATATCACAACCATGTAACCATTTAACTAGGTTCATACCGTTTTATCTAATAAATGTGCAGTCGAAAATTGCTTTGTACACCATTAGGGTTACTGCTTTTTACACGTTAACCACGAAAACTGTATAAAACATGGGTTTCATGAGACATGTATCCTTTTTACATGTTAAATAATATGGAAATGTGTTTGTAAAGAAAATACTGCTTAGTTACCGTGTTGTCAATCAATGATTTCTGTGTATTCTAACCGTTGGAACATATAGGACCAGTTGCCCCAACGATGGGGTAACTGGACCGTGCCAAGTAAAGTTTTTAGTTAGTGGTAATTGGCCTTTTGTTTGGATATTTTTTAACATTGATTATATGTTATATGTAAACAGTTACATGGGTGATATTTTCATAGCAATTCCATAAATATTTACACGAGCTTTAAGCTTTTATATCATGAAATATGCTTAACCGGTCCAGTTGCCCCATCCTCCCCTAGGTGTCTAGAATCGTTTCAAAAAAATAGTGTTATGCATTATAATGAAATCAGAATTACAATCTCCTTCAGCATATAATCAACTTTTGGGCGATAACAACAGGCATGCGTTTGTTTGCTCGCAATGCGCTCGCATACCGACAGGCAAGCGTTTGTTTGCTTACAGCGCGCTCGCATACGGACTGGCAAGTGTTTATTTGCTTACAACGCGCTCACATACGGACAGGCAATCGTTTATTTGCTTGCAATGGGCTCGCATACTGACAGTCAAGCGTTTGTTTGCTTGCAATGCGCTTGTATACCAACAGGCATGCGTTTGTTTGCTCGCAATGCGCTCGCACACCTACAGGCAAGCTTTAGTTTGGCAAGCAATGCGCTCCCATACGGACAGGCAAGCGTTTGTTTGCTTACAATGCGTAGGGACAAGCAAGCGTTTGTTTGCTTACCTCCTGCGACGTTATCTATAGAGTAAAGGTTATCAAATTTGTTAGTACAATGTACAGTTATAATGTAGTGCAATCATTTCTAATACATTAGTAGTGTAACAATTTGGAATTTGGAAGGATTAGGCAAACCTAAAGGCCACGGGGAAAAATACCTTTTCTACGGGAAAACAGACCTCTCATGTACATGTAGGGTCAGTCGATCGGGCAGGGTTTTTTTTCTTCTTTTTTTCCCCTCAAAATGTTTGGAAATGTGCCACCGAATCAGACATTTTAGAGCAGGGGGGATTGTGGTGGCATTATCAAAACGGGCATGTGCGCCCAAAAAAAAAGGTTATTGTTTTAATTTGGTTACTTTTAACGTAATTTTCAAAATATGTTACAAATTTTACACAATTTAAAAAATTAAAAATTAAAATATGTTGGTCAGGGCCCGTAGAACAGAGTGGTGTTTTTGTGTGGCCTAACAGCCCTGAATGCTAAAAGATACTACTTCCAAGCCTTTCTCTCTCCAAGCACATGTGCGGATGGTTTTCGATGACGTAATCAAGCGAGCCTATATAGTAAGCGCAGTATACTGCACGAACGAGTAGTTGAGCCGTGGCTTGCCTATGGGGCCAGAGTTTTTAATACGGGGGGGGGGGGGTCCCAGTTTGGTCCTCGGTCATAGCGCGGCAATTTATTTGTTGATTTTTTTCTCCAAAAGTGTGATCCTGGTTAAAAACCTGGTAAGGGGGTTAAGATGTTCTAACCAAATTGTATGTAAATTCTTTTTGAAATTTGAAAATGAGACTAAAATGTTGTTTAATTGGACAGCAATTCTTAACATAAACTATGCGCCGGATAGCAAAATACTAAGACCAGGTCCAAAAAGTTACAGATTAGTTTCAGGTCCATTACTAGATTCAAGGCTTGATTATATATGGCATGAAATAAATATGAATGATGAAGGGTTTTTTTCACAACATAAATTAAAAGGGTGGACCAGTAAGGGTGAAAAAAACACAGAGAGGTTTTTAAATGGGATCGCTGATGCTAAATAAGAATCGGAAAGGTGTGGTTATTTGTGTTGTTAATTGCTACTACATGTAGGTTTTACTCTGAAACATTAGCAGCTTACTTTCAAGTTTCTCCTTTATACAGACCACACTGAAATCATTATGTCACTATACATTAATTATGATGTTCAAGAAAATGTTACCAATTTGTATTTAAATTCAAGTACAGGGTCAAATCACTTTCCCAATTTTAAAAACAAGGACAAATTTTGTACATAAGCCAAGGGCCTTTGGGTGAAGGCCATGTTACCCACTAAACTAAACATAGTAAGTAATGTGGACTAAGCAAGCCCTTATTGGCAATTCTTTAAACAGAGAGAATGACTTTGCCCTCACTGAATTCAAGAATGTAGTTGTTTGGGCTAGACATTGGGACTTACATACCTACCATTGATAGCATAGGCAAACATGATACTGACTCATGTACTTGTCAATGTTAATTCATAAGTTCCAAGGATTCTCATTTTTTGCACCGTTGTCATTTACGTGTCTTCAATTGTGAAGTGAACTATGAGTGTTTTATCTGGCAAGGGCACAGAATTCAGAAAATCAAGTGACTTGTCTACCACTGAAATATGCACAGAAGTCACTTATACTTCAGGTGGAAAGGAGTTAAATGATCTTAACAACCCACCATTTTTTTACAATTTCCAAAGATTCTCATATTTTGCACCGTTGTCATTTACATTTCTTCAAATGTGAAGTGCACTATGAATGTTTTGCCTGGCACCGTATTCAGAAAATCAGAAAATCATTGAAAATATTATTTGCATTTTCTACTTATGAACCAGGATCTGTGTCTGAACATCCTGTTTTTTATGTAACCATGGCAACCACAGAAACATAGTCAGCATTCAGGTATGTTTTAGGCTGTCATTTTGTTTTATGTGTGGTTCATGATAGTATTTCTAGTTCAAGAAACCGAGACCCATGCATGGGCATTCTGTATATGATGTACAGAATGCCTTATATCTTTCCCACAACAAGAATGCATACCCAGATACGACAACATACAAGTTTGCGTAGGAGTTGATAATAATAAAATGTCACTGATATTTCATTGACATTCAAATGAGGCACAAACATGTCTGACTCTCTAACCCATAAACACATAAATTAAAGAGTTTCTCTTGAGGCTTGTCACATATTTTGGTTCATATTCATAAGCAACGTTTCATAGAAAGGTCTAATAACAGCTGTGACAATAAGGGGTTTCCCCAGGCTTGCCCATAATTGTGAGGGTCAATAATATATTTCTTTGCTACATGGTATACACATATTATATTAACCTTCACCCTAATGCGTTTTTAACCGGATCCCACTTTTAGAAGAAAAGTCATTAAATAAATTGCCACTCCCTGACAGGGAATCAAACCGGGGACCATATACGGACCAAGAAACCCGGCCCCCATAGGCAAGCCATGGCTCTCAGCTACTCGTTCACGCAGTATACTGCGGTCACTACTTTGTATATAGACTCGGTTGATAACCTCATCCACGAATATTTTAGTACTGGGGAGGGGGTTAGGTTAAGCTTCTTTTTTGAATATGGTGGGTGGGTTGCTTGTGTGTAACTTTAAAAACCTGATTCTGCCATTATTACTGTGTAAGAGTTCAGTAATCTAAAATACTAGGCGGTCACCTGAGTTTGCCGGTTCTCGGGTTAGGCGGTCACCCGGGTTTGCCGGTTTTTGGAATTTTATTAACAAAAAGAGTCTGTAAATTTGCCTATGAAAAGATAAGGTACCATGTGATACCAAATGCGAAGCAGTACTGGGAAGGCAAGGCTCAATTTGATATTGATTCGTCACAGCCAATTCCTGACTGGAAGGAAGTGTATTCATTAGCTTTTAAATGCTGTATGGACTCATATACAAGATATTTCCAGTTTCGTTATATTCATAATATTCTACCAACAAACTATTTTTTGTTTAGAATTGGTTTAATAGATACTGATATATGTAGTTTCTGCAAAGTGAATAGAGAAACAGTAAAACATCTCATGTGGGAGTGTAATGTAACAAAAGATTTTTGGAGCAATCTTAGTGCATGGATGAATACTGGGCTAAATATCTTTTTCAATGTGAATTATCAGAATATATATGTCTGGGCTTATTTAATGAAGATTTCGACTTTTTCAAAAATATAATTATTCTTTTGGCAAAACGTTATATTTATAGATGCAGAGTTGAAGAAAAGAAACTTAGTATTTATGTCTTTAAAGCATTGGTGAAAATATATAGAATATTGTCATAATTACACAGTTTTTAGTGGATATGGACATATAAAGTACATGAGATGGTGCATGGTGCCGTGTACCAGAATCTTAGCGCAGATGTGTTAAAATGAAAGAGAAAGTGTTTTCGGCTATATCTCTATAATTATTGTGGGCCTAAATTGTTTGACGCGTATCCTTTTCACTTGGCCCAGCCCAGTAGTCTGCTAAATTTTTACGCTACACCCAAACACAGACTTAAATAAATACTTTAAAATTAGAATATAGTTTATTGACTAAAACTAACTAAATTTTCAACCAAATAATCATTCGTTTCATTATTCCATTCCGTACTTCAATCAGCATGATCAGAGAATATATGACACAATTACACAGTTTTTGTGTAGACGTGGTCATGAATTCCAGAATCTAGATCAGATTTGTTATAATCCACGTTGTCATGAACGAGAAAGTGTTTTTGTGTTTCGGTTATATCTCCATTTCTGGACCTAAATTGTTTGATGCGTTTCCTAAGCCACATGTGCGATATAGGCGTATAGGCCTAATACAGGAAGCGTGTTTATACCAAAGACGACAAAGAGATTTTATATTCACCTTGATATTCACCTTGGCCTAGCCCAGTATTCTGGTAAAAGTTACACCCGACACAGATTTTATAAATACTTAAAAAATATAACAGCCAGCCTCAGTTATAATAAATAATCCGGTAGTGCGGTTCTGTGTGAAAGTATCTGTGTATCTGGAAGGGATACTTCTCAACACTCCATCCGGAGCCAAGCGAGAAGTAAAATCAACACTCACCTGTGTCAGATTTTCTGTAAAGTTAATACCGATAGCCTTCAACAATTTGAAGATCAGACAACATTGAACGAAGTACCAAATCGTAAGCTATTTAATTTAACACTTTCTGTGCGGCTTTTATAGTTTTACCATAAATAGGCCTACAGATTTTTCAAAAACCTCTCTAGTTTCAAAGTCTACCATCTCAAGGATTACTGAACCAATACCAGGCATGTTTGTACTTATTTCATTGCGTTTGTCATGGTGATTCCAAATATGGTAATGAAATGTAATAATTTTGACAATTTTTGAAACATTTTGTGAAATTTTGGAACGTTTAAGGGTATCAAATTGAGTTCAAATTAAATAAGCGCTGTTTAAAATATGCAGTAAGGCCTATATTTCACAATGACGCTTTTATTTGAAGAGCGATGTCCTTCCACCACCCGTTCAGCGCTCTGATGTAATGCATTAGAGCCAACTGGCACGGTGTGACATTGCGAATATCTTACGGGGAGACATCGAGCACTGAGAACCAAGATAACCGGTAACATGGATAAATTCTTTAACAATATCCAGTTTTCCAATTTTACAAATCTTTTTTAGGAACTTTTTCCAATTTTCCCAAGTCTTATAACTACTGAACCAATTTATATAGAAGTGTTTGTACTTCTGTTAGCCTAATGCATTTCTCATGGGGATTCCAAATAGGCCTATGGTTTATGCAACTTAACACTTTCCACGCGGCTATTAGTTAGTTTCCATATAATAGAAGCAACTTTTTCAGAAACCTTTCCCAACTTTCAAAGCCTATCTCAAGAATTACTGAACCAATTATACCAATAGGCCTACTATATAGGCATGTTTGTACTTATTTGAATTAAGGCATTCACACTTGTTTGAATACATTTCACATGGTGACTCTACAATGGTGGTAATGAAACTCACCAATAAAATTAGACATTTTTGAAACATTTTGTGAAATGTTGGAATGTCGTCTGCAGACGCTTGCCGCGTGGAAAGTGTTATGTATGTATGTATGTATGTGTGTATGTATCCTGAAAAGGCTTTCTCATTTTGCATTTTAAAGCCGTGAATATTTCACTGATACTGGATGATGACCTGACACGGGTTATAAGCTATAAATGGCCGAAAACCGTACAGAATTGACCGAGATATGAGCAAAATTATATCCAATTTAGGGCCTTTTCAGCCCGGCTTTTGAGACTATTTCTACTGGCCATGTTTGTTTTTTCTCTATGCGTACACTGTAACCATGCAGTCGGCGCGCGTTGCACATAGCGCGCAGCAGTGCGCCATGCAAAATAAACGCGCACACGCACTACACCCACGCACCCCTACACACGCGGGCGGGCAAATATTGGAGAAATACGCTGCAGCACGGGAGTTGCTTACGGTTTAGGCCTTGGGGTTGCATAAGCCACGGGGCGGGGGCGGGGCGGTGACGGTTAGGGGTTGTGTGTAATCATCCCCTTAGTGCCTACATGTAGGTTATGTTAGGGTTATGTGGTTTGGGATGGGGTTAATAAAGAAATGTATTATTAAATTGCGTAACGATGGTGTCAGATGTGGGATTTGATACTGTATGTGACACGCGGGCGGACAAATATTGGAGAAATACGCCGCGCTACGGGGGATGGTTAAGGTTAGACCTTGGCGTTGAGATAAGCCGCGGGGCGTGGAACTTGGGCCTTGGGGTTGAGATATGTCACGGGGCGGGGCGGGCGGGGGCGGTGACGAATGGGGTTGTGTGTTATGATGTAATGTGGTTTGGGAGACAGGGGGTTAATGAAGAAATGTGATGCTAAATTGCGTAACGGATATGCCACGGGGCGGAGGCGGGGGAGTGACGGGTGGGGTACGGGATATGGTTAAGGTTTAGGCCTTGGGAGTTGAAATATGCCAAGAGGCGTGGGCGGGCGGGGGGTCTTTTTTAATTGAAATTTGAAAACTTTTGAATTAATCCTACTACAAAAACTTTGGATTTAAAACAAAAATGTTTTAGATATTGTTCTATTTCTATTATGTGTTTCGTTATAAATTTTCTAACACTTTAAGTTGTTTCATTTTGTAGGTGTTCGATCTGGTAGGCCCTACTCCCTAGCGGGAGCCCGTTCGAAGAACGGGCGTCCCGCTAGTAAGAAATAAAAATGACACTACACAGGCCTATTTAATATCAAAGTTAATGAACTTTTTAAAAATATTTGTAAAACCCGGATCTTCGCGTTGCATTTGGTTGAAATGCTTGTTTGATGACTGGTAAACATGGTTTACGACAAAAATTCTACAACTGTTCAATTTGATTCAAAATTAATGCTAGGCTAAAAGTAAAGAGTAAAATCCTGGAAAACAGCCTAATATGGTAAATTAATTGTAAGTTGTATAACAGGTCTACTTTTAACCACTTTCAATTTGATTTGATCTGAAAATGAATGATATTGTTTGTATATATTTCATTACGGGACTTTTCTATTGGTGATGCATGACGCTACCTGATTTAGATTCGTTGTAGGTTTGTTCGGTAAACATAACTATTGCCGAGTATCGTGCTATTCTCTACCAGTCATGGTTCTGCACATGTTATGTGGTAAGTACCATATTTGATCATATCTGAGATGGGCTTTTAATTATCATTTTATTATTTGTGTGTTATTGAATTCGATTGCATTTAATAAAACATTTACTATAAAATAACGCACAGTTACGTTAATCACGTTAATCAAGCACACTGTTATGCTAGCTTTGATTCCGCTTCGGCTTGTTCTGGTTCGAGGTGCCATAAAAATGTTTCCAACAGATACATATGGTATATAGAGCGACAATTTGAAGAAGATTTCTTTTGCAAGTCATGGTCTTGTTTTTAGCAATAGCATCGATTGCATGGAGATGGCATTTATGCAAGTGCTATTTCAGAATAAAGAGTCAAAAGCGTGCTATATAAATAATATTATAGCAGTTCAAGCTCATCTGATATCCACCATCTTATATATCAAAAGGCAAAGGCATAATTTAATATTACTAGCGGGACGCCCGTCCTACGGACGGGCTCTCCCGCTAGGGAATAGGGCCTACCAGATAGAACACCTACAAATGAAACAACACAAAAGTGTTGGAAAATTTATAACGAAACACATTAGAACTATAGAACAATATTTAAAACATTTTTGTTATAATTCAAAGACCTCCGTCCGCCCACGCCCACGCCCCGTGGCATATTTTAACTCCAAGGCCTAAACCTTAACCATCTCCCGTACCCCAACCGTCACCATCCCGCCCCCGCCCGCCCCCGCCCCGTGGCATATCCGTTACGCAATTTAGCATCACATTTCTTCATTAACCCCCTGCCTCCCAAACCACATGACATCATTACACCCCCACCCCCCATTCGTCACCGCCCCGCCTCGCCCCGCCACGCCCGTGGCATATCTCAACCCCAAGGCCTAAAGTTCCCCGCCCAGCGGTTTTCACAACGCCAAGGCCTAACCTTAACCATCTCCCGTAGCGTATTTCTCCAATATTTGTCCGCCAGCGTGTCGCATACAGTATCAAATCCCACATCTGACACCATGTTACGTAATTTAGATTCACCATATCATGTTTTGTTTTATCAGAATCCACATTATTTCGTTACCTTATGACCCGCTGCACCCCCACCCCCCCGGCCCCCCTGCCGTCCCCGCCCCGTCCCCGTCTCCGCCCACGCCCCGTGACTTATCTCAACCCCAAGGCCTAAACCATAACTAACCCCGTGTGGCGCAGCGTATTTCTCCAATATTTACCCGCCCGCGTGTGTAGGGGTGCGTGGGTGTAGTGCGTGTGCGCGTTTATTTTGCATGGCGCACTGCTGCGACGCGTTATGTGCTACGCGCCGACTGTATGGTTACAGTGTACGCAGAGAAAAACAAACATGGCCCGTAGAAATAGTCTCAAAAGCCGGGCTGAAAAGGCCCTAAATTGGACATCATTTTGCTCATATCTCGGTCAATTCTGTACGGTTTTCGGCCATTTATAGCTTATAACCCGTGCAGGTCATCATCTAGTATCAGTGAAATATTCACGGCTTTAAAATCCAAAATGAGAAAGCCTTTTTCAGGATACACACACACATACATACATACATACATACAACATACGGTGAATTATAGTAAGACTAGCGGGACGCCCGTCCTTCGGACGGGCTCTCCCGCTAGGGAGTAGGGCCTACCAGATAGAACACCTACAAAATGAAACAACACATAAGTGTTGGCAAATTTATGACGAAACACATAGGAATAGAACAATATTTAAAACATTTTTGTTTTAATTCAAAAGTTTTCAAATTTCAATTAAAAGACCCCCGCCCGCCCACGCCCCGTGGCATATTTCAACTACAAGGCCTAAACCTTAACCATCTTCCGTAGCCCACCAGTCACTCCCCCGCCCTGCCCCGCCCGCCCGCCCCCGCCCGTGGCATATCCGTTACGCAATTTAGCATCACATTTCTTCATTAACCCCCTGCCTCCCAAACCACATTACATCATTACACCCCCCATTCGTCACCGCCCCCGCCCCGCCCGTGGCATATCTCAACCCAAGGCCTAAAGTTTCCCGCCCGCGGCTTATCTCAACGCCAAGGCCTAACCTTAACCATCTCCCGTAGCGCGGCGTATTTCTCCAATATTTGTCCGCCAGCGTGTCGCATACAGTATCAAATCCCACATCTGACACCATGTTACGTAATTTAGATTCACCATATCATGTTTTGTTTTATCAGATACCACATTATGTCGTTACCTTATGACCCGCTGCCCCCCCTCCCCCCGCCCGCCCTGCCGTCCACGCCCCGTCCCCGTCTCTGCCCCCGCCCCGTGGCTTATCTCAACCCCAAGGCCTAAACCATAACCAACCCCGTGTGGCGCAGCGTATTTCTACAATATATACCCGCCCGCGTGTGTAGGGGTGCATGGCGCACTGCGACGCGTTATGTGCTACGCGCCGACTGCATGGTTACAGTGTACGCAGAGAAAAACAAACATGGCCCGTAGAAATAGTCTCAAAAGCCGGGCTGAAAAGGCACCAAATTGGACATAATTTTGCTCATATCTCGGTCAATTCTGTACGGTTTTCGGCCATTTATAGCTTATAACCCGTGTCAGGTCACCATCTAGTATCAGTGAAATATTCACGGCTTTAAAATGCAAAATGAGAAAGCCTTTTCAGGATACATCTATAGTCGAGTACCAACCCATGTGAGGACCCGTATTAAAACGTGTGTAAAAAAGTATAGAAGTTACAGTCAATCTGAGGACATTTTTTTTTTTTTACCATACATGTAGGGACATATGTATGATATGTGTATTGACGCCTAATAGAGGACATGGCCATACACCCTTAGGGGGGTAAGGACCCAACTTCTATACGTTTTTATGCAGGAAAAAAGAGAGGACTTCAAAAAAGGTCCTCACATTTTGTTTTGTCCTCGGATTTACTGTAACTTCTATACTTTTGTCCTCGGATTTGCGGGTTCAACACTACATACATACATACCCCTACCCGCAAGAGGTACATTGTGGGAGTACACCCACAGTACACACACCCCCACACAAAATAGTATGTACAAACATACACTGTGGGCGTTTAAAAATTGGCTGAAATCTGCTGAGATGGGTCCTATGGGGTATCAAAAATACCCCCACAAAACACTCAAAAACGATGATAGGCTATACCCCCTCTAGAGGCCATTTTAAACCATCTGGCAGCGTCTGCATTGTGAGGGTACGCCCACAGGCCGAGAAAACGCCCACAATGTAGCTTTATACTTGAAATGACGCCCACAATGTACCTCTTGTAAGAACTCACATACTCACATACATACATCTATACATACATACACTACCGCCCGGAACTGCTTACGCAGTGATTATATCCTAGAAAATCCATCTTCTATGAACATACTATTGATTATTTTGCATGTGTTCAATATATAGTTCTTCTTCATAAATTCATGTTTGTTGCATGTTACGATCATCGCATTTCATACAAAACTCAATAATTCGAGACAAGTCAAAATCTACACAGTAAAATCCCATAGCCTCATTAATATTCATGAGCTCATTACCGCTATTATTGCGCAATGGGGAAATTCTGTCTCATCTACACCTTCCCTGAAAAATCCAGTTTTTTTTAATAATTAATTGTTATATTCACAAATACAATATGCTATTAAGGATGCGCAGTCCTTATACAGGGTGTCCCAAAAGTCTATGCACGACTTTGAAGCTTTGTATTTCACAAAATATAAGTCGTATTGAAAATATGAATACATATTTAGAAAGAGGAGATGTGGGAAATAATTTTGATACCAAACATTGGAGTAACATCTGTTTGTAATGCCACCCTAGAAGTAAAATATGTATTACTGCAAAAATGTTATTTTATACTTCGGAGGAATAAAGTTCATAAATCCATACCTATTGAGATTAACAAAAATACGGGTAGAGTTGGTTACACGGAAAGTGATCCGTCAATTGTAATATTTAAAATTTTACATTACAGTGATATCATCATAATAACAAACTATATCACACATAATTTTCGTTTCTATAGTGAAATATAATTTAAATATTTTCCATGTATACAGAGACGTGTGCTAATGCAAAAACACAGACCTGAACAATTGAATAACTTCGTAACAGAAAAGTGAACACACACATCACACAGTTGTCAAACATGTTAAAATTTAAACTTAGCGGATTATTTTATCGCCGCTTGAAGGCCTCATCGAAGGTTGTTTTACCCATTTAGAATATGTTCCTCTGTTCAAAAATGTATCCACCAACTTCAGAATGGATATTCTTCCTGGTGCGCGTTTTACTTTGAAATGTTTTCTGAACTTTTGTTGAGTAAGTTGAACTGAATGTGTTTCAGCGTAGAACCATACAATTTGTATTCGCTTATCTATGCTGTAAACCATCTTGAATGAAGACGTTGGCTGTGCAATGTTGTCTACTACGCTTATTTATGTTGTGAGTGACCGAGTTTGGTATTAAACAACATTAATGTTGCAAGGTAAGCAGTGAACTGTGACTAATGCGCAACGTTGCTTTCATACCGTTAATTTATGCGCACCTTTAGCAACAATGTGTGGTACTTGGTATGGGTTGGTCTGGCACACGGCCAATGACTTTCAACCAGTTTTATAATGTTGTGGGTTCACCAATAGGGTTGTGTTTGGTATCAAATTAATTTCCCAAATCTCGTCTATCAGAATATGGTTAAATTTATACCATATGATTTATATTTTATGAGATATGACTCTTCAAAAACGTGCATAGACTTTTGGGACACCCTGTAAATGCCTAAAACATGGTAATTTTCTGAGGAGGTAATTTAAATTTCCGAGAAAAACCTGACATTTAAAAGACAATTTTATTATTTTGGTTTAAAAATCAGTGATCCAATACACACCAGAGAACCTCGCAGTTTGTCTGTATTACGCACAAGGCAGCACAGGGCCCTGGCAGGTTTTAAAATCACCGCGACAATGGTTTGCATTCAGTACAATGGATTATGTAGGTCAGTCGATATTTTTTCCATCAGTTGTCGGCTATTGTTATTGGAACAACATAGCCCAACAGCCCACCATACTATGCAAACCCGAACTTTAACTGCCAGATGTGATTTAATTGGGCGATATCTCTATCTTTCACATTGCAATAGTCAACTCCCATTCAAAAAAGAATGCGCTAAAAGGGTAATCGATTCTAGTCTAACAAAGGATTCGAACAAGTCCATTCAAAATAATGTATGTTGGATCACGAGGTAACTATACTTATATTGGGTGATTAATATTTTCCAATAGCGTAGGTCAGGCTTGGCTGGTCTCAAAATTCTCTAAACAGACTTGACAAGCCGTCTCGCTAGGAGGTGTCACTACTTTTAGCATTTTGGTAACTCAAAAATGGGAAGATTACAATTTAACCAGCCATTTTCACCAACATGAGCTCAATGGTGTATAAAAATGTATGGTGTGCTTTGTGTACACTTCATGTCCACCAGTCTGATGTATTTATAACCCATGTTCTAGGCGCACATTTCAATATGACAGAATACCCCTGTATGCAAAATTGTAATTGCTGCTGCAAGTTTTAGTCCGAAGATTTTGCTGGTTCCCAGTTCGCGACAGGTATCATTCTACAACCAAAACTTTAATAAAGTTTTGTCTCGAAGTATCAGCTTTTTTTGGAAATTCCAGTAACATTGTCAAAACACGAGACATGTTTTAGGTATTAATTACCATTACAGATCCCTGTCATGATAATTATAAGTGTTTACATTTTGTAAAATAATGTAAAAATAATGATTAGTTGGAGATGATTTTCGCAAGCAAGGATATCTCATAGCGCTATAACAGCGATAATGAGCTCATGAATATTAATGAGGCGAGAATTGCATGGGATTTCCCCATAGAGAAAATAGCGACCTGAGAAAGATATTTATTTTGACAAATGTGTAGGCTACAAGGTCAAGGAAAGATGAATTTATGAATGAGAAGATATCCAGGCACCTATATAAATAGGATTTGACCTTGATATGGGTAAAATTATAATACTGTTTGGGGAATAAGTTCTCCCGATGGTGTGCGTAAGCAGTTCCGGGCGGTAGTGTACAACATACGGCGAATTATAGTAAGATACATACAACATACGGCTAATTATAGTAAGATGTGTCTATATTTCCTGATATACCAATGGCACTAATCAAAATAACATAGGTTTTGCAGGTATTTTGGCATTGATGGCGCTCTAACTATCTACTGAAGATAGAAACTTACTCTGATAGACTTGCTGTCAACTGAAGATAGACTTACTCTAATAGACTTGCTATCTACTGAATATAGCAGCTTACTGTGATAGACTTGCTGTCTACTGAAGATAGACTTACTCTGATAGACTTGCTATCTACTGTAGATAGAAATGTACTCTGATAGAATTGCTATCTCCTGAAGACAGTAACTAATTCTAATAGACTTGGTGTCTACCGAATAAAGCAATTTAGTCTGATATATTTTCTATCACTGAAGATAGCAACTAATTCGGATATACTTGCTATCTACTGTAGATTGCAATTTACTCTGACAGAATTGCTATCAACTGACGATAGTAACTTAATCTAATAGACTTGGTGTTTATTGAATATAGTAATTTACTCTGATATATTTGTTATCACTGAAGATAGCCACTAATTCGGATAGAATTGCAATCGACTGAAGATAGCCACTAATTCGGATAGAATTGTTATCTACTGAAGATAGTAACTTACTCTAATATACTTGGTGTCTACTGAATATAGCAATTTGGTCTGATAGACTTGCTATCACTGAAGGTAGCAACTATTTCGGATAGACTTGCTATCTACTGTAGATAGAAATTTACTCTGACAGAATTGCTGTCTACTGAAGATAGTAACTTAATCTAGTAGACTTGGTGTCTATTAAATATAGTAATTTACTCTGATATATTTGTTATCACTGAAGATAGCCACTAATTCGGATAGAATTGCAATCTACTGAAGATAGCCACTAATTCGGATAGAATTGTTATCTACTGAAGATAGTAACTTATTCTAATAAACTTGGTGTCTACTGAATAAAACAATTTAGTCTGATAGACTTGCTATCACTGAAGATAGCAACTAATTCGGATAGACTTGCTATCTACTGTAGATAGCAATTTACTCTGACAGAATTGCTATCTACTGAAGATAGTAACTTATTCTAATAAACTTGGTGTCTACTGAATATAACAATTTAGTCTGGTAGACTTGCTATCACTGAAGATAGCAACTAATTCGGATAGACTTGCTATCTACTGTAGATAGCAATTTACTCTGACAGAATTGCTATCTAATGAGGGGAATATATTGAATATATTGTAATTTACTCTGATAGATTTGTTATCACTACATTGAAGATAGCCACTAATTCGGATAGAATTGCTATCTACTGAAGATAATAACTTACAAGGCTCAATATTAGGACCTCTGTTATTTATTTTATTTGTAAATTGTTTACCAAATGCTGTAAATTGTAAAACTATAATGTATGCTGATGACACCACGTTACTATTTAGATCAAAATGTACCGATGAACTTTCAACTTCTTTGACATCAAACCTAGATCTAGTTGCTAATTGGTTGAAGGCAAACAAACTTACATTAAATATCAATAAGACGTAAGTTATGCTATTTGGTACCAGACACATGTTAGATAGGTTTAATGATATTTCACTCACCTATAACGATGCTATGATTGAAATGGTTAGAGAATTTAAATATCTCGGTGTCAAATTTGATAGTACCATGTCTTGGTTATCACATATAGATTACTAATAGCAAATAATGTTTCAAAAAGAATCGGTGTTATTCGTCGTGTAAAAAGCACACCCACACCTCTTGTGATGTTATCCAATGCTCTTGTGATTCCTCATTTTGATTATGCCAGCCCAGTATGGTCCAACTGTTCAAATTTATATCAATCAAGACTTAGTCAAGTCTTACACAACCGTTTAGCCAGAACAATATTATCTGCTGATATAAGAACACTAATAAATGATATGATGAACTAATACTTCATTGGACAAAACTAAGTGATAGATGGAAAATTCAAAAGCTTCAAATATTTAAAAGATATAAGTCCAACCTATTTATCATCCAATTTTGAATTTGTACATAACTATCACAATCATACTACCAGGAATCATTCAAGTAATACTTTAATCATTCCTAAAATCAACTCAAATTCTGGTATGCGCACTTTTCTTTTCAGATCTGGCCATCTGTGGAACAATTTATCACCATCTATTCGTATTGATTTAGAAAATATGTCACTCGGTCAATTCAAATCCCCTATCTCCACTGTAAAGTATCATTGAAGAATATCATAATTTGTATTACATTTAAACACTGTAACATTTGTTATTTGTATGTATTTATGTATGTATCGAAATTAGGGCCTGCTTGGAAAGCAGTGCAAGTCACTGAAGCATATTACCCTCAATAAAGAAAGCATAAATAAAATAAATAAAATAAACTCTAATAGACATGGCGTCTATTGAATATAGCAATTTACTCTGATAGACTTGCTATCAACTAATTTGGATAGAATTGCTATCTACTGCAGATAGCAACTAATTCTGATAGAATTGCTATCTACTGAAGATAGCAACTTACTCTACAAAACTTGATGTCTATACTGAATATAGCAATGTATTCCGATAGATTTGCTATCACTAAAGATAGCAACTAATTCTGATAAGACTTGCCATCTACGAGGATCGTTCAATATATAATGAAAGTGATCATGGTATGGGATGCATGAGTGATTCTATTGACAGATAGTGTGATCAAAACAAAGTATGAACCCTTGTCTTTCAAACAATACACTTTTGGATTTCTAGGTATGAACTATGACGTCATAGCAATAGCCTAAAGTAACCACACTCTGGACACTGCCTGAAATTTGTCAATATTTGGCTGGATATGTAATAGGTTGAAATATGGGTTGATTGATTCATTTGCGTATATCTCAACAATGCAAGCAATGAAACAGATAGCACTTGGTGAATAGTAAGAACACACAATAATCTATGTTTTACACTCTTTTTGAGATCTAAATTCCTTAAAACAAACAAGAAGGGACCATCTCAAATAAGATGTTATCAAGGAAAATCTGCAACGATAAACCACAAAAACAACAACGGATAAAGAACAATGGGAGGATTATAATTGAATAAATTGTTGGTGGATGTAAAGCTATAATAGTGTGGATTTCAAGAGGAGCTGATCATAAAATTTCCTCAAACCGTTGGAATTATGTGACGATTATGTTAAAGTAACAATACACATCTAGTAGCTATAAAGATAGCAGTAATAAGAGAGGTTGTGGCAGCCATATTTGATTGATGCATTCATGTATATCTTCATTTTGATTATCAAAATAAGTATACACATTGATTTAAGCATTTGTCGATGTTTCTGATTAGATTTTGAATGCACGGTAAGCTTTTATCTGGCAAATATCATGATTTTAGCAATTTTTGGCCCAATTCAAAAATGTCTGCCGTCTGCGCATGCGCATATTTTCTCAATGTTTCATATGAATAAGTTCGGTTAATTAGTTACCTATCCTATGGAATCGCCCAAACTGGTTAAAGTTCTTAAATATTCCTAATTTATTTGATTCTCCGCAACATTAGTAACTCAGTGACAGTTTGTCAGTGAAAATGGGCTATTTGAAATACTGATATTTGTATACTTTTTATTCAATTGCTTCCCCTTGCTCTTTTCTTTTTATACAACATATTTCAAATTACACAGGGATTAAACTTATAGTCTTAGGTATCATAATTATGCAAAAAAATAATTGAATTTACCTCCTTCTGGGGTCATGTTACGCTATCTTCTTACCACGTGTCTCATACAAACAATTCAAATTTCCCGCCAAATAACTGATTTAGCAGTGTCCCAAGTCTAATTACTTTCGGCTAATGCCATGACGTCATAGTTCATACTTAGAAATCCAAAATTGTATTGTATGAGAGATAATGGTTCATACTTTGTTTTGATCACACTATCTGTCATTAGAATCATTCATGCATCCCATATCATGATCACTTTCATTATTTATTGAACGACCCTCGTACTGTAGATAGCAATTTACTCTGAAATAATTGCTATTTACTGTAGATAGCAACTTACTCTAATACACTTGATGTCTATACTGAATATAGCAATTTATTTTGATATATTATATTGCTATCACTGAAGATAGTAGCTAATTCTGATAAGACTTGCCATCTACCATCATTGATTTTAATTTAAAGAAAAATTATTCTAAATACAGCAATGTCTCTATTCATAAATCATGTAACGTAATACTTGTTTTCAATACATGTTGGCAATAATATTTAGGTGTTACATATTTCATGGACAGGAATTATTATGATAGAATTTAAAACACATGTTGTGTAGCACTAGCAGGGATGGCAGTATGTTCATTTTCCGTTGTTCCAACATATTTACCAACATCCAAATTCTTACCAGGCAGCCGGGCGTGTGTTTTTCAAAAGTTACCCGCCCGACGCTAAATTTACCCGCCTCTCACAATTTGGAACTGATTGAACTATATATAGAAAGGCATCACAATCGGTAATCCACAAATCGGCCATATCACAATCGGTAATCCACAAATCGGCCATCACGGACCATACATGATGTAGCTGAGAAGAATCATATCGGGTGGGGAGCAGTGGCGTAGCTAGGTTTTTCATATTGGCGGGGGGGGGGGGGGGGGGGGAATGAATATGAACCGACAAAAGTCAACTTTTGAGAATTGCCGCCGAATCACAAACTGGAGAGATGGGGTGGGGGCGGGGGTTGGGGTCGGGGGTGGGCGGCTGCAATCTTAACCGACTGTGTCAGTCTCTACAGAAAATGCCCTGAATTTCAACCAACAGTGACAATCGCGACCAACAGGTGCAAACCGCCAGCCGACTACGCAATCGCCCCTCGACACCCCCACCCCCACCACCACCCCATCGCCCGCACAAGTTGCGTAAAGGCACTGAGTCGGATTAGCGGCCATCTTGGAGTATTTCTTGGCTAAAACGCACAATATTTTTTCAAGTAGATATTGGTTGTATTAAATGAGGAGTTGCGGGTCCGAACCGTGTTGCAAACTCTTGTAATGGCAGCTTATCCAAAACATGGAAGATTTATATTGATCGCGTATACTCGATTGACAAATAATGGTAAGGTCCCATATTATACAACTTGTAAACCCACGGGGGTTTTAAGACACATCTGACGCACGTAACGTATCCCAAATGTCACTAAATACTATTAGTATTAACGAATTCATCATCAAATAAGTTTGCAGATCCGGTATTTGTATTTTCAAAAATGTAGCCATATAAATGTCATACACACACTTTTTGTACGCGGCTATTAGTTTTACCATAACCTATACGAAGCAAGTTTGTCAGAAACCTTTCCCAACTTTCAAAGCCTATCTCAGTCAAGAATTACTGAACCAATACTATTATTATATAGACATGTTTGTATTTTCAATGCATTTCACATGGTGATTCCAAATATGGTAAAGAAACTCGCCAATATTGACATTTTTGAATCATTTTTGTGAAATCACACACCGTCTTGTCGCTTGGAAAGGGTTACTAAAAGAATTTCTCATCAAACAAGCATTTCATTCAAATGGAACTTGTTCAAATGGAACGTGAAGATCCGGGTTTTACTAATATTTTTAAAAGTTAATTAACTTTGATAATAGGCCTATATGTGTCATTTTATTTCTTAGTAAAACACAAACGAATCCGGGGGACCCGGGTAGGCCTATACATGGTTTACGAACTTTCAAAAGTCTACAACTGTTCTATTCAAAATAAATGCTCTATTGTTTAGAAAAATAATAATAAAGGGTAAAATCCTGGAAAACCGCCAAATATGGTTCTTGAATTGTAAATTGTAACAGGTCTATACTTAAACCATTTTCAATTTGATGTGATCTGAAAATGAATAATATTGTTTGTATTTCATTACAGGACTTTTCTATTGCTGATGCATGACGCTACCTGATTTAGATCCGTTGTAAGTTTGTTCGGTAACATCTATTGCCGAGTAGTGCTATATTCTCTACCAGTCATGTTTCTGCACATGTTAAGTGGTAAGTACCATATTTGATAATATCTGAGATATATATTTTTTTTAATTATAATTTATTATTTGTGTGTTTTTGTATTCTTTTGCATTCAATAAAACATTTACTATAAAATAACGTAGTTAACGTTAATCATGTTAATGGAGCATACTGTTATGCTAGCTTTGCTTTCGCTTCTGCTTTTTTCTGGTTCGAGGTGACATAATAAGTTTTCCAGCGGTGTAGCGACAATTTGAAGAAGTTTTCTTTTGCAAGTCATAATAGCATCGATTGTAAGGGACCGTTCATAATTTCTACCGGAGGCGGGGGGGGGGGGGGGGGCGGGGGGGGGGGGGGGCGGCACCAAACAGGGATGGGTCATGACTTTTTCAAGAAATCAAAAGAGGGGGGGGGGGGGTTACAACTTTTTTTAGGAAATTAAAGGGGGGGAGGGTCATAACTTTTTTGTACTAATATTTCAAACCATAATTTTTTAGTACAAATATGGCTATATTTCTCGAGATATGCGCGCATGTGCCCACAAAATAGATTTTCGGTGTTTTAGAGCAGGTTTAAAGCAAAAATAGACCTCAATCATGAGAAATATGGCTATTTTTCACGCGCTATGCGCGCATGTACCCACAAAATAGATTTTCAGTGTTTTAAAGCATTTTTAAAGCCAAAATAGACCTTAATCATGGGAAATATGGCTATTTTGCGCGCATGTGCCAACAAATAGATTTTCGGTGTTTTAGAGCACGTTTAAAGCTAAAATAGACCTTAATCATGGGAAATATGGCTATTTTGCGCGCATGTGCCCACAAAATAGATTTTCGGTGTTTTAGAGCCGGTTTAAAGCTAAAATAGACCTCAATCAAGGGAAATATTGCTATTTTTCTGCGCGCATGTGCCCACAAAATAGATTTTCGGTGTTTTAAAGCATTTTTAAAGCCAGAATAGACCTCATTCATGGGAAATATGCCTATTTTTTGGGGGACAAGCTAACAAAATGCCAAAATTTGCTTGATTATACTATAATTTTTTTGGCACTTTCTGGTCAAAATTTCAAATAATACAAGTTTAGGTGAAAAAATGAGAGAATCTTCCCTAGATTAGTGACATAACATTAGAATCAAGCCATTTTGGGCATTTTTTACTCAAAAATAATTTAGTTAGCTTGTTCAAAAAAAAATTGGGTCAAAAAAAGTGGATTTTGTGATTTCAAAATTCAACATTTTTGGTCAAAATTGACACAAAATTTGGATTCTCTGATCCATTTCCTTTCCAAAAATGTATACTTTTGTATGCATTTGATTAATAGTTCAATAATAACAGCACTCCCAAAAATCAAAAAATATCAAAAATTCCCCCCTTAAAGCCAAAATAGACCTCAATCATGCGCATGTGGCCACAAAATAGATTTTCGGTGTTTTAAAGCATGTTTAAATAAAAGTTACCTGCACAACAGCAATATTTCCTTGAAAACTTGATTTTTCCCCCCTTAAAATTGTAAAATGGCTTAATATCACAATTTTACATGCACACAGGCAAATGTTTGCATGCACAGAGCCAAAGTTACATACACTGTGCCCATGCTGACAACATGCCCACCCCTATATACACTGTCTGAAATTATACACTTTACTCCACAAAAATCACAAGTGTATATAATAATTGTTGTATATATATATATAAATAAAAAAAATTGGTGTATATTTTTAAGAATAGTATTCTCAAATATTCATAATTGAAGGGTGGGTGCAATAAAGTGCTTTAAGTTTAAGTGCTAATTTATTGCAGCCACCCCTTCAATTGTGTATGCTTATTGTATTTGTAAGCCGGGTTGTGTGTACAAAAAAAGGGACAACGGGGTTGTTCATAGTTGAACCAACGTTGGGTAACTTGTTTACCCAACGTTTTCGCTGTGTATAAAGTTGTTGTGAATATCTCCTCTTTAATTTGAGATATCGTTTCGTGAAGAATGGATTGGTGTCAAGGAAGTTACAGTACCAAAAGTAAGATAAAGTACGGTTTCCATTTTCGCAATTGGCTTTTCTATATAATTATAATACACTCGGACTAAATTTGCGAGCAAATTATTGATTACTGGTGGTACTGTGCTAAAATACTCATCAGTCTATAATGCGGTGTGGTCTTGTGGATAGTCGGCCGCATCGATCCGTTGGATCAACATGGTCATCGGCACATACTTTACTTGTCATATCTCCCCCTGTGTTGAGAATAATAATGCGAAAATTAATCAGTGAAACAAAAATATAGGGTTATATATAACGTGGATTGATCCGCGGGCTCGAATTTTCATGAAAATAAATAGTAGGCCTATTATTAACCCTAACTAACTCTATTTCACCATACGGCAACATAATTTTTTTCCGACACCCAAAATTCACCAGAAAGGTCACCCCGACCCCCCCCCCCCCCGGGATTTGAACCACGGACCTCCAGCATCAGGGCCCAGATCCTAGCCACTACACCACGGCTCCCAGTCGACACTCGGCGAGTATATTCGCCTCGTTATATAGCATGGGTCCGTTTTGTAGCCAAAAAACCTGCACGCCGGGTTATAGAAACACTTTTTCCGCACAGTTGCCGTATGGTGTAGTAGAGTTAGGGTTATAGAAAGAAAGTATTATCAATAGCCACATAACTGACGCACGTAACGTGTCCAATACGAAAGATTTCCTCAACCTCAACAATAAGCAACCAATTTGTTTTTGATGCAATTTGTTAACTGACTTAGGGTAAAAGTCTTTTAAATGTCAAGGATTTTTAACAATGGATACGGTATTACTAGGTTGTCGCTATTTAGGCTGCGCTGGAATACTTATACACTAAACAATATACAGCTACATGTATAAATATTTGTATACACAAAATCTTTCCAATGTATAAAAAGACGAATGTGTCATGTGGGCGATTCCATGAAAATGTGACGGAACAAAAAATTGTTGCAACATTTGGCTATTGTTTACTGCGAACAAATTCTACTTTTCTTACTTTCAAAATGGTAAAACGTGTTACCGGAGCAACACTTTTGTAACAAAAAAATGCGCGAGAAAATTGTTGGCTTCTTATGTAAAATTGCCTGAAATTAGATTAGTTTGTTATAAATTAGATATTTCAAACCAATTCACCAATCATTACAACATTTTGTAAGATTTTTTTTATTATTGCATCATTACATGTCAATAAACAATGTTGCAGAAATCATTAACTTCCTTGTTAAATGGCATTATTATTGATTTGAAAACCATTCCCAGCCAACTACCCATTTATAGAAACCTATATAATAATACCTATGGTTCCAAACTACACAATCAAGGATAAAAAGGTTGGCACATTTTGTCCCAATTAAGGACAAAAGTGCCCCTCTCCCCCGAGGCAATGTTGATCCGAGCCACATGTCATCAGAAGCTTTGGCAGCTCTCTCAACATTGATTGATGGGGGTGGGGAAGGATGAGAGAGAGGGGGAGACCTCTGCGTGATATTAAAGAGTGCTATGTCCCAAGTCGGTTCTCTGTTGTGAGCACAGGGATAGTTGTATTAACTTGTATCAAGTGTGCCAACTATTATTTTCCTTGATTGTAGCTAAATCCGAGCGCAAGAAAGACCCAAGTCCAAGATCAATTAGTTGATCGATATCGCTTAATACAACATGTTTGTCAAAAAAACATATGAATGCTAAGACTATAACCTACAATATTGTCAATTTTAATTACAAGAGCACCTTTTAGTCAGAATCTACAATATTATTAATAAATTAAATGCCTGTATCTCAAAATAGCAAAAAATTGACTTAGGTCTTTCTTGCGCGCAGGTCTTCACAGGCACTGGCTTTGAATTTTCACCAGTCATGCCCATTATTGGTGCGTGCGAGTTCGAATGCTGGGATACCAGCAGGGGTGTACCTTCATTTTTTTCCAACCAGCCAGCCGGGCTGGTAGCATGTAAAAGTTACCAGCCCGACTGTAAACTTACCAGCCAATCAAGTAATCTTCATTTACCAACAGCAAAATTCTTACCGGACAGCCGGGCGTGTATATTTGAAAAGTTACCCGCCCGACGCAAAAGTTACCCACCACGGGCGTGCGGGCGGGTACTAAGTACAGCCCTGGATACCAGGGCGTAGGGACCAAATGCCATTCTCAATAATGCATCATTAGTAGAAAAACTGAATCCGATATAAAATATACAGTATATTGTATTGAAATAATACTTTGATCTCTTTACGAAGTTGTGTTTTCTTCATAGAATAGTCGTTGTTACTTCCGCAACGTTTACGTACAAATGACATTTTCTAAATATTTTTTTTTGTTTCTATACCGTTTTAAGCACAAATGACGATATGTGACCTGGCACCACAAAATGAGCGTAAAGTCGCTGGGGATGATTTTGAGTTATGGCCTGAAATAGTTGATTTGACAAGGGGAGGTCGAAAATGAGATATTTTCATTTTCGGAAAGACAAACTATTATGTATCACATTCCGAAGTATTAAGAAAATATTTTGGATCTAAATATTTTTTTAAGTGATTTTAGAGAGGGCATTTTATTCTTTCATAACGCAAATAGAGAAAAAATGTCTCGAAATGTCTCGAAATTACCTGATTTACATCATCATTTCCACGGGTTTGAAATAGTATCCCCTACGGCAAATTTGATATGGTCTTAAAAGTAAATCCAATAAGTGTATCATATTGGTTGCTAGGACATTGTGTATTTTTGTAGTACACCCTTTGTGTTTGCACACAATTAATACACCTGATAAGCTTCACTGACTTTGAATGCCTTTTTCTCCAATTCAATAATTCAGCGGTGATTAACTTCAATTTATCATAATTTTACTTTGGAATGGCCTATCATAACCACTTTGGAGTCATTTTTTGCTACTTTACTCTCATTTTGTGGTGCCAGGTCACATATGTCCATTATTATTTTATGGCGCTCTTCTGTTCACGTTCACCACTGGGACTAAGATTGCATCAACAGAGGGCGACATCCGACTTCGAGGAGGGAAAAAAGGAAGTGGACGGGTAGAGATCTACCATGATAACGAATGGGGTACAATCTGCGATGATTTCTGGGATATTGATGATGCCACCGTTGTGTGTCGTCAGCTTGGTTATCCAGCGGCAATTGAGGCAACGGTCGGTGCCAGAGGATTAGGGAAGATTTGGTTGGATAATGTACGCTGTGAAGGCATTGAAAGCAAGCTGATTGAGTGTGCAGCGAATGATTGGGGATCGCAGAACTGCAAAGATGACCATTCGGAGGACGCGGGGGTTGTATGCCAAATTCATGGTAAGCCCATTGTTGAATATTTCCCATAATTCGTACGTCTATGACCTTGCACCATAATATATAATGCATGAGCATTTTAGCTGATTTTCTATATGAAGAGCTCGAGGGTTAATCAAAGAAGGCGTCTCCGGACTACCGAAATGCAAGCCCCTGGGAAGTGGGGGTTCTGGGGTGCTGCCCCCATGGCTTTTTCTAAGGGGTGCGCATAACCCCTTAAGATTTCAAGATTTAAAAAATAATGTACAGTGTATGTCCAATAATAAGTTCAAGAGCCTGAACCTGGAGGGAAGGGGAGGGGTAGGCTTACTAATTTATATTGTATTATAAAAAAGGAAGGGTATTGCACTACACAACGATTTAATATATATGGCCAAGAAGAAATTGAACATGTACTGCAAAACTAGTTTCAATTGGTTAATTATTCAAGCATAACAAGACGGCTATAATAGGCCTATAACGTTTTCTGGTCCATATTTTATTAGTTAAAAAAACTTAGTTTTTTGCGCGCTTTAATGTTAATTATCCAAGCATTACAAGATGGTTTCAGAAACGTTTTTTGAACCATTTATAGTTTTAAAAAAAATGGAAATTTTTCGGCGCTTTGCGCGTATTGGTTTTAATGTTAATTAACAAGATGACTTCAGAAACGTTTTGGGGACCATTTTAGTTTAAAAAAAACATGATTTTTGTGCGCGCTTCAAACCGTTATTAGTTTTAATGTTTAATTATTCAAGCATAACAATGGCTTTAGGAACGTTTTCTGGACCATTTTAGTTAAAAAAGTGGACATTTTTGCGCGCTTCGCACATATTAGTTTCAATGTTTAATTATTCAAGCATAACAAGATGGCTTCAGGAACATTTTCTGGACCATTTTAGTTAAAACTGGAATTATTTTTTTTGGAATCACGGTTGAGCTTTCGAGGGTGAGCGCCCTTGTACCCCCTCTAGTTAGGCCTTCGCCCTGACCAGCATAGTACCCCATTATAATAGAGTCCTGCTTAAAACTGATGTAATTCAATATCACGAAATCATTATAATGATCTCAGCGAGTAATATTTCTTTATAGCTGCGGAAGGTGATGTATGTTTAACTGAAGGTGGAGAACCCATCACGACAAACGAAACCTCCGGACATGTTCAGATCTTCGATAATGGGAAGTGGATCAACGTATGTGACAACAATTGGGGCATGACTGAGTCCTTGGTGGTTTGTCGGCAGTTGGGCTTATTGGCTGCTACCAACTTCGCGATCATCGCAGGTAAAAAAGGTTCAGGGACCAACAATGTCAACTGTACAGGAGTTGAAGATAAGCTTAATGACTGTGACCATGACGAACCGTGGAATAAAGATTGCAGTGATACCATCCACGTAACGTGTGCCAAAGGGTTTCCAGGTAAGGAAAATAATTACCTACCATTCAATTGCATTCAATTCCCTTACAGGTGCTTTTCAAATCTCAACCATAGAGGGTCGTATTTTCGTAATAAATGCGGTTTGAGTTTAGACCGTGACCAACTAAACTCATAGAAAGTACATAGACACAAGCATGAATTGTAATTTTGTTTTTCAACCATTTCAATGATGATGTGAGATGTTCGGATTACGATTGTCTTTCCATGGAGAGAGAGAAAGAATAGATACACATTAGATTTACTGTTTTGTTTACGATCTTTTAATGGGTATAGGGTTAAGTGCAACAATGGAAACTGCATCATTTGTCATTCAGATGGCCACTGCTTCATCAATATTTGTGCTATTGTTATGGTGTAGACTTATGTATTGCTCGTCTTGCCATGAAAAAAAAACAAGGATGAAAGTTTGTTTAACTTTGAACACCTTTTTCGGATCATCATGTTAATCATGTTAATTGTGTTCAAATATGTTGTTATTTGCAAATGTTAGCATAGTTTAGGGTCTACTCGTTTCAAAATACATACATTAATTATAGGCCTATGTACTCGATTGATGATTTATACACCTTTCACTGCAGCGAAATATCAGAATATTGGTCAAAATGAGGATGATCACAAGAAATCTTCGTTTTTTTGGACGAATAATGTGTCACGATTTTTCCTTACCATGCTTACAGGGATGAAACATCTACCAATTAGAATAATTATCAATAAAATCTGTTTTTATGCATTTCGTTTTATTCTAGACTCGGCCAATGACGCCTTGTCCAATCCGAACAATTACAACCCGACAAAGTTTAACGCCGGCATGGATGCATTTATGGGAAAATCGCCAACATTGAATGTCATTCGAAACATGTAGGTGATATAAAACCATAACAAATAATGTTCCTCAGATACAATATTGTCCACCTCAATATACCGTATAAACTCATCACAAAAAGTATTGAGACACTTACAAATGAGCCAATAATTAACAGCCCGAAAGGGTATGGATTAATCGAAGCCAATTAGCAAGTGCATAATTTTGTTCTGCGTATTTTGACACCTCGATTGTTGAGATACGATGTTGCGGAGCGGAGTTATTTTCATTTCAATGGCCGTAGGTCCAGTTTCAAAAGTGACAATCATCCCTATAGAAGCAGGTTTTCATTAGTGTTTTGACGCTGATACGCCGTAGCCCTTCCCTTGTTGTGTCAGGTTTGAGGGAGTTGTTCTATAGGGATGATTGTCACTTTTGAAACTGGACCTACCACCATTGAAATGACAATAACTCCACTCCGCAACATCATATCTCAACAATCGAGGTGTCAAAATACGCAGAACAAAATTATGCACTTGCTAATTGGCTTCGATTAATCCATACCCTTTCGGGCTGTTAATTATTGGCTCATTTGTAAGTGTCTCAATACTTTTTGTGATGTGTTATATATTGAGGTGGACAATATTGAGGTGTCAAAATACGCAGAACACTTTATGTACTGGGTTATTTGCTTCGATTAATCCATACCCTTTCGGGCCGTTAATTATTGGATCATTTTTAAGTGTCTCGATACTTTTTTGTGATGAGTTTAGTACTCAAGCTTATAATTGTATGGACCCTTAATTGTGTGACCATGATTATGATTCACAATGATATAAAGGTGATCATCAGCTTTAAATCTGATCTGTTCAACTTACACTATTCAGGGTTTTTCTCTCGGACCATTTTCTATTTACTTAAAAATAACAGGATACCGGTCCAGCTTGTGAATAATATCGTGTTCTTTTTTTGTTCTTATAGTTTTGACATCTGCGTAGGCGTTGTTCCAGCGCATATACAATGTGCTCCTGTATCGGGATCGGATATGGTAGCTGATGGTATGATATGTAATCGACGCATCGGCTTTATTTGTGATCCAGATCAAGATCCTTTATGTCAGACCTATGATGTAACTGTACTGTGCCCCGTCGAAAATCCAAGTGGTAAGTTTTATTTGTGATCCAGACGAAGTTCTTTTATTTCAGAACTATGATATAACTGTACAGTGATCGACCAAAATCCAAGTGGTAAGTTTTATAGCCGTATGCCTTGAACCCCAGATGGTTAAGATAGTCAAGTTAAATGGTATGTTGGTTGAGTGACGAAATCTCATTTCCTCTGGTTTTAAAGTTAGTACATAGATGAGTGACATCGATTGTAAGCATTTGTTATGGTAGTTTCGTCGCTTCCATTTGATTATATATAAAAATATCATTTTATAATTTCCCCCCAGATCCACCGGCTATATGTATGTTTGAAAGTTTGGAATATTCTGCTGGTGAAACAAGAGCTGATTCAAGTGGTGAAAGATGTAAGGCGTGGTAAGTTGTCATGGTAACAGAGTTTTTTTTGTCTTAAAGTTATAGCTGAGACTAATATAACTAAAATAGTCACAGTGCCTGCCGGCAGTGGCAGGGGTTTTCAAGAAGTTGGCGAAAGCAATACAATGATACAAACGAGCTGAACTTATCACACGATTGCTTTTAAGACATGGACAATGGTATAGCGTATGTATAATATGATGGACAAATTTGACATTTTAGTACATAACACTGCCTATGAATTATTAATCCACTCTAAACGTTTACAATAATGAAGCAAAACAAAATGAAACATCAAATCAAATCTCTAAAGAAATAAAGTTCGACATAAGGTAAGTTTTTAAGTGTCTTTGTGAAGAAAGACCAAAGATGTAGATGTCGGCAAAATCAGCGTCGCCAAGAGCGTTTATATCTTGGCTAAGAAAGAAGTGCCTATCCAGCGGAAAGACTATAAAGACTTGAAGTAGGCTTATATGGACTAAGATCACCATCGGGAGGACGGGAGCTATCTGAAATTGTTCAGTTACAGGACCATATCATATAATATGGAAATGGCTAAAAAGGCGTGCAATGACAACATCCAAGTATGGGACATTTACGAGGTAAAAGAAACAATACAATACATTAGGGGACCGACGTTTCGGAATAATAAAACAATTCATATACATGTTATAAGGTATAGGACAAGTTAAAAAACACAACTGTCTCTAATCAGCATAGATCAGAGACCGAAAAAGCATCATTGTAGGCCTATTAGTTATTATTTTGCAAAGAATTCTAAAATTGTCGACGTGAGATCTCTTGGAGTAGTAAGACACAACACGAGCAACTGTATTTGGTCTCATTTGAAGACGTATCAGAAGAAATATTATTCTCCTAAAATCACATAGTGTTCATAACAAGCATACGTATAGGCCTAATACTAGCCGCAAACAACATTGCATTTTTATTTGGCCTAATCGTGCTTATTACATATTGTTTTTACTTTATGCAGGACATGCACATCAGTTGGCACGTGGCTTTCCGACTCCAATCAAAATTACTGTAACAGTAAGTGATTTGATCGTCATGATCATGTCATCATACTCAATCTAATCCACACTTCGGCTTAATCCGCCATTTTAATTTAGGGTAGCATGTTTGCCAATGCCATCACTACACACGCGCTGGAAACTATTAGATCAGTGACGTCTAACAAACCATGCAAATTCAACATGTTCAAACAAGGTATTTCTAGGCATTGCCTTGGTTCAAGGTACGACGCATTCTGAATCCATCTCAAGTACAGTATGAACATATGAAACTGTCGTAAAATTGACTCCATTGCGCCCATCCAATGATATCAAATCTTTCCTAATCATGCTAATTCAAATCCTAGGCTATGATTATTATTAGCCCGTCGAAATAAAATCACCTTAAACTTTCCGACTTATGAAGGGTTCCCGTAACGATGGTTACCTACCTGTGCCTGATGGTCGTCGTCTCGCATAACGTGGAACCGATTACATGAACAACTATTATAGGAAGGATCTATATATGACCAATCTTCGCTACCTTTTAGGTACCAGTCAAGTATCAAGTCTTTCATCATGGTGATTGAATGAAACACATCATACCGTTATAACGTGTAAACAATCATTTTTCAAAGATTAGGCCGGGGATCAGGAATAGGATGGAATGTATAGTAAATTGTGAGATAGGCTTTTACGACGGGGATTCATAATGTAAGTAGAAGTTTAACGAGTTCGCCGTCGGACAAGTTTTAAGCTGTCACAGTCTGTTTTAATCTGTGACAGATTAAAACTTGTCCGACGGCGAACATATTCCACAACGCTCTATACCGCTGAGCGCTATTTTATAGCATCCAGCTTTGGTCAACGCTACGCTCTCACTGGTCACAAAATGTACCAACTCTCTGCCGCTCAGCGATGATCGACGCTGAACGCTAGCGTTGGTCAATGCTCGACCAAACGCTTTCAAGCTGTGAGCGGGGCCAGTGGCGTACATTTGTTGTTGACATTGGGGGGGGGGGGGGGGGGGGGGGGTTGACCAATGGCTGCACCAGCATCCACATTTCGGGGGTGAAAATGGGGTGGGGGGGGGGGCGTGACAAAAAACAAATGTGTGTTGAAAAAAGGTCACGTAACGCGCGAAAAAAATGGGGGAAATGTGCGCGAAACGCACGAACATTTGGGTTTTTATTGTAAATATCACCTGAAATTAGCTTAATTTGTTCTGAATTAGACATTTATATTGCGGAGAGCATTTTATCATGCATAACCTAGGGGAGGGGGGCGGTGATCACATAGGGCACCTGTAGGGAATACCGGACCGTAGGCAATACCGGACACTCACAGTATATATATCGTCCCCTTCGCGTCTGCCGACATCAGCGACCGATATCAGTGTTCTAGGCTGGATATATTGTGAGTGTCTGGTATTGCCTGTCCGGTATTCCCGACAAAAAACAAATGTGTGTTGAAAAAAGGTCACGTAACGCGCGAAAAAAATGGGGGAAATGTGCGCGAAACGCACGAACATTTGGGTTTTTATTGTAAATATCACCTGAAATTAGCTTAATTTGTTCTGAATTAGACATTTATATTGCGGAGAGCATTTTATCATGCATAACCTAGGTGAGGGGGGCGGTGATCACATAGGGCACCTGTAGGGAATACCGGACCGTAGGCAATACCGGACACTCACAGTATATATATCGTCCCCTTCGCGTCTGCCGACATCAGCGACCGATATCAGTGTTCTAGGCTGGATATATTGTGAGTGTCTGGTATTGCCTGTCCGGTATTCCCTACAGGTACCCTAGGCCATCCCCCATGGTCAAATATTAGGGGATATATCCCCCATCTGCCCGGGATTTACGCCTGTGGGCAGGGCTTGGGGTTTTCAGAGAGCAGACGACCAAACCATGAAAAATACCTCCCAAAAATACCATACATTTCTATTTTAATCTTAAACTCTCAGCTATTGAACCCTTTTGAAATTAATTTCAAAAGCTCGGAACATACTGCACAACGACCTAATCTCTGACTACCTCAATCCAGTGTCCATCCGAGGCAGCTTGCTGCTGACGTGACCATCAAACTCCATGCCAGATCTATGCTCGTGATGCAATAACACAATGGCCATATGTAAGCCATCTCTTAGGCTGGTCAGGAGGTGTACGATGAAGACATCTATACTCTATTTATCTTCTTCTAGTCAGTGACTAAACTTTTACAAGCGCATCTTTTACGCAAACGTATAATGTATCTTCCATCTGTCAACGTTCGGATGTATACGCCAGCGCCTTAGGTCCGCGCGTCATGTCATTATGTGCTGCAATTAGTAGAATATGCAGTTACGTCACTGTCTTGAGATGGATAAAAATAATATAGTTGAATCAGGCGACGATGGATCAATTAGGGCCCGAAACGTGAATTTTATTAGCTTTAAGTGATGGTCCCTAATTTGCGGATATCCGTTATGAAATTCCAAAAATCATATGTTAGTGTTTAAAATCTACACTAAAACCGTTTGAGTTGGTTGGATCATAGAAGAACTCTCGTTCTTTCATGGTTGGAAAACACCTTTTCATGTTTTTGCATCATGTTTTTATCAGGTTATGGGCCACCCCCTTTTGAGGCTACATGTTATCGCCCAAATGGTTGCGAGAATCCTCCAGTGCCCCGGACGTGCCGTTTGTCAGATTGGATAGTTGAATGGTTCATTGGCGGAAACTCTGACTTTTGCAAAAACTGCCTTTTCCCTTACGATGATTTGAACAACACTTACAGCGGTGATCAGAGCGAATATCCGCTGAAGACCTGCTCAGATTGCGTTCTGATTGATGGTATAACGCGAGCCGTTATCGTTGTTAACAGGCAAATGCCAGGACCAGCTGTTCAGGTGAGATCCAATATATAACGGCTCGAAAGAGTATGCATCAATCAAAGTAAATAACCAAGTGCATAATTTTGTTCTGCGTATTTTGACACCTCGATCGTTGAGATACGATGTTGCGGAGCGGAGTTATTGTCATGTCAATGATCGTGGGTCCAGTTTCAAAAGTGACACTCATCCCTATTGAAAAGCACGAATCTGATCATTCTAAACAGTAATGCAAACCTCTTTCTATATGATGATTGTCACTTTTGAAACTGGACCCACGACCATTGAAATGACAATAACTCCGCTCCGCAACATCGTATCTCATCGATCGAGGTGTCTAAAAATACGCAGAACAAAAGTATGCAATTGGTTATTTGCTTCGATTAATGCATACCCTTTCGAGCCGTTATATATTGGATCATTTCTAAGTGTTTCGATACTTTTTGTGAGCAGTTTAGTATAATTGCATTGAATTATCGCATGACGTATTCATATTAAGGCTATGTACATTATTATGTATGATATGTTAATCCTTAAAAGTGTACTTCAAGTGAATGATTTATTCAATTACATCAAAGAACAAACATAAACAGATGAGCATTGTTGAGTTAGCTCGAGTTGTTACAAAAGTCAATATTTCAAAAATTAAAGTTGATCATTGGAAAGGAAAATGCAATATCCAATTGTTCCAATCATTCAAATATCGATTCGTATTCGGTACCCTTCCTTTGAATAATGTAGGGTTGGATGCTAGCAGCGTAACTCCTTTATGAATGAGAATGAAATATGGCGATGGGCCTCATTAGTTGATGTCTAAATAGTAACTGTATCATCATGCTCTAATAATATAATTTATTATCCCATTTTTCATTCAAGGTTTGCGAGGGCGACAGAATAATCGTAAACGTTATTAACCGAGCGACGAAAGATCCTTCCGCGGGTGTAACCATCCATTGGCATGGGATGTTTATGAAGGATACACAGTACATGGACGGTGCCTTTATGGTGACGCAGTGCCCTATACCCATAAGTGGGGTTTTCACTTATGATTTCATAGCACTTCCTCACGGAACTCATTGGTAGGTGTTTTGTTTCCCTCATATTGACATATAATAAACACCTAAGCCAAAACAATTCTGATCAGATATTTTGATATGTTTTGATAATTATAGATTTTGAATCAGCTAGCATAATAACACTTGAAGAACTTTGTTTTAGTGTATGCCATATACATGTATCTATCAATGTACTATATCAACCATAATAACTAATAAGAACTAAAATGTTTCACTTAGATAAAGAAAATTGAACTTACAAACTGACACTTTGGTACCGGGGAACTTAAACATTGGTACTGAGGGGTTTCCACACCCACCACAGACGTGTCAGGCACAATTACATATGGATCCTAAGTATCATGCTTATCGCACCGTTTTTATGATCTATGTTGTAACTGCCAGCTTATGATTAATTCATGCAGGTGGCACTCCCACGCTGGTTTGCAACGCGGTGATGGACTTAACGGTGCGTTCATAGTTCGGCAAGCTAAAGAGCTGGATGTCAACAGGGATCAATATGATTTTGACCTACCAGAACACGTTGTTGTTCTACAAGATTGGGGACACAGAATGGGTGTTAATCTTTTTGTTCGAGAGTTGTACGGTGACCTTGAAGGCAACCCCGGTGCTCTCCTTATCAATGGTAGAGGAGGGCAACAAACTCCGCAAGACAAACGACCGCAATGGTGTGGTGCAACTAATACTGATTTGAAACCTTGCCCCGTGCCTAGGTATGCGCAATTCGATGTTACTCCCGTTACCAATGGTAAACGTTTTCGCTTTCGGTTGATCAGTACAGCAGTAGCGGCAGATTGCGCATTGCGTGTGTCTATCGATAAACACGACTTGATACTCATCGCTGCAGATGGGGCCTCGATCGATCCATACCCGGCAAAGTCATTCGTCATTTTCAACGCTGAGAGGTATGATTTTGTTTTGAATGCGACACAGGAACCGGGCAATTATTGGATGCGTGTAACGGTAATTACAATTTAGAATATACATTCATTTCGAAATAACATAATTTATTTTTCTGCATTGATTTTTATTCATATATATTCGGCTTAAGAGATCATTAAAGGCACTTAGAATGTATCAAGCATTTATCTCTGTTATCTGTTGTTTTCACCCAAACAAACTTGGAAAAGGGTGAACACTTTATCAATATGATTTTGCGGATCCCAGAAAGCCCATATGAAGTAGTGTTGGTCAATTGAATCAATGACCTGTCTACTGGAAATATGGCCTAACGGAAATGGAGACCTTGCATTGATGGCAGCAGTGGAAATGATGGTGGTACCGTCAGATTAATAAGAACTTGGATTCAAGGGCTACTATTTAGGTCATGTCTGAACTATTATACAAACATTGATTGACTAAAGAGAATAAGTAGCTTCCAGTATCCGATGACCATTTTCCACATATAGATTATACGCTTGTACGACGTACATAGCTCTACATCGGTGTAAGTTACACTTAAATGTCCTTTAAATTGTTAAACGTACAACCTTCATGCTTAATTCTCAGGGAGTGGCCGGGCACAACTGTGCACATCTGAATGCTTTTGCCATCGTTCATTACACATCAGCTAAACTTGCACTTCCGGAAACAGAATCAGACTGGGAAAACGGCAATGTTGTAGACCCGTGTGATATTCCGGATGATTCATCGCTGGACCCGAAATATATCGAAGAACTTAACTCCGCAGGTATTTATAGAGATAGTCAGATTGCTTGATATTAAGAGGTCTTTCATCTTTTCAATTTCCAAAGGACAAATTCTTAGTATCATTACCATGTGGAATGTATATAACCAAAGCAATGGTAATGATGAGATCAATAATTGTATTCATTTTCACCTGTGTGATATTTTGGAGTACAAAATATACCAGTAGCATTTGTGACCCCGAAGATGCACGACTGTAATATTAGAGTGATTTTTCATCGTATATTTGTCATTTTAGAACCAACTCCTACATGGAATTCGGCAACACCAGATGAAACCTTCTACATAGCGTTAGATTCTGCTATTGATGATGTGGGCGGTTTTCCTCAACTGAACAACATCTCCTTTAGACTACCGTCTACGCCGTTTTTACTGCAACCGATATTTCCCCAATCGAAACTTGAAATATGCAGTCTTGAGAATCGCGGTGAGAAAGGACAGCTTTATCTTGAACAGTGTGGACAGGGTTACTGTGATTGTTCACATGTGATTAACGTTGAACTGGGCAAGGCAAGTACTAGTGGGTGCACAACACTGCTAACATGTTGAGCAAAATGCGTTGCTTAATTGCGTTTAATCATCTGTTGGGTAAATGGTTGATTACATTTTATTCAACATGTAGAAATCTAGGTGTTGTATAAAAGTATAAACTACCCAACGTTGAGCAAAACAATTTAGTAATAAGTTGGGGAAACCCCCGGTCAAAACTCATTTTGTTGCTAAAATATTGCGTTAATTGTTTCAATTGGGCAACTGTTGAGTATTTGTCTCAGGCAATCACGAAACTTATGTTAAGATTTACTCATGTGGTTTTTATTGAATAACTGTTGCTTAAATCCTCGATTCTAATGGCGTCCGTCCATGATGGATCTTCTCAGAGCTTGAGGAATGATTGTATACGGCATATATCCTAACCCGTTCGCAACGTGTGCCCCATGACCACAATTAAATTTATTCTGTCTTTGCACCCAAAACGGAATTAAGCGCAATAACACTGACAAAATAGTTTAAGAATGTAGGATATCCTATATTTATTGTTATTTTTTCCTTGTTTGCCCTACATTTGTTTATGAATATCATTTCAGCGGTGTCAAAAATGTATATACTTGTGGTTCTGGGACACAAGTTGCGGACGGGATAAGATATATGCGTTGTATACGTACGTTCACCCCGTACGTCACTAGCGACGAATAGTAGATTTATTTAGCCAAAAAATACACGACAGGGAAATATACTGAATAGTTCATGTCATGTGATTTAATCTCCACCAATAGAATCACATAAATATTTGGATGTATTATATAATATGGACTATTTATACGTCCATACCCAGATAGCAAGACTACGTTTGCCCAACGTTGACACCAATGATAAGAGATGTAAGATATTAAATAACATGTTAATAAAAGTTATAGATTCACTACCGAAAGGGAGTAATGTATGTAGCTCTGCTGCATCGCCCATAATTCCCATTACAAGTTACCGGTTCACTACCGAGAGGAAGTGATGTATGGAGCTCTGCTGCATCACCTAGAAATATTTTCCCAACCCGTGTTGCTATACAAAAATGCTCAATATATAATAAAAACATGTCAAAAATAAGTAATAATGGCATTAAAACACCCAACATATGGGTACATTTGATAAATTAAGCAACAGTTGCTATATAAAAATGATCAATATATTGAAAACAATTCACAAATTAAGCAACAGTTGGTATTAAAATGCCAACAAATGGTTAATTAATAATACCCAACTGTTGTGTAATTAAAATTGTGCAACTGTTGAGTAACTGGAATTGTCCAACTGTTGGTGAAAACATGTTATCCAACGGTGTTGGCAAATTTTACGCAACTGTTGAGCGGTTGCATACTTCAACAACGTTGTGTAAAATGTTGAGTAAATATTTAAGCAACTTTTTTGCAGTGAAGGTAGATCAAAAGTTTTGATGTCCATTCACATTTTGACATGTAGCTATAATCAAACTTTTAATTTCTTTTTTTCTCAAAATTCCATGTTGGACATATATATACATAGGGCGAAAATGAAAGCGAACTACTAATATATACCAGAGAGTCCATTAAAAAAGTTGCCACCCATTCAGTAAATTGAGAGGGGGAGGGAGTTGTGACTCGTTTTTAACAATACCGCGCGGAAAAAACTCAACAGTCCAAACTCAACCCACAGTGCCAATCACAGACGATACCAATCTCAACCGACAGTGCCAATATCGCCCGACATAGTGGCAAGTCTCAACCGACACGACTCTTATATTGGGGGGGGGGGGGGGGGGGGGGGGGTCGTATTGAAAGAGTATATTCTTCCCAAGAACCATAAACAGAATCACTTGCCCCCGGTTAAAAAGGTCCACATCCTGTTTACGGGCGTCCAATGAATGACCCAGTTATCGCGATGTCCTATTTAAGAGACGTGGTTTAATTATTTGTGTTAATATTATAATACTAAACCAGGTGGTGGAGATATTTTTCGTCAACGGTCCTGATGGTGAATGTCATCCCCTGCATCTTCACGGGTTTAATTATCGCGTAGTTGCAGAAAAACGATTTTCCACCGCCAGCGTAAACAACAGCGTAGATCACGTCAGATCACTGAATGAACAAGGTTAGAAGAAACTTATAAGGATATTGATATGATATCATTGATCGGTTTTTAAAGAGAAAATAAACAGCATTTGTGATAATATTGCAATATATAATTTATTGATTGAAATGATGAGAAATCAGTCCCATCACACAGAAAACACTATGTAAAAAAAATACACAAATTATGTAAAAATTACACAATCTGTGTAAAAATAGAACTCCATAATACTATGTAAACAGTTGTGTAAAGCTTTTGCATAGGAATTTACACAAGCTTGGGTATATATTACATGTTTTATGTAAACTCTTACATAATAATTATGGAGTTCTATATTTACATAATTTTTTACATAGTGTTTTCTGTGTGCAAAGTTACACTATTTTATTGGGCATTCATAACCACATACATGATCGAACATACTCTCTAAACGTAAAAGAGTGAAAACCTCTTCAGAAGGAGTGAAGTAGTCACTCCTCAAAAAGAGCGGGATTATTCACTCTTTTTTATTTACGGTAATGTGTTTTAAACAACTGCTATACAGTCATTATCCTACAATCACCGAGATCCTGGGACACGTGTTTTCCAGGATCTGTGATATAATTAACATCGAGCCTATCCAATTTGTACATGTAAATTGCCTAATATTTCTTATTATTTAGGTGGTATTAAACGGAAACCGGTTAACCGAGCGATAAAAAAGGACACCATGGTCACACCAGTCAATGGTTATACCGCTATTCAATTTCTTGCTGACAATCCTGGCTGGTGGTTCTTGCACTGTCATTTTGAATCACACTTGGCGGTAAGTCACACCATAGATTATCATAGATTATCAAGACAGGGATGGACAACTGGGTATTTTCTTTTGAAGCTATGTGTATTTTGTACCAAGGTCGTACAACATAAAAAGCCGTTTGTAGCCTTTCGCCCTGCCATTGTAATAACTTCTCAACATCCATAAGGCCATGTGTTTTAAACTCGCCACCCTTCGCGTTGCGTCTTCAGATTTAAACATTTTTCACCCTTTTGAGATTTGAATTAGCAATCACAAGTGCTCTACACCATAAAAATGCTAACGTCTTATGATTGACAATGTTAAAAAAGATGTCAAAATTGTCATATTTGACTAAAGCTCAATAATATTTTCACTCCAATCCCAATCAAACTGTACTATGCATATTTGAGTTCCTCATGAACTTACCCGTCAGGACATATAGGGCCTATAGTTGTTAATGGTTAATTTGTTGAAATATACTATACCGGGAGGGGAGTGGCAAAGAATATCAGGTGTGAAAAGTCCGCCATACCTAAATCAGGTTTATTTTGTTCTTTTCTCATAAAAGTTGGGGATGGTGATGGTCGTGCATGTTGGGGAGCCTGAGGACCTTCCTAAAATCCCGGATTCATTTCCTACTTGTGGTAATTATCCACATCCGAAGTCGAACGAAGGAGAAGGTAGGCACAATGAACTTGCAAATCTACTAACATTTCATATGCACAAATGTGTGTACATGTAATCTTAATCACGTGAAAGTAGTATCAGTAGAATTGTTCAAGTGATATTCTTCCAATTAAAGGCATATAATGCGATCTTTTCATGGGACGCCCTCTATCTGTGATTTCCCCTAGAAATGCATTTTTGGTGGCAAATTACATTTATAAACATAAAACTAAAATATTTTGTAAATTACAGAGCCATACGATTCTTAATTAATCCAAAATCATGGTTTGAATACGGTGAAATAAACAACTTATTTTCTGAATGATTGTCCCCGTTTTTTTTCGTTCATAAATAAATTCCTTGGTTTGACACCGTGCTGCCGCCGTTTACTGTGTTTCCTGCTATGTTCGCAATTGTATACAAGTGAACAGAATACTATAAAAGGCTTTATGATGAAAATGAAAACAAATACAGGGTGAGTCAAAAAAAAGTTTACTCAACTTCAGCGATTCTTTTAGAAAAAAACATTCGTTTGTTTTCAAAACAATTTACTACGGTATAAAGACAAATCAATTAGCTTTAATATGAATTTTATCTGGTTTAGATTGGTTGAGGCAAACTTATTTTACGCTGTTTTGAATAAAAGTGACCAATTTAACGTCCGAACACGCTTCCAGATCTTGACCATTATATTTCATAAGATACGACCAATAAAAAATTACAATACCGACAGCGAAAGGATCAATTCCTTTGTTATGAAATGATTAAAGTGTGGTTATTGTGTCATAAATAGGCCTTAAAGCTGTCTATTGTTTTAATCTATTAGGAGACAATTTTGAACAAGTCTATTGTCTACTTAATTCTTTTAATAAACAAGATGTGTAATGCTTTACATCATAATCCTAGTAAACATTATTAAGCTCGTTAAGCTTGAAATTAAACACCGTGTTTTTGGTGATAATACAGCTCCTGTACAGAAATAGTCATATTTACTTAACGGTATCATCAAATAGGGTGATTTTTTTTCCAGATGGTAGCAAGGAAATGGCGCATTCATTTAAAGTTTTGTTTGCCTTGATTTTGTGGTCAGAATTTTGTTGTTGATTTTTCAATTAGGGTAAACTTTTTTTTGACTCACCCTGTATGTTGAGAAATTCCTTATTGGAATCAGATTGCTATTATGAGTTGGTAAAGTTCTGTGATGGCTTTTTCGCAGAAAATACGGCCAAGATTTATTAGTCCAGGAAACTCTTTCCTGATAAGTCAAACTTTATTATAAGAGAAAAAAATAAGTGTACAAATTTGAAAAATATCACATATTATTACTTTAATGGCAACATTTCGCTTTGATTTGTACCAAAACTTTTTATTTAAGATATAAAATCCAAGATGTCATGTCATAATAATGATGATGATGATGATGATGATGATGATGATGATGATGATGATGATGATGATGATGATGATGATGATGATGATGATGATGATGATGATGATGATGATGATGATGATGATGATGATGATGATGATGATGATGATGATGATGATGATGATGATGATGATGATGATGATGATGATGATGATGATGATGGATGATGATGGATGATGATGGATGATGATGATGATGATGATGATGATGATGATGATGATGATGATGATGATGATGATGATGATGATGATGATGGATGATGATGGATGATGATGGATGATGATGATGATGATGATGATGATGATGATGACGATGACGATGACGATGACGATGACGATGACGATGACGATGACGATGACGATGACGATGATGATGATGATGATGATGATGATGATGATGATGATGATGATGATGATGATGATGATGATGAATACGTATAGCATCCAAACATGAATAACGTTATATGATGAATACGTATAGCATCCAAACATGAATAACGTATAATAACGTATATGTATAGCATCCAAACATGGGTCCCTGGGCGCTTTATAAGCAAAAGGCCCCATCCAAAAGATAAAAAACACATTAAAAAACCCTCTTCAAAACTATCAATACATTTGTTTGAACATCCCCCGTGTAGCTCTGTTGGTAGAGCATCAGATATGCACGCACCCCGCCCGGGTTAGATCCGCGGCGTGTGCGGCGACTGATTTTCTCTCAATGATTTGACCCGTTTTTCTCCCCTATCAGTTAATTCACAAAAATACGCCCGGAGAGTTTATAAGAAAAACCAAAAAAAACCAACCCAAACCCAAATGACGTAGCATTTCTAGTATTCAACTATAGAGGGAGACACTCCAAATTTCAAAAATCACCGACGACGTGGCAAGACCCCTGGTATGATAACATTTGTAACAAGACACACCGGTAATCGATCTCGCACTGCATTTTTGAAAGAAAAAAAGAAACTTTGGTTCTTTTATTTCACGATTGTATTTCAAATTTCATTTATCAGAGAAAATGTATTAATTGGCAACAGAAATTAATACTTCAATGTTAAAACACGGTATTTGTGACAACAATAGGAGGGGAAGACGCCCAGACCTTTTGACCGGATGCTCATGATCGGATGTGTCATTGCACGTCCAAATCATTCTCATATATAGGAATTGAAAATTTCATGTGTACATGTCGTTATTCTTGTTCTATATATACCGTCCAGCGTTTATTTGGAGCGATGAGGAACTGGGAGGCATAGATCCAGCTTACAGTGATCTTTTTGCAGCAGTGAGTCAGACTGTAGAACAGGTAAGTACTGCAGCTATACTATAACTAGCTTACAGTGGTCAGAGAAGAATTTCCATGTTAAGATTAGCTGTCCTATAGTGAGGGGAAAAAAAGTGTTTGCGACACTCGAATACCCATCGCCGACCAGGCACCGAACTTCATTTGATAAAAACAACTTGATGAATGACCTGCAAATTAGTATATAATCATTTCCAAATCATTAAAAACATTAAATTATTATTAGAATGAAAGTTCATCTGTGTTGGTGATAAATAATATGAAGTTAAACTTTCGATCTCAACACAAGAAATATTTACCTGGAATTTTCAGGTGTTGCTACACCTTTCATCAGCAGACTAATGACTCGACTTGACCTTATTAGTTTTCATGGCTCATTCTTATGAGTTGTCGCCCTGCCTCGAAGGAGACGACAATGATGAGCATGTGTCGTGTTATTGCTATCACCAGAGAGATGTTATTAACACCTCCCTGCTATGACATTCCATTGGTACGGGATGGCGCGTTAGCCCTCCTCTCAGATGTTGTACACTTTTTTTAAAAATCTATCTGTGTTTTGTTGAATTTATCTTTAAAGTCTAAGCCACTTCTACAAGACAGGTACAACCGACAACTGACTACCTTTAACATCACGAACAACCGAATCAAAACCGACCCAGTTGTAGGGTACCACTACTTCCTAGTCAAGGTAAGCTATTGTGATGACTGGATTTTTCTGAGATCAATGCATTATGGGGTACAGTATTATCCCTATTAAGTGCCCATGCGCGCCCATTAGAAAAATCACCGTGTTGCATAATATTAGCTTTTCTTCATCATCTTCATCTGTATAATTTTTTTTATGCTGTGAGGTCTCTGGGCTGCGGACCAGACTTTGGCGGGTTAAACCGGTTTTGTGAGCGTTCAACCGTCCCCTTTTCCTCATGGCATATTGTTGGAAGTGGAATCAACTCCGCTTGTCTGAACGCCTTGGTGCTTCTGCAAAGCCAGAAAATGTAGCTTGCTCGCAAGGCTTTTTTGGCTGCTGTGATTTGATTTGATTTGATTTTATTAGGTACTCAAAACATCATATAGAGAAACATTTAAGCATACAAACATGTAAAAGATTGCACAAACCTATTTTAAAAACATATAGACATAATAAAATATGAGCAAAAGTACCAAGGATAGCCCAAAAAGCTTTGAGCACAAAGCTTATTTCCATTGGGGTCCTTTAACAAGCATAGAAAGGCAGAAGAAAAAACAAAACAAATGAAAAGCACGAAAGAAGCACAAACGCCAAACGAAAACAAGGACAAAACAAATAAAAACAGGGCACGAGCACAAGGTGGGAGACCAGCTCATAAATCAATTGAATCATAACTCGCCAAGTGTCTTTTAACTAATTGTTTGAATAAACTAAAATGATTGGTGTTCTTGATCTCGCTCGGCAATGAGTTCCAGTGATGAATAGCAGTATTATAAAAAGTAAATCTAGCTTGACCCTTAGAAGAAGGAACAACAAAGTTGAACGGGCTACCCCTGGTACTATATTTATGCAAAGATGACACTCTAGTAAAATACAATTTCATATAATCAGGAGACAAATCATGAAAAATCTTAAAAACATGGTTAAGTTTAAGTTGCACAACCCTATCCCGGCTTGATAACATCCCTACCATGTCCAACTCTTTTTGACCAATATGGGTACGCGGTCCCACACCCAAAATAAAACGGACAATTTTGTTTTGCATGGTTTGAAAACGATTTTTGAATTTTTGAGAAATAGCTGAATACCAGGAAGAGCATGCATAATCAAAATAACACATAATCAATGCTGAACACAGTGTCTTGCGGGTTTTTAAATTCAAACAATCAGCGTGCCTGTATAATGTGTCTATCTAAGATTGGTTTTCTTTTCCCGCTGGGGATTCTTAGCGAGGTTAGACATTTGCTGATTGTGGTATTATAAATCCCTCTGCTTCCGACTTATACGGGAAAGTAGTTTACAGACCATCCGTTATTTTCACATACTGCTACAAGGTCTTGGTATTTACATTTCTTCCTAGCGAAAGCATTTGCAAGATTTTCCTCTGCTGGGAAAAATCAATGATGATGACATTTTTAGTCCGAGTTGAGAAAATAGTAATGTCAGGTCGTTTGGCCGTCTCAACCATTTCTGGAGGAAAGACTATCTGCGATCCACCAGGAGTTTCCAGTTATTGGCATATCTCAGGATGTCTGTCTCTTTTGGCTTGCTGTACGGCAAGACTGGATTACGGTATTTTGTGCCATCTGCTTTTTGGAATGCTATGGTAGGACTGAAACCACGCAACTGCGATGATAGTCCATTGACTTTGAGTTGATAGTCCATTGACAACGCAATGACATCGCATTGATAATGCACTGACAGCGCGATGATAGTTCGTTGACATTATCGTCATAGCACCAATTGTCGTGTAGGGACTCCGTTGATCTTGCGAAATCAGCGCGCTGATTTCGCACTGTCAATGCACTGACAACGGGATGTAATTGGGTTGATATTCCGATGAAAGTATGTTGACCTCCGTTGATATCGGTTACTCTAATGCGATCTGTACTGTATGGTATCAGTCCTGATACAATTGCTTTCAATGTTTTGTCATGGCGCCAATTGTACCTTCCATTTTCTAAGGAAAAGCTGCAACAGTTCAGGATGTGGAGCAGGGTACAATTTCGGTGGTGACATAACTGGCACAATCCCATATTTGTCTTGCCCCATAGTCTCAGGTTAGTTGGTGTCGGGTCCAAACATACAGGAGTTTCTTCCATGATGTGACCACTTGCATAGCAGAGTCCCATCGCAGCCACTGTCCTTGTTTCGCGCGTCCATAAAGGTAGATCAGCCAGCATCTCATCCTCGTCTACCACTTTAACCAAACTGGTCAGGCACTGCCTGTGTTCTTTCAGGGTCATGTCTTTTATTAACTTCTGATTCTTCTTGAACCCCAAGCCTGCTTTGTCAGTCTGACCTCTGCCGATTTCATTAAGGATGAGATGCCATTCTTTTTGTTCCAGCTCCTTCACTCCATTCCATCTGGACCTCTTCTTTTTCGTCTCTAAGCACTCTCGGTATATAGTGTTTGAGTTTTTCCATCGCTGGAGTGCTTGTTGAGATGGTATTTAGTTAGCTGCATACATTTCACTGAGGTGGTGAGTCGCTTTAGTTGCAGGCCGTAGCGTTTTCTGGACCTGTATAAAGCACTATTGGTAGTGCTTCTGGTTACTCCTGCCCATCTCTTCATATACTTAGAGCAGGTTGCCTCTAGTTTCTCAATATAGGTGATTGGGAAGTTGTAGATGGTAAATTCCCATACCATTTTTGGGATGATCACATGATTGTAGATCCACATTTTCATGATACCATTTAGTTCACATGCATCTGTTAACTCCAACATAGCAGACAACTTGCTGGTAACCATTTACCTGATCTTATCATCCTTCAGGTCTTCAAAGATTAACTTCCCAAGGAATGTCATTGGTTGGCTGTGGATATATGTGATTTTCTGTCCGTCAATTATTAGTTGTGGGTCGTAGGCTATATATTGTGTTTTATGGCCTCTCCGCTTCTAGTCTGCATTCGGAACCACTTTCTTCATGGCATGAGATTTACATTTAACAGGCTTGGCTTTCATTGTTCTTAACCATTTGAGGAATTCGTTGGTGGTATTTATGAGTCGTTGACAACCCTATGTGTTTCTGGTAACCAGTGTAAGGTCGTCGGGATATGCTTTAGCTAAAGACACAATGTTGGGATTACTCATGCGGTATCCAAGATGACCAGATTGGACAAGTAGATCTAAAACGGCGAGAAATATAATGGATGAAAGCGGGCAGCCTGAAATACTCCAATAAAGCATTGTATCCAGTCTGTTGTCCACTCTTCTGTTTTCACATGGATGAACACTTCATCGTTATAGTTGAAGAAAATCTTTCTGATGTGTTCCGGCACATAGTACTATTCCAAGGGAAATTGTATGAGGTTATGTGATACACTTTCATACGCGTTCTGTAAATCTAACCACGTTGTCACGATTGGCTTGCCATTTTTTGTGTGCATCTGTAAGGGCTTCTGTGTGTTCAACACAGCCTGATATTTTCTCCATGAAGCCCTTTTGAACAGATTTGTCAATTTAGTTGTTCTCTGTTAAGTATTCAAGGGTTCTTTGAGCAAGAATGCCCATTCCAAGATTTCCACTTGAATTGTTCACAGTTATTATCTTTTATATTATATAAAGATTACAGCCAAATACTGAGTAATCAATTAAAGCAATGATGTGGAACACACGCACCCTTTTTAGGGACACCCTATTAATAGGCATAGCACACTAACATTTCAAATACATGGAAATTCAACAATACAGGTGTCATTCTAAAGACCATTGCAGAAGATTTCATTTGGGGCCAAAATCATGTTATTAGAGCAATGAGTCGAAATTCTGCCACGAAATACCATTTTGATGAGCTAATCGATTGCTGTCACAATGTTGAACCTCTTTAATGACCATATTCTTAAGACAGATATTACCTAAATACCACTAGGTTATGTGCAGGATCAGGTCTTATAGTATAACATATTGAAATGCATTTTTAAAAATGCAAACAAATCTTTGTTGCCATGGCAATACCCATAGGGCTATTTTGGGCTATTTTGCTCATTTCTAAGAAAAAAATGTTAAAATATGCCTGCCTTGTTCTTCCAAGCTACTGACTCAAAAGTGTAAAAGATATTAAATAAAGGACTTAAAAGTATTGCAAGGTTTTATCTTTCTTCTTTACTGACATGTAATGTCAACTCGTCAAATTTATTTTATATCCTATTTTTGGCTCTTTGGTTTACCATTGCCCCTGTCAATTCTGGAAATAACTGCTTCGGTGAACCACACAATTGGTCGGTTAACCAACAGCCTTGGTTAAACTTTAACCTGTGGTTGGTTACAATTTTTAATCATTTATTGGTTAATATATTTAAACCAACAGTGGTTGGTTAAACTTTAAGCTGTGGTTGGTTATAATTTTTAATCATTTGTTGATTAATATGTTTTAACCAACAGTAGTTGGTTAAAAAATGTTGGTTACATTTTTATTTTTTTTGCTAAATTTTAACCCAGACAACATTACAATATTGATGTTTCATTAGCCCAATATTGGGCGCCAACCCGTGGCCAGGACCAACTTTGGCAAAGGGCAAAGGACAGGACAAGGCACAATATCCTAGCCAAAAGGCCGGGAATTATTATTGTTATTTGGACCACGTCAGAATTTGTATATGAAATCAATCGTGTTATTTTCCGCCCCTGGTATATTGTGCCCATTATTGGACCAATATTGGTTGCCAACATGATGCCAATTGAAGAGCGCCAATGTAAAACCAATATTGGTCCAATATCGGGCACAATATACCAGTGGCGGAAAATATCACGAATGATTTCATATACAAATTTGCAAACTTTTGAATATAATAGGTTTTTTCTTTTACATTTTGATCAAATTGATTATTTTGTAATCTATTTTGGCTAAACAATATTTTTTTACGGCGAAATTATACAATTTTCATACACAACAGAGGTGGGCAACTCCCTGTTACAACACAGTTTTGACATAATAGTGACGACAATCTAGCCGAAACTATTATTGACGACTAAAGAAGCCTAAAGAAGGGCCATCTAACGTGATATAAAAATACGGCAGACACAGCCCGGAGACACAGCAATGGCATAATTATAGTAGAGAATAAATAGGCAGCGTAATAACTTTGATAAGCGGTCTTATATTTGGGGTTGGCATTGCGATCAAGATAAAGACATGTTATATATAATAGAGTCAAGTAATGCCAAAATACTGATATGGGACTTCTGATAAATATCAAGCCTCCTTAATCTATGAAAAAAAAATCTTCAAATTGCTTTTAAACATTTAAAAATCACCCATTCATTCATATTATTATCTTCAGATTGATACGGGAGATGATTGGTACATCCACGTTCAACTTAAAGCTAACACGACTAATTTCCAGTCATCGAAACTGATACTAACGGCTTGCCAGGGTGGTTTGAACGCAGTTGCACCGTTAATTCCACTCAAAGTAAATTCTCCAAAAAACCTTTGCAAGCCTCCAGTCAGCAAGGTGATTTGTTCCTCAGCTAACCGCCTGTACGACATGCCTCTGTCTTGGTCAATCCTGATTTATATCAGTATGATGAGCTTCGCACTTTTGTAAGCAGAAGCATGATAAGTAAGCACTTACTTATTGTAATGCATTTCTTATGCTGATCCCAAATATGGTAATGACATTCAATAATTTTGTCATTTTTGAAACATTTTGTGACATTTTGGAATGTAATCTGTCATCCGCGTGGAAAATGTTAAGATTACAGATAAGTTTGAGAGAGTAAGTTTGAGAGTATGTTAAATAGAACCTTCGAATTGATCTAAAAATAATACACTACAGGCCGTTTATAAAACATGAAATGTATGAACATGGCATACCATTGTGTATATTCTATAAAAAAAAGGAAATAACAAAAACAAATTTCCATAGGTAAGTACAAATTAATAATTAAAGTAAGACCCATAGAAAATCGGATATTTTTAATTGGGTTTCAGTAAAAACAATTATATGCCAGCAATTGTATCTGCAATTGTGTAATTCGGAAGCTGTTAACTACTTTGATCGTGATACAGTACATTAGCTGGTCTATGTATTGCTAGACACTTTTAAAGTTACTTACTATAATTGTTGTTTTACGATTGGTTCTGTGTTCACATCATAAAAGATGTAAATATGTTGTATATGTTTTGTGTTTTAATATACTCAGAGATGGCAGTCAGTACAACTCAAAAACCCTGAAAGTAGTAAAAAAACCTGTAATATCACAATATGCCCCAAAACGGGCTGAAAAAAGAGCAGAAATTGGGAGTGACAAAAAACCTGAAAAAACCCTTAAAAAATGGCATCTCTGTAATCTGCAACTAAGGAATGTACAGAAACAATTAAAATCTAAAATCTAAAATCTAAAACATTTTTAATTTGAAATTTTAAAACTATTTTAATTTTTAATTTTTTACATTGTATAATATTAATGAAGGAAGTCCTGGGGATAGGACATACTCACCTGTATCAGGTGCATTGTAAGATAAGAACATTTCAAATTGGGTTATTTTTACTTTTAGTGACTTGGAGGTATGAACAGATGGTTTTGGTAAAAGTCAAAGCAATTTTTTTCCCATAGAATAAAATGCACAAACATTTGAATGTAGGTTACCCCTACTACAAAAATCAATGCCATTTGTTGGTCTGACAAAGCAAAAGCACAGATTTCTCTCAGTTAGAACAACACGAAAGAGGCTAAAAATGATGGAACACTTTTGTTTTAGTAACAAGAGTATGCAGTAGCGCTTATGTAAGTGTTCCTTGACCACATTTTAGAGAGAGACCTTATGAATATCAAGTGAACAAATTGAGGTTTGAGGAGCAAGTCGAAAATTGGGACTCGTGTTCAAAGATCTTACGCTTAGATGAATCATTGGTATGCAGAGTACATTTAGTTTACATTTCTTTAGTTAGTGTGGCCATTTTGAAATAATTGATCATTTCCCAAATTAAAATTGTTTGTAATTTTCTTACTAATATTTTCTTTTTATAGATTTATTACGATTCTTCAGCATATGCTTATACCATTTTCATGTATAGTTAAAGTACCTATGAGCTCATAAGATTTAACATTGGGAACCCAGTTTTACCTAATTCTTGTTTAGGTTATTATGTGACTGATGTTTTTATTGAGTTCTTAATTGACCTGTCACCCGGTGGTGGAAAGTATGAAGTATCAGTTCGAAACAGTTGGAAATCAGCGGTCTGTTTGGATTGATTCATATGCTTTTAACTGTTGAATAATTAATGATATGATATGAGGTTTATGATGCTGTTGCTGATATATCTTTTACCCTTAGACAGCGGGAATTGAAAACACAGCCAAAGACAAAAATAGATTATATAGCCCTGAGGCTCCATACTAATTAGATTTTATTATACAACTATATTTACATAAGTTGAATAGTTGATACTTAATTTAGCAGGGGCATCAGCCCTTATACTACAATAATTACATTGATAAATATTTTTAAATGTTTGGCCATACAAAGGATACGAGTACAAAAAAGGATAATAATACACAATTATCAAACCATAATTGGGGGTCCTAGTGATATACCTAAGGGACATAAACTTAGAGAACAGCTCAACAGAATTCCAATTATTTTAAAAGATGGTTATAACTTTTAAATAAACTTGGCCTAATTTATCAATGCTTTCTTTCAATGTTATTCAATTTGTAAATCATCAATTTGAAATATAAAATAATCAAATCTGAGGGGAATGGTTAAATGGCCAACAGCCCTACCACCGATGAAATCTTATCAAGTGATAGTTTCAGAAAATTGATTTTTGCACGGTAATTAACTAGTTGAACTCTAAATGAGTTGGCCTAATTAATATAATACCAATTATAGGATGAAGCAGTAATACATTTCTTTTGACTTCATAATAAATTGAATAACTTTCTTTTACCATTTATAAATATTTCTTATATTAAAGAGAATAATTGGGATTTAAATCCCTGACTTTTTAAAAATTTCTCCTTAAAATTACAATATATGCCATCCACTACATCATGCAGTAGAACAATTGGTAACTTCAATTAATATAAAATAAAGGATAATTAAGACCGGGCGATATGGCAATTGGTCCCCCCTGGTTCAGCCGCGTGGGCAAGATACAAAGGAATAATTAAGACCGGGCGATATGGCAATTGGTCCCCCCTGGTTGAGCCGCGTGGGCAAGATACAAAGGAATAATTAAGACCGGGCGATATGGCAATTGGTCCCCCCTGGTTGAGCCGCGTGGGCAAGATACAAAGGAATAATTAAGACCGGGCGATATGGCAATTGGTCCCCCCTGGTTGAGCCGCGTGGGCAAGATACAAAGGGATAATTAAGACCGGGCGATATGGCAATTGGTCCCCCCTGGTTGAGCCGCGTGGGCAAGATACAAAGGAATAATTAAGACCGGGCGATATGGCAATTGGTCCCCCCTGGTTGAGCCGCGTGGGCAAGATACAAAGGGATAATTAAGACCGGGCGATATGGCAATTGGTCCCCCCTGGTTGAGCCGCGTGGGCAAGGTACAAAGGAATAATTAAGACCGGGCGATATGGCAATTGGTCCCCCATGGTTGAGCCGCGTGGGCAAGATATAACGGGATAATTAAGACCGGGCGATATGGCAATTGGTCCCCCCTGGTTGAGCCGCGTGGGCAAGGTACAAAGGAATAATTAAGACCGGGCGATATGGCAATTGGTCCCCCATGGTTGAGCCGCGTGGGCAAGATACAAAGGGATAATTAAGACCGGGCGATATGGCAAATGGTCCCCCCTGGTTGAGCCGCGTGGGCAAGGTACAAAGGAATAATTAAGACCGGGCGATATGGCAATTGGTCCCCCATGACTGAGCCGCGTGGGCAAGAAACAAAGGAATAATTAAGACCTGGCGATATGGCAAATGGTCCCCCCTGGTTGAGCCGCGTGGGCAAGGTACAAAGGAATAATTAAGACCTGGCGATATGGCAAATGGTCCCCCCTGGTTGAGCCGCGTGGGCAAGGTACAAAGGAATAATTAAGACCGGGCGATATGGCAATTGGTCCCCCATGGTTGAGCCGCGTTGGCAACGAATATATTCCGTGATTTTAGTACAATATATTTTATTTTTATTTTTAAACAAAAAACAAAAACAAAACAACTAATCTGAAACAACCAACGAAACAAAAAACGATCCCGATTGAAAGCGGAACAAGATGAATATGGGAGGGTGGGAGTGGTTTTATTTAACAACAGATCCTCATAGTATGGAAACACAGAGCGAATGAAGTACAAAATGTACCAAATGGGCATAGCAAAACAATCAAACAAAGGGCTGCTCGCGGGCAACCGGAAGTAGCCGTGAATGGTCAAACGGTAACCAAGGACGCCCACAATTAGATGACAATGACCATTGACAATTACCGCTTCGGTGGTTAAAAGAGTTTGGGCTTTATTGAGCCCAAACTATATTACCCTTAGACAGCGGGAATTGAAAACACAGCCAAAGACAAAAATAGATTATATAGCCCTGAGGCTCCATACTAATTAGATTTTATTATACAACTATATTTACATAAGTTGAATAGTTGATACTTAATTTAGCAGGGGCATCAGCCCTTATACTACAATAATTACATTGATAAATATTTTTAAATGTTTGGCCATACAAAGGATACGAGTACAAAAAAGGATAATAATACACAATTATCAAACCATAATTGGGGGTCCTAGTGATATACCTAAGGGACATAAACTTAGAGAACAGCTCAACAGAATTCCAATTATTTTAAAAGATGGTTATAACTTTTAAATAAACTTGGCCTAATTTATCAATGCTTTCTTTCAATGTTATTCAATTTGTAAATCATCAATTTGAAATATAAAATAATCAAATCTGAGGGGAATGGTTAAATGGCCAACAGCCCTACCACCGATGAAATCTTATCAAGTGATAGTTTCAGAAAATTGATTTTTGCACGGTAATTAACTAGTTGAACTCTAAATGAGTTGGCCTAATTAATATAATACCAATTATAGGATGAAGCAGTAATACATTTCTTTTGACTTCATAATAAATTGAATAACTTTCTTTTACCATTTATAAATATTTCTTATATTAAAGAGAATAATTGGGATTTAAATCCCTGACTTTTTAAAAATTTCTCCAAACAAGGCGACATTGAGGAGACTTGACTATTCCCCCTCCCCTTTTTTAAAAGGAGGTAAGGGAATCGGACCTAATATAAGAATCATAGCTCTTAGTTTAATTTATTCTAATCCTTAGGATATGCGAATACATCAGGGTTGTCACTGAAAAGGCAAAGTGCTGACTCTAAGTGAGACCTGAACACAGGTAAACCTTCATCATTCAAATGAATACCCTCATATCTGTAAAGATGTCTAGTGTCCTTATTAAAAACTTGTAACGACGGATCACGTGAGTGTTGGGCATGAGTAGCAAACTCGGTAGGCGTGCTTATTGATGTTACGAATGCAATTGCTACCAGCACCGCGACGATGTTCCCGGTTAAAATGAAACCTAGGGAATATCCAGGACCAAATGATCCTGGTAAGAGGGAACAAGTTGCGGATAGCCGCCAAACTTGTTGGGGTTGTGATTAAAGGAGTTGCAATTAAATAAGCAGAACATATTCAAAGCGTGACTTGAACACTCAATCTTATTTTTCATAACTCGAAACAAAGTAGGGCTAGTAGAATACATCCACTTTTATGTTAAGAACAAACTTTCAAGACTAACCATGATAGCAGCCGGCTGCGAACAACTCGAAAAACTCTGTGAGAAAACGAGAAACATAGTATTTGGCTCCAAGTGCTTGCTATCCCGAGCCAATCCGGGGGTTGAAATCTTAAGTATCGCCAAAAGCAAATATCCCAATCTTTGATAATTACCAGCAGTTAATAGTCTTAACGTAAATTGTTAAAAAGAGAACCGTATTCAGAATTGTGAAAAAGATCAACAATTGCCCTAATTGGTTGGGCTTAAGACAAAGCAATCTCAGGCGAAAACCTAAGACGGGGACTTTTTTGACTAAGGATATTCGTTCATTCATAAAAAGGTTTATTAAAATAGACCATAGAAGTCATACTCTAAATTGCGGCCAGTATACAATACAACAATATCATTATCAACAATATACAATGTATACAAAATATAAGTAAATAGACGAAAATACACATCATACTAAATGTTCAAAGTAACCGCGCCAAATTAAAAACCATAGAAATGCAAACTGAATTAGCAATATTGCACATAATATACTAAGTAAAAAGCAATGAATTAAGGCAAATTGGAGATTGGAATGCATTAGGCCTACTACTCAAAACCCATGCTATTCCAATTATAACGAGTTGTATTGCACTTTTGAGTTGACAGTTTGTTAGCACCACGCAGATTTCTCTAGTGTACACATTGTGATTTTGCCATGAAGTAGGTTATTCATAGGACCATCCCAACAATAAATTCATTGCTATGATGGATTGTGATATGGGCAAATAAGGCCTAAGAACCGCACGTAGCATTAACATTGCATTGATCTATGTCACCATGTAAATCTTTGTATATAATTCCTGTTTTATAATATAAAACATTGTGTAATGAATTTGGACGCATTTAAAATAAATGAAACAAAAAGATATGTATACAATACAAATCATATATTTGCTAAAGCGTATTAACTTGTAAAGCCACAATATGTTCTGAACACCTGCTTAAACTTTATCAATTGTTTTATGAACCCAAGAGTTGTATGCAGACGTGATTGTTAGTGTTGTTAATCAACGTGTTATCAATAAACAAAAACGTTGTGTAAAGTTATGGGATACATTTGTCGAGAGGGGAAATGTATGAATTCATGGCACTCGACAGGCTAGACATCACATGAACACACATCGCAAAATTTGCCATAGTACAGTTATAATAAGACACATTGTATTTTCTCCGGAAGAACCTGATTCTATGAGAGATTGAAGACTAGAAATGAAACAACTATAATAGTAACATTATGCAAATACTGGATGTGAAGTAGCACTCGAATGGCCATTGGCTACGGTAAGTAAGGCAAGTATCCGTTTTTAAATTAGATTTCAGGAAAAGTGTGTTACCGGTGGTAATAGCTAATGCAGTAACCACTATGGCTACTTCTGTTATCCGTCGTCGATTTATTTGATCATCGCTTATATAAACGTCTATGACAATAATCATGACATTAAGCTGGGCGAAACAGATGCCGTATTGTCAGCTATTATGTCCGCTGTTCCCGGACACTGGTCCTTCACAAATGTTAGTTGAGAATAATACCACAGTTAGCGAAGTTAAAACAATGCCATGGTTATAATGTTGCCAACATACAGATCTTACGTACCATTGATGAACCACAGTAGACGATAAGTAGTGGTATGACCACTTGACATGTTGAATACACCATACCAGATTTAATGTTTCACTCATCTAAGACCAGAGATACGTTGGCGTGAATAATCTTGTCTTACTTATTATATTGTTTATTGACAGTTAAAAAGAATATTCCACACCAGCATTAGACCCATGGGTGAAAGCAGCAACGGTAGCCGACTAGTTCTGCCATGGTACTTGTCATAGTCTTAGGCGTGTGTGTCTTTATCATATTATAGCTCATCCCGGAACGGAATGGAACGTTGAAGCCAACGAAAATTAGCCCTCACCATGCTCACGGCAGCCATGTGTACTATAGTCTCAACTCCTGAAAGAGAGAAAGAAGAAAAAGCAGAAGCAGATCCGGAGAGAGTACATTCTTTTATAAAACAAAAACCCTCATTCATCTTACCGCGATAACTGCAATAACTCCGACAAGGTCAATAATAAAACACATGCATTGAACTACACCAAGATCATTCATGATCATCAACAATAATATTGAGCATTTCATTTCTAAGCACCTCCTTGCGAGTTTAGAAAAGGGTTAACAAACAACCCGAATACGTGATAACGTCATTTGCGTAACATTGTGGCGGGACCTAACGTGATAACGTCATTTGCGTAAAAACATAAATACGAACATTGTGGCGGGACCTAACGTGATAACGTCATTTGCGTAATTTTTATTTTATTTTTTAAAAACAAACAAACAAACATAAATACCAACATTGTGGCGGGACCTAACGTAACGTGATAACGTCAATTGCGCACAAATATAAATACCAACAATGTGGCAAGAGGGTATGTCTCTCTGCCTATACTACCTATAATTGGAGTAAACGCTAGGGTATTATAATACAGTAGAACCCATATATTTGTCAGAACGTAGACCAAGCAACCAAACCAAATGTATGGTTTAAACTGAAACTATGTTAGTATCAGGTTTTTAATGGACAAAATATATATCAATAGTCATTGATATAATCGCCTGCAATATACTGATTATAACATACATGTATAACATAATTATAATTGAACAACCTTATATGTATGATCAGGAAGGTGTTATGATCATGTTAATAGATAATTATAAGGCCTATAGAAGGCTTAGCACTTATAAATCATGAGATTATGACATGCCTGCAGCGCCGCGCGTAAAATCAATATAGCCATGATAATGTGCGCCATTCACCCTGTTCAAGAGGGATATATTCTGTCGATAGTCATCAATAATCCCCCAGGGATTCAATACCAATGGCGTAAACAATGTCCTCATTTCCGCAGCATGGTTGGTAAACTCTATTATATCATGAGGTTATTGAGTTGTAAAGTTAATATGGCGAAGTGTGGGGGGGGGGGGGGGGGGGCATATTTAATAACCGAATTATAATCGGCGAATCGTTATAACATAAGATACATTAGTTATCTAGTTAAATACATTTGAATCACGATTTTTAATTTAACTCACCGTCGAACTGCGGCAAATCAGCTGTTCCACGACCCAGACCTTCCAATCATTAAACTGTTCCAATGTAAACCTCGCACTTGTTGGTGTTAACTGTTACCGTCAGCCGTTGTTTCTGCCCCCCGGAGCTTGTCTTCCGGGACGAGTATAGTCGAATTCATCACACAAGCATGACTTCCAGCATTTGTTCTTACTAATATATCATTGGGAAGCAGTGATGGATAAAGCCACACATCTTTGTTTCCACAACAGCTTGGATAATAATCTGCAACACTTGCTTCAAAAGTCATGAAATCTATCCATTTATTTACCACTTGATATCCGCCACTCGGTCGGGGTTGACACGGGATGCCTGACGACTGCATTAGGCCCTCCTGTTGATGCTACGCGACCACTGATAGCATCCACTTATTTTAGTCTAAAATAAGTCTATTTACCGAATGAAAAATGAGATCCAATTGCAGCTCCGTTAGCAGACCGCTGACCCAGTGTCTATCTCATAAGCCAAAAGGGAAACGGGAACGGAACGGAAATGATACGTTTATTTTTAATTTTAGTTCAGTCTTAAAACAGAGGAATATTGTTCAAAAACAAGAATGTTTACCGTATATAATGAACCGTTTGTAGATCCGGATGATCACAGCAATAGAAGAACCCCGCGGTAAAATCGATGGTCCAAACTAATGCAACAGAACAACCGAAGAAACGGGAACGGAGACAGACTTATTTAACAACAGATCCTCATAGTATGGAAACACAGAGCGAATGAAGTACAAAATGTACCAAATGGGCATAGCAAAACAATCAAACAAAGGGCTGCTCGCGGGCAACCGGAAGTAGCCGTGAATGGTCAAACGGTAACCAAGGACGCCCACAATTAGATGACAATGACCATTGACAATTACCGCTTCGGTGGTTAAAAGAGTTTGGGCTTTATTGAGCCCAAACTATAATATTGAATATTTGAGAGTGAGAGTAAGACTAGACTGGAGATTAAAAAAAATCTAACTGTCCACATTAACTGAATGAAGTATTGTCATGGGTGCCGTTGGAAGCGAGGGGGGCTCCAATAAAGTTCCATGCAGGGGATTCATGTAGGGGAGGTTCCCCTTAAACTTTCATGTGGGCATCTCCTACACAAACTACAGGTGACATGTTTTAACGTCATACTGGACCATAGAGTTAAATCACCAATGTTTGCGCTTTTCGCACAAATTAGTTTCACCTTTCATCAAGTTAAGCTTGAATAAGCTCAATTTGACACCCAAGATGGACAATTTTAGTTTTACAAAACCTGAAAGTGTTTGTGCGCTTTGCATGATTTTTTTCTACATGTTTTAACATTATTAAACAAAATTTGGGCACTAATTTTTGTTGTGACACTGGCAAATTGTTCATTGACAATCCGATGATTAGTGTTGATACTGTTCTAGTTGAATCAGATCCAAATTGACGAGAAATGTGCGGTTTTGTATCTCTCCACACGCAATTTGCCGTACGCAAACGCCACGCATACAATTCTCAATGCGCCGTGTTGCACCATGGGATTGTTTTGCGCGCACACGCTCTTCTGTATTAATTCGCTGCTGTAAACGGGTTCGCCAATTTGGAACTGATTGAATTATATAAGTACAATGTACTGTTCCAGCGTAAGGGTAATTAAATAGCCTATTCTGTAAGTAATTTAACAACTATACATCAATCAATAGCGATAGATCCTGTTACTTAGTTGGAAGTTAGTATGAGTTGGAAGTCATGGACCCTTTTGACACATCTGGATCAACTGTTGCGCAAGCTTTCTGTTACTGAGTAATGCATGATTTATAAAAAGATTGATATGACGTAAAATTTACTGATAGATCTTAATTTGATCATTCGAGCTTAGTATGAGAAAAATTGACAATCGAAAAGTTGATCGATGCGATGGTTCATTGGTGATCCCATATGATTCATGTTAGTTAGAAGAAACAACAATAACGGCAATTTTTAATGTTCATCTTGAATTCTGAAGTAAATTTTTAAACATTTAAAATTTTCAACACCACTTAATGTCCCTTTAAACATGCTGCTTTGCAACAATAGATGTTTTTAAATATTAATCATGGCCTCCCGCAGATATTTATGCCTTTTGATATCAATGAAGAAAATCTGAAATGGGTGGGAAAATCTGAAGATTCCTGAAACTAAAACTGGTGATTTTTCGGGTACGAGAAAACCATTGATTAAAATCCCGAAATGGCACTGCTGCTCCTACTAAAATAATATTTTTATTCTAATTTGAAATCATGTAATGGATTGGTATTGGTGGGATCTGCAATTAATGTATGGCATTTTATTTAAAAGCTTAGTATTTCTGTTTAATGAATATTTTATAAATTGTAAACGGTATTAAGGTAATAATGTAAGATATAAGATAATATGTATACACATGGTTGATTTGTTATTAAAATTGTGAGTGGTGGGACTACATGACTTGACTCTTTGGTAATGTTATCTAAAACAAATCTGATATTAATAAACATGAGATTTCATTAACCTTAATGTATCCAGGTGTTTTGTAGCAATCATGCTAACAGGGAGAAACATGGGACAAATAATGACACACAAAATGGGGTGTGCCACCGACCGCCCCCTCCCCCCTGGAACCTGGGCCGCTGCGGCCGGAGTCAAGGTGATCGTGCATTACACTTCTCGAAAATAACTTTTCGGAGCCTATATACCTTTGCGTAATGTGGGGAATGGGGTCCATCTGTACGTTACTTCTGTTGGATTTTGTTGGATTTAGCATGGTTAGATTGAAACAAGCACATTTCTTCCCCACAATTTGAGATTTCATTCATTAAAATTGAGTGGATGCTTTTAAAGTTAAGAAGACTTTTATAGTAACCAGACCAATCGAAATCAAAGTTGATGTGAATTCATTTTGTATGGGATACCATTGCCTAGTGTTTGCTGAGCAGTGACACTTTGTGTGAAATGAATCACAGCTCACCATTCATCTGTACATGCCTGACCGGTTTCAATCATGCCTGACCGGTTTCAATCATGCCTGACCGGTTTCAATCATGCCTGACCGGTTTCAATCATGCCTGACCGGTTTCAATCATGCCTGACCGGTTTCAATCATGCCTGACCGGTTTCAATAATACAGTGTTCAATACAAATCAATGACATCCCATAGAAAATAACCCCTTTTTTGTTAGGTGTGGTTACTACAAGCATCCTAACTTAACACGTATCCACTCAATAGAGACCTTTTGGAATTGCTACCAACACAAAAGTGTTTGCAACACGGTTTGGACCCACAACCTGCCCCATACAATACAACCTGGTGAATGACCTCAATATATTAGTGTTAACCTCTACTTGAAATGTTACGATTACTTGAAACACTAACACACATTTTATTTAGCCAAGAGTTATTTAAACACGAAAGGTCTCTATTGTTACGAACAGTGATGAATGAGGTATCATTATTGTAGAGAGGAAATTTGCTTGTTTAGTGTAGGCTATAGGCCAATCTTACACTTTTGATACTACTGATTTTAAAATTAGCTAACATAAAAGAGAACCTGGTCAGAAACTGTTGTGTTAGGTTGTAAACCAAAGAAGATTTTAAAGACACCACCACAATGCATAGCGTTTTTGCAAAATGCCCTAATTCTAGTCTCTCATTTGTCTCAGTTCTCTTAGACATATCCACACAATCATGGTTTCACAGCGCGTTCATCGTTTGAGCTCTTAGGTTCTAGTTTTCATCAATGAATAAATTAGTTATCAGAGTTCCTTTTTCTTATTTCTAAAACTTTAGAGCTTGACAAATGCATCGTGTGGAAAAAGCTTTAGTTGGTTGGCGTTCACGCAAAGCATTGTGGGAAGACCTTAAAATCTTCTTTGATTGTAAACATACATTATACTGAATTATAATGACATCGATTGGAAAGCATTACAATAGGTCCCATATTCTGGACCGTACTAGTACGTCTTTCACTGGAACACTTCGTATGAGTTTTGCACAATTATCCTATCCCTAGTAGCCTATGTTCTAGTTATCAAACAATTTTTGGAAAATAAAAGTTGTTGTATTTGATCACTGGAACAAAATAACCATTTACAAATGTTTTGACGCTTCACCTTGAAAAGTCACTTGCTACGAGCTATAAAACATGTATTTATGAATGTGCATTATCATGGAAGCAATGACACATAAACAATGGACCCTATATCAGACAGACAGTGATGATGTCATTCCACCTGAAAAAACATCTGGGTCCCATTTCATTAAGGTAAGATCTCTTTCTAAGTTGAGCTTCAAGAAGTAGGACCCGGGTCCAAAGCTTGCATGGATCATATTTCATGAAGATTGAATTAGGAATCCCTAAACATTTTCATAAGAGTTACTATTCCCCATAAGAAAATAAAAACTAGACCGACTGACACTACCTGAGAGATCCGTTTGCTTGTAGAACAGGGTTTATTTGTTGTCGCTTTAGGCCTACTTAGGCCTATACATTAAATTCATTTTTGCCATTTCCAACACAACAGTCAAGTAAACACAATGAAAGGGCATTAATAATTCTAGGAACAAATGATTTTTTTTCTTCATCAATACCGTGTTTGCTAATAACATGTCCTCTTTAATGCGTTAGATCACAAATCATGAACATGAAAACAACCAATTTAACAATAAATTAAAAATGCCTTACAATCAATAAAAGATAAGTACACAATTTGCATTGATATGGCTTCTACAAATGGTTTGAAAAGGTGCTGACTGCTGAGGAAAGAAAACATTTACTTTAAGGCCTGTGAGAAGTGGGCTTAATAAAAGTACATGGTTTGTGTTCAGATTTAACATGAATTGAAACACAGATCGTATACTTTTATACATGGGCCACACGCAGACATCTATATATATCTGCATAAAGTAGGTTACACCATATCCCGTGAGCATTATATAGATTTTATTTCGAAATCTTAAGATTACTTGTTGGGCTGGTAAGTTCACAGTCGGGCTGGTAATTTTTACTTGCTACCTGCCCGACTGGCCGGTTGGGGAAAATGAAGGTACACCCCTGACTGTAACCACGTTCGGTCAAATATGGAGGTGGACCTAAACATGTTGGTCAAGCTAATGGCAGGAAGGCCAACGTCGCTCCTAATGGGCCCCTCACATGTATCCGTGTCAGCTTGGCGGCCCCTTACCATCTTATAGAAAAATAACAGAGTCCAACACGGTGAACAATCAGCAAAAAATGTCAACGGCCGCATTGATTTTTCTTTTTGTAACCGGGTTCATACCGTTAATTCTATACCGGGTCCTCATCGGCCTGGAACCGGGCTCATATCACCTCCTCACCAGGTCCTTACCGGCCGGAACGCCTGGGTACCGGCCGAACCACCATGATACCGTCATCAAACGAGCGCTCAATCTCGCCGCTTCACTTAAATTCCTGGAATCTCTGTATTACTCATGGTACAGTGTAAAACCCGAGAAAAGTGCTTCCCGTAAGACATTCCGTTACCCCTATCGTGTTGGAGCATGCGATTGGTATAGACATGTGGGGTATTGTCTCCTCGATTAGAATATCGCTGTTGGTAAATTAATATCGTGTGCTAATTAGCTTTAATTAACCAAAATAAAGAACCAATCCCTAAATTTAATGCAGTATATACTATTTTAGCAACACTACTCTATTGAATTTACGGCGAACTCGCTAATGTGTGTCTTTGTGCTGCTATTGAATGGAGTTGCCACCTCCAGTTCAAATCCCATTGATCATGAATATTTTTAAGGAAACAAACGCGAGTTCCTTTTATGAATATCTACTGGTATTGTTCTCAGGTATGCAGCTATCGCTCGTAAATCCGACGTCATTCGTCTTAGCATGCTGTAGTCAGCTCTGTGTACTAAAGTGTGACACGGAGGGACTGGATTCTCTGAATCGTCAAATAGCTACGGACGAGTTCGGGACTGACAAGGTTATTTTATTGAATAATTTTAGAAGCATAATCAAAGCTAGCTACTTGGCAATAAGGTTGTCGATTTAAAATTATTATGAGTTAACAGTTTCATGTTTGGAAAAGGGACGAGATGTCTATCTTTTATTCCTTTATATTGAAACAAGTGATCGCAACCAATATCGAGGTCCGTATTTAATTATGTTATAACTACAGGGTGTCCCAAAAGTCTATGCACGTTTTTGAAGAGTCATATCTCATAAAATATAAATCATATAGTATAGATTTAACCATATTTTGATAGACGAGATTTGGGAAATTATTTTGATACCAAACACAACCCTATTGGTGAACCCACAACATTATAAAACTGGTTGAAATTTTTTGGCCGTGTGAGACCCACCCATACCAACTACCACACATTACTGCTAAAACAGGTGCGTATTAATTAACGGTATGAAAGCAACGTTGCGCATTAGTCACAGTTCACTGCTTACCTTGCAACATTAATGTTATTACCAAACGTGGTCACTCACAACATAAATAGGCAACATTGCACAGCAAAAAGTCTTCATTCAAGATGGTTTACAGCATAGATAAGCGAATACAAATTGTATGGTTGAACGCTGAAACAAATTCAGTTCAACTTACTCAACAAAAGTTCAGAAAACATTTTAAAGTGAAACGCGCACCAGGAAGAATATTCATTCTTAAGTTGGTAGATACATTTTTGAACACAGGAAGTGTGCATTATATGTCTCGATGTAGTAGAAAAAAGACTGGTAGATCAATAAGAAATGCAGTAGCCAAAAGTCCAAAAAGTCTATTCGCTGTGTGATGTGTGTGTTCACTTTTCTGTTACGTTATTTAACTTTTTAGGTCGGTGTTTTGCATTAGCACACGTCTCTGTATAAATGGAAAACATTTAAACTAGATTTGACTATAGAAACGAAAACTATGTGTGATAAAGTTTTTTATTATGATAGGATCACTGTAATGTAAATTCTTAAATATTACAATTGACGGATCACTTTCCGTGTAACCAACTCTACCAGTCTTTTTGCTAATCTCAATAGGTATGGATTTATGAACTTTATTCCTCCGAAGTATAAAATTACATTTTTGCAGTAATACATATTTCACTTCTAGGGTGGCATTACAAACAGATGTTACTCCTATGTTTGATATCAAAATTATTTCCCACATCTCCTCTTTCTAAATATGTATTCATATTTTCAATGCGACTTATATTTTGTGAAATACAAAGCTTCAAAGTCGTGCATAGACTTTTGGGACACCCTGTACATGATTAATTTCATAAAATCCTAAATAAAAATCAAATAATTAAATATTTGGCATTCTTTTTTTTGGATGCGGGCGGGAAACAGTACGCCTAAACACAGAAGAGTCAATTTTAATTGGCCTAGAACACCTCGAGTCATTATATTGATCTTAACTTCGGGATTATTTAATTTGAAATAGGCTAATGTGCTTTTATAAGAGATACGACGTCGTTTTGGTATATAATTTGTTTTTTAGCAATCTCGTTAGCGGCATTTAATTTGTTTGTGGTTTCGTGTTGTTATCTCAGTTGAGGATCCTGAGGAGAACCCATGTTAAATGCTGTGAAATATATGCAAAGATCTAGATGGCCTTTTTTAAATGAGGTTAACTTTTCTTTAAGATACTTTAAAAAAAATGTGTTGCAATTGATTCACCGTCAATACAATGACTCGTGGAGGCAGGTGCCTAGTACTAGACTCATTGAACTGCATATAAATCCCATGGTAGTATTCAGGTCACTTATACCAGGAAAGGTGCTTATACTTAACAACCAATGATCCCCCCTACAACAAACCATAATAGGCCTATGCCTTAAATTTCCATTTCAATTGCCACTGCACCATGCACTTAAAACAATATTTGTCTAGGATCGAAAAACTTTGTGTGTATAATTATCATCAATCGATCACTCTTCATTTGAATAAAATAAACAAATAAAAACGTAAGAAATCCCCTTCTTAGGGTCAATTACACCAACTGAAAAGGGGATTGATTTTTTAAATTTTTTCTAGTCATTTGTTTACGTGTTTTGTGACACTTTCGTGGTCATTTGATACAAAAATGGGTGACTAAAAACAAGAAATGTAACTTAATTTAAATTGTAGTTGGTGTATAGTTGGCTCTCATGGAAAGGTTTTTTTACGAGTGCATGAGGCAGTTTTCCTACAAATGGTGCACATGATAGACGAATTACTCTAGCTCCAGTTCGAGACCCGCCCATGCAAGGAGGATAACTAGGGGTCGAACGGGTTGGTCCATATCTTTGAAAAGGGATACATTAAGTTTTTCTAAATAATCATTATTTATTTTTTATTTTTTGTAAATATGTCGTTTACTCTCCTATCCCGACTGGTCCTAATTAAGTTTAGAAACTGTTGCACACCAATGACACAAAAATAGGTGTACATTCACGCACGGTGCTGTTTATATAGATATTATGCTAAGGTGAAGATATCAATGTAATAATTCATGAATGCTATCTACTGAAGAAAGCAATATATCATATATTATCTGAAGATAGCAATATAACATATTAGTATACTATCTACTTAAGATAGCAATATAACATACGGGTATCTACTGAAGATAGTAATGCAATATATGGGTACTATCTACTGAAGATAGAAATTTAACGCCGGGTGTTTATCTACTGAAGAAAGCAATAAAATTGGGTTATATCTAAGTGATGAATGCAATAATATATGAATGCTAGCAGACGTCCGAGTTGTAATGGTTTGTGTGTTTGTTTGTTTGTTTGTTTATTTATTCCGGGGTTTATTCGCAAATTGCACTACACCTTAACCAGCTTTAAACTAAGGCCTCCTATGCAACAACAAAACATTCAGAGATTTTTGTTATTCTTCAAAAGAACTATAATATATGGATTAAAACAGCAACACCCTATTCAATTTCCTTTGGGTACCGATGATGTTGACAAATTAGGTGTCATTGTAATGATTGCAGGTATTAGATCGATTTCGCTAACAACGAGTTCCGCTAATACCCGTGATTCCAAAGCTATAAAAGGGCAACCCATCCGTCCATTTCAATAGCGTCTTTCCACTCAATAGACAAGAGATAAAGCAATCGATTCACAAATGACGGTCAATTGAATGGAAAGTGATGGCACATTGGCATACGCTATAACTAACTTTAGGGACTGCAGTTTTGTTTTGCTTAATTAGGGTACTTAGCACATGTTTTTAATTTACCAACAGCGGTATTCATATCGGGGAGAACAAATACTACACGACTACATGAATCGCATGCTCCAACACGATAGGGGTAACGGAAATTATGTTAATGAGCTACCTTTTCCTCCACAACCCTTATACCGTGTGACAAATTGGTGCAGACGGCGGTAAACGGTGAGGACACACGGTGGGCCGTTTCCCGTCCGTTGAACACGTTGCCTGGGACATTGCCGGCCATCCGCGCCCGGTAGGAATTTTAAGCATGCTCAAAACTCCTGCCGGGTGAGTAAAAGCGGCGGCGAACGGTGAGAGCCCGGTTTGAGGACGGTATAAAGACGGCGCACACGTTTCGCGCCCGTTCGCAGGACGGAGGTGGTAGGCGGCCACCTTACCGTCTAATAGAAAAACAACAGAGTCCAAACAATTAGTTAAAAAATGTCAACGGACGCATTGATTTTTTGTTGTGGTCACCGGGTCCATACTGTTATATACTGGGTCCTCACCGGCCGAGTACCGGGCTCACCGCCCTCATACATTTGTAGCTTACCGTTCTCACTGGGTGCATAACACCTCCTCACCGTGCCATCGGTCGATACCGTTCTACACCGAGTCTGTACCGGGTTATCACCGGCCTGGTACCGGGCTCACAGGCCTTATACAGTTTTAGCTTACCTTTCTCACACTGTGTCCTCACCGTGTCCATACCACCTTTATACCGGGTCCTCACCGGTCGGAACGCCTGGGTACCAGCCGAACCGCCTTGAAGGGCCTCCTCAGGCTTTCTTTTTTTGAAATAGTCCAGACGCTAAACATGTTTTGTTTTTTTGTTTGTGTTTTTTGCCTTATTCACTTTTTGAGAGAGTCCGTTCTGCGAATAGTTAAACAGGCGACATGCGCCCGTTCGCAGCCCATCGCTGAGATTGTCTACGTCCACCACCGTCCATCACCTCCCGAGCACGAAACGGGTATTACCCTCACTAACTTGCTATCTTCAGTGATAGCAATTTACGCTGACAGAATTGCTATCTACTGAAGATAGTAACTTAATCTAATAGACTTGGTGTCTATTGAATATAGTAATTTACTCTGATAGATTTGTTATCACTGAAGATAGCCACTTATTCGGATAGAATTGCTATCTACTGAAGATAGCCACTAATTCGGATAGAATTGCTATCTACTGAAGATAGTAACTTATTCTAATAAACTTGGTGTCTACTGAATATAACAATTTAGTCTGATAGACTTGCTATCACTGAAGATAGCAACTAATTCGGATAGACTTGCTATCTACTGTAGATAGCAATTTACTCTGACAGAATTGCTATCTACTGAAGATAGTAACTTAATCTAATAGACTTGGTGTATAGTAATTTACTCTGATAGATTTGTTATCACTACATTGAAGATAGCCACTAATTCGGATATAATTGCTATCTACTGAAGATAATAACTTACAAGGCTCAATATTAGGACCTCTGTTATTTATTTTATTTGTAAATTGTTTACCAAATGCTGTAAATTGTAAAACTATAATGTATGCTGATGACACCACTTTACTATTTAGATCAAGTTGCTAATTGGTTGAAGGCAAACAAATTACATTAAATATCAATACGACTTAAATAACGATGCTATGATTGAAATGGTTAGAGAATTTAAATATCTCGGTGTCAAATTTGATAGTACCATGTCTTGGTTATCACATATAGATTGCTTAGCAAATAATGTTTCAAAAAGAATCGGTGTTATTCGTCGTGTGAAGCTCATCCAACTCTTGTGATGTTTAACAGTTATCCAATGCTATTGTGATTCCTCATTTTGATTATGCCAGCACAGTATGGTCCAACTGTTCAAATTCATATCAATCAAGACTTCAAGTCTTACACAACCGTTTAGCTAGAACAATATTATCTGCTGATATAAGAACACTAATAAATGATAATGATGAACTTACTTCATTGGACAAAACTATTAGTGATAGGTGGAAAATTCAAAAGCTTATTATTTTATTCAAATATTTAAAAGATATAGGGGAGGATGGGGTAACTGGCCCGGTTAGGCATATTTCACGATATAAAAGATTAAAGCTCGTGTAAATATTTATGGAATTGCTATGAAAATATCACCGATGTAACTGTTTACATATAGGCCTAACATATAATCAATGTTAAAAAATATCCAAACAAAAGGCCAATTACCACTAACTGAAAACTTTACTTGGAACGGACCAGTTACCCCATCATTGGGGCAACTGGTCCTAACATGTTCCAACACGGTTAGAATACACAGAAATTATTGAATGGCAAGACGGAAACACGGCAGTATTTTCTTTACAAACACATTTCCATATTATTTAACGTGTAAAAAGGATACATGTCTCATGAAACCCATGTTTTATACAGTTTTCGTGGTTAACGTGTAAATAGCAGTATACTAATGATGTACAAATCAAGCGAAATGTTCGACTGCACATTTATCAGATTAAACGGTATGAACCTAAATGGTTACATGGTTGTGATATTTAGATGCCCCATACATTTGTCTATATATACCCCTTTCTTTAATGATTTTATTTATATACTTCATATAATCATCATTTAGTACTTATAATAAACCATCTTGATATTTAGCCGGCTGTTCATGTTACAAGGGAAGTTAGTCAATATGACAATGATGACCCAACGGTTAAATATACACAAAAAGCAGTGGATAAAATACATAAATCATGATATTTCGTCGTTGCAAATATATTTACAGATACCATTTAAGATATAATACAGAATGTAATTTATAATATCGAGGTTTTAAAGCATTTTAAAGCAAGTTCGTATCATATTGTAATCCTTTAATAGCAGAAATGAAGGTTTTAGACCCAAAATGCCCCCAAAATGTGTAAGATCTAGATAGAAAGTGAAATATTTCATATTCACATTTCAATAGCGAGTCATGTTTTGTTGACAATTACAACTAATTTTCAAAATTAATTTTTCAATTTAGATACAGTTTTTGCAGGCAACCCGGTTGCCCCATACCCCTACGAACCACTTGCCCCAACAAATGACTCAGCACTTTGTCGAGATGAAACAATATTCAAGCATACCTGTGACTTAAAAATTGTACGCCCAAATGTTTTAAAACATCATTTGTCATAATACTCAATAATACCAAAACATTTCATAAAGAAAAGACAAAACTGCATTTTTGTTTTTAGCCATTACACAGTTTTCTGTAGCCATCGAAGGAGAAGGAGTTCAGGGGTGGGGGGGGGGGGGGGGGGCACGGGTGGCAGTCCCCCCCCTGACAGAATTTTGTTGTGCCCCCGCCCCCATTTGTGCCCCCGCCCCCACTCCGGATGTAGTGCTTATATGCGTTATTGTCATTTAAAAATGCCATTTTTTCTTGTTTTTTATAAATAAAAGAAAATTTTATAGAAAAAACTTATTAAAACCTGGTTGATTGGCCATTATTAGTTGATTGTGCTGTTTTTTGGACTGTGCGATTTTTTTACCGTGCGAAAATTTTTGACAGTGCGAAATTTGATTGACCTCATCTGTGAATTTGTAATAAGTCACTCAAGGAGGTGGCTTCAAAGATCTGGAGAATATCACATGTGTAAATACCCTCAAGTTGCAAATGTTTTGGAATGTAGAAGGTAAGGATATATGTCAAGTTTCAACATAAGTCGTACTGTTCAAAAGAAAGCAGTTTGCCCATACAATTACAAACTCCTTCTATTTCGGACCAGTTGCCCCATAGAACCAGTTGCCCCATATTCCCCTTAGTCCAATCTATTTATCATCCAATTTTGAATTTGTACATTACTATGACAATCATACTACCAGGAATCATTCAAGTAATACTTTAATCATTCCTAAAATCAACTCAAATTCTGGTATGCGTACTTTTCTTTTCAGATCTGGCCATGTCTGGAACAATTTATCACCATCTATTCGTATTGATTTAGAAAATATGTCACTCGGTCAATTCAAACCCCTATCTCCGCTGTAAAGTATTATTGAAGAATATCATAATTTGTATTATAATATTTAAACACTGTAACATTTGTTATTTGTATGTATTTATGTATGTATCGAAATTAGGGCCTGTTTGGAAAGCAGTGCAAGTCACTGAAGCGTATTACCCTCAATAAAGAAAGCATAAATAAAATAAACTCTAATAGACTTGGCGTCTATTGAATATAGCAATTTACTCTGATATACTTGCTATCAACTAATTTGGATATAATTGCTATCTACTGCAGATAGCAACTAATTCTGATAAGACTTGCCTTCTACTGTAGATAGCAATTTACTCTGAAAGAATTGATATCTACTGTAGATAGCAACATACTCTAATAAACTTGATGTCTATACTGAATATAGCAATTTATTTTGATATATTATATTGCTATCACTGAAGATAGCAACCAATTCTGATAAGACTTACCATCTACCATTATTGATTTTAATTTAAAGAAAAATTATTCTAAATGCAGCAATGTATGGCACGCCGTTTGGGTCAATATAAACATTGTTTTTGTATATCAATTTGTGTTTTACTTTTCTTTTTTTGTATATCAATTTGTGTTTTACATGTGTTTTTTGTTTTAATATCAATTTGTGTTTTATACATGTTTATTTTGTATATCAATTTGTGTTTATATGTGTTGTTTTGTATATCAATTTGTGTTTTGACGTGTCGTTTTTGTGTATATCAATTTGAGTTTTTATGTGTCGTTTAATTAATAATTGTTTCTACATATCAAAATACCAATAGAACCAAGGGCGGAAATCCGGGGGGGGGGGGATATATCCCCCCCCCCCACTTTTTGACCTGGGGGATGGTATATTCCCCCCACTTTTTGACCTGGGGGGATGGTCAATGTAATCACCCCCCCCCCTGATTTTTCACATCTACCAAAAAAAAAAGGAGAAAAGGGGGAAAAAAGGAAAAAAAGAAAGAAAAAAGGGGAAAAAATGAGAAAAAAAAGAAAAAAGAGAAAGAAAGGCGGGCAGGGAGGCATGCGAGGGACATAAGAACGTTTGGAGTTTATTGTACGTTGGTCAGGATACATATGCGTACGTACTAGAACGTTGACTAGAATCCATCTTTTGGAGGTAACTAATTAACTTCTTTCTGGCATAGGCCTATCTGCCTATTTAAAAAGCCAATATTGATCAGAAATAAAGTGATTGCTTTTCAATAAAATATTGGTCAAAAGTACACACCAAATCGCACCAAATGGGTTCGATTTAAAAATTAAAAAAAATCCAATTCTGAGCGGGGGCACATCCCAGTCAATAGTTAGGTCACCCAAGCCCTATATGAAAGCTATGAAGATTGTTTAACGGGGTCAGTCGTCACAAACATGCACAAACACAATAGTCAAACGACCTTGCTATTGTCATGCTATTGTCAACAGTCCCTACACAGAGGTCTGCAGTGCAAATCTGTACGATTTTCGCCATGTAATCTCTATGGCGGATTTCATTCCGTTGTATGAAGCTATGATGTTTGCGTGGTCTTCGCTATCTCCAAGCAGATAGAACAATACGTACATAGACTTTTTTGTAGACGAGGGTTCATTTCATGATTTGGTGAGGTTTAGAATGAGTTAGGATTCCTGTAATTTTGAAGACCACGGATTGTCAAAACGTGAATTTCCCGACATTGTACGACATAAATTTGGTCACTAAACGTGTTTAAAACTATTCATTTTATCGTTCTGCAGATGTTATTGACCCTCCTCTAAAATTCTACATGATTATTAACACGTTTCTTAGTATTTGAGATGCCCAAATAGACCATTTTCCGAAGCTATTTCTAGCAAATATTGCAGTCACTAAGATTCCATTGTTTTCTTGCGTATAACAAAATATGACATGCAGCGTGACCTCCCTACTGGCTGATCCCCCCTCAGAATCCCCCTTTTCGAGCTTTTAAACCATCTATACTAAAATCAAGAATATATCTGTATATGCTCAACTTCTTTCGAGCATTGATAAAAACAAAATATTTATTGAAAATGAAGTGATGGCTTTTTAATACAATATTGGTCAAAAGTATACACCAGATCGCACCAAATGAGTTTGAATTTTTTTTTCTACTTTCGATTTTTTTTCTTCTACTTCTGAGGGGGCACATCCCCCCTCAGACACCACCCTGTCCGAGCATAGCTCGGAGTGCGGTGCTGCGCACCGCATAGATGGTACCAGCTCAATTTCGGTTTTTTTGGGGGCCACACTTATCATCCCCCCCCCCCCCACACCTAACAAGAAATTTCCTCCCCTGAATAGAACACTATCTGCAAACACACAATGAAAACAGATGGAAAATTAGTTCAAACAAACCGCGACATGTGTACAACGGGTAACAAACACAAAAACATATACAAAACACAAACAGACAACGCGAAATGGTTCAGAAATCACGTGACGTGTTCCGAAGCAGTCCTACGTGCTGTGAATATCAGCATCCGTCAAGGGAGCACCACACCAAATATCTTTCTCATTGAAATACGTGTAAAAGTGACATATTTCAAGACACCTTTTCTACCCTCCGGTTACATTTATAGCATACTTGTCACCTATGACCATTTTCGGTAACATCTCAACTTTAATTTAAGCCTTGTTTCATGAGGGGTTATTAACCTAAATTTTCCGCTACGGACCTGCACACAGCGCCCTCACTTTTCACGTTTTCTGGCATGCCTGTTCACCATTTAGGCAGGTGCTTACGCCCTGGGCACTATTTAGGTTGATAAATAAATTAAAAATATCGTATTTTATCATTGTAGGTGCAACGGATAGGTCCCATTCGTTCATTTAAATACAAACATACCATCCCCGGAGAAACAAATTGCCCGAAAACCTCACATTTATAAGCCTAGTCTTCGTGCTTTTCCGGAACTACTACAGGATTACACGAACTTTTAAAGGATTCCTTCTATATAATCCTGATGTTATCAATGCTAACTAGCAGGGGCGTCCACAGACCCTTTTGAATGGGGTGGTGGGGGGGGGGGGGGGGGGGGGGGGTGTAGAGTAGAGGTCCCGATTGCCGACTAAAGCACTCCCACCGACAATTTGTTTTACAGACTCCAAAAATCTAACTTTTGGAGGGGATCTATAATATTTTGGTATGTTTTATTGGATAATATATTAAATGTCAGTAGGCCTAATGTTTGGCCAACCTTCCCAAGCACATTATCCCCTTACCATCACGAACCCTCTCCCCTTCCCATCCCCGTGACCACAAACCCCTCCCCTCCCATTCACAAAATGCCTCCCCCAACACAAACCCCTCTCCAACCACAAACACTCTACCCACCCCACCCATAGACATAGGCCTACCTTCCCCACTCCAATGCATCCACGCCACCACAACCATCCTCCACACCCCAAACCCCCCTCCCTTCCCATCTCCACCACAAACCACTCCCCTCCAATTCACAAAACCCCTCCCCACCCCCATGCTACCACAACCCATTTACTATAACAATCCCCTCCCCTTCCCCACCACAACCCCTCCCCACACGGCGTCTTTTCCTCCGGCTTTTCCCCCTCAAAACATCGATCGAAGTTACCCACACCGATTGATTTAGTTTAGGGGGCAAGCGGGGGGGGGGGGGGGGGGCAAGGGTTCCAAGTGGGGGCGCCCCCCGCTGGTTACGCCACTGAGCCCCCCCCCCCCCACCCGCTGGTTACGCCACTGAGGCCAACCCTTCCCCACCCCATGCATCCACGCCACCATCCCCCTTTCCCACCACAAACCCTCTCCCCTTCCCCACCACAAACCCTCTCCCCTTCCCCACCACAAATCCCCTCCCCCAACACAAAACCCCTCTCCAACTACAAACACTCTACCCACCCCACCCATAGGCATACCCTCCCCACCCCATGCATCCACAACCCCTCCCCATCACAATCCCCACCCCTTCCCATCCCCACCACAAACCCCTCCCCTCCAACTCACAAAACCCCGCCCACCCCATGCTACCACAACCCCTTTACCATCACAATCCCCCACCCCTTCCCCACCACAACACCCTCCCCACCACAACCCCCTCCCCTCCCATTCACAAAAACCCTCCACCACAAAGCACCTCCCCCACCACAAACACCCTTCCCACCACCCCTAGGCTAACCCTTCCCCACCCCCATGCATCCACGCCACCATCCTCCTTCCCCACCACAAACCCTTGCCCTCCACCACAACCCCCACCCACCCCTAACCCCCTCCCCAACCACAAATACCCTCCCCATCACTAACCCCTCCCAACCACAAACACCATCCCCATCACATCACAAACACCCTCCCTACCCCACACCTCACACCAAAATTAACATGGTTGCACCGCCCATCTGGTCTACCGCTACTCCACCTCGCCATTCTGGTTCACAAACATAGGCTTATTCAACTCAAAGGTTCGAGAACTAAAATATTTTCCCCACATAATTTAAATTCTGTGATTTTGCGGACTGCTGTTATTTACAGCTCATAACTCTAGTCACGTGGATTTTGACCTCTTTGGCAAGTAAGTTTGTGTCGATCGTTTTGTGTCGATCGTTTTGTGTTGATATCATTCTGTGTTTATATCATTTCGTGTTTGTATACACAACTGTGCCGGTCGTTTTGCGGTGTCTATACGATTTTGTGTTTGTTTAAACTAATTTACCAGTCGGGGTGCGTTTATCAAAAATCGACACGTCAAAACACAAATAGATATATCAGATATCAGATACTCTACTATGGTGCTAACATCAGATACTCTACTATGGTGCTAAGCTATGGAACGCTCTTCCCAACACTCTCACAAATATCACAAACAAACATTCATTTAAAAGGCAGCTCAAAAAATGCTACATTTCTAAATATGATACACACACCACACACACCAATCTTTCTCTTAGTACAATATAAACTTTGTTCGCTCCTCTTCTTTTCTTCTCATCTACCTCTATTTTCATTCTATCCTCTCTCCTTCCTCTTGAAGAACATAACTAATGACTTAACTTACTTTTAACTTGGCAACTTTTGTCTCTTGTCAGGTACATGTGTTCTGTATTGTTCTCTTTTTGTTTCTGTGTGTCTTTGTCAAGTGTATTGTTTTTGTGCTGTTCTGTTTGATCTTGTTTCGTGTTTTCTGTTCTCCCGTCATTAAATATGCTCTATTTACTATCATTCTATTTTTGTGTCAAGGGTCCCCATTATATAAGCCCGTCTATCAGGGTTTCCACTGGGGTTCCTAGCCTCTACTTCATATTGTATTATTATTTGTTTGTATTACTTTTGCTGAATAAATTGAATTGAATTGAATATACAAAAAACGACACGTAAAAACACAAATTGCTATACAAAACAACACATATAAACACAAATTGATATATAAAAAATAGGTAAAACACATATTAATGTACAAAAAACGATACATATAAACACAAATTGATATACAAAAAAAAACATGTATAAAACACAAATTGATATTAAAAAAACCAACATGTAAAACACAAATTGATATACAAAAACAACTATGTAAAACACAAATTGATATACAAAAAAAACTATGTAAAACACAAATTGATATACAAAAACAATGTTAATTTTGACCCAAACGGCGTGCCATAGCAATGTCTCTATTCTTAAATTAGGTAGCGTATACTTGTTTTCAATACATGTTTGGCAATAATATTTAGGTGTTACATATTTCATGGACAGGAATTATTATGATAGAATTTAACACATTTTGTGTAGCACTAGCAGGGATGGCAGGATGTTTATCTGAGTGTTAGTAATGTATAAGAGTGAAAATACTTTCAGTTAGAAACAACCAAGCGTAATCCAGTCAGCAGTTACTGTAGTCCCCTGGTTGATTACCGTATTTTATCATATCAAACAAGGGAACGGCACAAACCTTGATCTCTTTTTATATAGTTGAATAACTCTATTTTCTAAGAAATAAAGTCAAATCTCTAACATATTCATGAATGGTTAATGGGTTTCGATATAAACTCAAAATGATTGTTTTCAAACAATTAGGGTGCGGTTACTAACACTACGTCTCGAAGGCAGCTGTTCTGTTTTATATTATATTGTTACCTATCCTTTTATTTTATCCTGTACTATTTATCTATGTTCTGGCAAGAGGAAATTGTTTTTTTTTGTTGCTCTTGATCAGTGACAGCTATCTGTCACTGTCTTGATAGAGGCCTCCCGCCACTAATGTAGTTCTCTCTCTCTCTCTCTTCCGGTAAAGTACAGTCAACCATCTGGTGTATTACGTACTGCGAGTTACTAAGGAACACACATTCAATGCTGGTATAAATACACTCCCAATAAATTCCCAACACTATTTGGTAATCTTATGGCACTCAAACCGGGACTCAAACATCCTTTCGTTAAAAAACCCGTGACTGAGCTATGAAGGTGAGTGTTATTGACACTTTCTACGCGGCTATTATAGTTTTACCATACAAAACAGATTTTTCAGAAACCTTTCCCAATTTTCAAAGTCTATCTCAAGGATTACTGAGCCAAATACTAGGCATGTTTGTACTTATTTCAATGCATTTCTCATGGTTATTCCAAATATGGTAATGAAATTCAATAGGCTTAATGTTGACATTTTTGAAACATTTTGTGAATCGTCTGCAGACGTCTGCCGCGTGGAAAGTGTAATTAATTACACGTAATCGGTTTTAAGCAAGTTTTAATATCATACATTTTTCTTTCTTTTTAAATCTTTTTATAATTGAGGATGTACCATATTTTTAAACTCTGATTGGTTAAAAAACAGAATACTACATATCTGAGCGCTAAAAGTTCCATGGCGAGGATTTCCTTTAACATTAATTAGCTAATTTTAGGTAATTTTGACATTAAAAGTCGATATATCCGATGGGGACTAAAATGGGAGAGGGGCTAGAGATGTGCGAGAGGGGTGTGTAGGGGGGTGGGGGGGGGGGGGGGTGGTACGTCGTGCAGTGCCGGCAATGTTTCCATCAAAAACAAAATGTTTTCTTTTACTAAACTGATAGCTTCATAATCATGATAATAACTTCAACGGGAGACACTAACTTTAAACCAATCCACGATGTATTTCGTTTGAAATAAGACACTTTAAACACTGTAACTGAAAGAGGGTTCGCATTTAACATGTTTAACATAACATGTTTAAACAAAAGTTTATTCTCTATATGGCGACATGGGGGGGGGGGGGGGGGGGGGGGTCTAAAAACAGGGGCTTACCAAACTGACACAACCTGAATTGGGGTCTTATGGAACTGAGGGCATCTAACGAGAGAGTTTGGATTGTATAGCTTGTGGAACTACTTATCAATGAAATGAGATGCTTATGAGCGGCTGACAGGCCGTGAAAAGGGGGACTTGGTAGCCGCACATACCCGTATGGCCAATATACACGAGTACCCCCACCCCCACCCCACTCAAAAGCGCCAGATCCGGGATTTGTATTTTCAAAAATTAAGCCATGTCATTTTTAAATGACATTTATATGGCTGACGCGGCTATTAGTTTTACCATATACGAAGAAAATAATTCAGAAACCTTTCCCAACTTTCAAAGCCTATCTCAGTCAAGAATTACTGAACCAATACATAGACATGTTTGTATTTTCAATGCATTTCCCATGGTGATTCCAAATTGGTAAAGAAACTCACCAATATTGACATTTTGTGAAATGACACGCGCTTGCCGCGTGGAAAGTGTTACTAAAAGAATTTCCCATCAAACAAGCATTTCATTCAAATGGAACGTGTTCAAATGGAATTTTTTGTTGTTGTTAATATACCCGGATCTTCACGTTAACTCGAAGATCCGGGTTTTACAAATATTTTAAAAATTCATTAACTTTGATAATATGCCTATGTGTCATTTTATTTCGTTGTAAAGCACAAACGAATCCGGGGGACCGGTAGGCCTATACATGGTTTACGTACGAACTTTCAAAAGTCTACAACTGTTCGATTTGATTCAAAATAAATGCTCTATTGTTTAGAAAAATAATAATAAAAAGTAAAATCCTGGAAAATCGCCAAATATGGTTCTTGAATTGTAAATTGTAACAGGTCTATAGGCCTACCACTTTCAATTTGATTTGATCTGAAAATGAATGATATTGTTTGCGTTTCATTACAGGACTTGTCTATTGGTGATGCATGACGCTACCTGATTTAGATCCGTTGTAGGTTTGTTCGGTAACATAACTATTGCCGAGTAGTGCTATATTCTCTACCAGTCATGTTTCTGCACATGTTAAGTGGTAAGTACCATATTTGATCATTCTGAGATGTTTATTATAATTATCATTTTATCATTTGTGTTTTATTGAATTCGTTTGCATTCCATAAAACATTTTCTATAAAATAACGTTTAGTTTAATACGTTAATTACGTTTATCAAGCACACTGTTATGCTAGCTTTACTTTCGCTTCTGCTTTCTTCTGGTTCGAGGTGACATGAAAAAAAATTCAGCGGTAGAGCGACAATTTGAAGAACATTTCTTTTGCAAGTCATGGTAATGCTTAGCAATAGCATCGATTGTAATGCAGATTGCGATGGAAGTGCTATTTCAGAGTCCTAAGCGTGCTAAAATAATTAGCAGTTCAAGCTCATCTGTATCCACCACCTTATATCGAAAGGCAAAATCATAATTTAATAACCCTATCACCATCTTTATAAAACTGAAAGATGTGTACCGTAAACAAAGGACTGGGTCACATCAATTTGACTTCTTACAGCAGGTTTTGTTTAAACCCCCCAATCGGTTATGTTATGCCTTTCATTGTATATCAAGTCCCATTGATATACAATTTAATGGGGACTGGCCTGGATGAGGTGGCGAAGTGGGTGTGTTGCTAAAAGTAAAATGTTTAACATCGGAATAAATAATCATCTCGGACAATATAACACTACGGGTACGGTCGGTCTTTGAAAACAATACCTTTCTCCTTCTTTAAAGGTGGGTGTTCCGATTTCTGGCCCGATTTGCAACTTGATGTTTTCTATTCTGCATGAAGGGTCATCCTTAGATTAGTCTTTTCCAAAGTTTCAGTTGCGTGACTCCAAATGGTTCTTATTTTAGAAGTCAGACGATCTCTAGCTGTCAATTATGTGTAAGGCCTACACAACATGTGTCCGTACGGACCGACCGTGTAAACAAACTAACAAACAAACATGTTTGAAAATTCCTGTTGGCACCGTAGTGGTGGTAAGCAGGCTAGACTACACAAGAAATCTTCTTTGCACAGTATTGTTATGAATGCAGTCAAAACGTATCTTTTCTAAAGGTATAACTTCTAGTATGAAGTTGTAGTGAAATATCTCCTCTTTAATTTGAGATATCGTATCGTGAAGAATGGATTGGTATCAAGGAAGTTACAGTACCAAAAGTAAGATATAGTACGGTTTCCATCTTCGCAATTTGCTTTTCTATACACTCGGACTCATATTTACGAGCAAATTATTGATTATTGGTAGTGTGCTAATGCACTTCAGTCTATAATGCGGTGTGGTCTCTTGTGGATAGTCGGCGGCGGCTGCATTGATCCGATGGATCAACATCGTCATCGACACTTACCTGTCATATCTTCCCCCGTGTTAAAAATAAAAATATGCGACCAATAAAAGCGTACTTTACCTTACACTTCGGATTGTAACTTCCTCAATAATCAACGTACAATATCTCGAATTAAAAAGAAAGGAATTTATTAAGTAGGAGTTATAATTTTAGAGTTATAAGAACATTTATTACCAGATAAATTACCTTTTTGATGATTGAAGTATGATTTGTGATGAATATAGGGCCTATATGAAACTGAACAGACTGAAACTAAAACTTACGTTTAGTGGTGAAAAACATTTATAAATATATTACGTGGATTGATCCGCGGGCTCGAATTTTCATGTAAATCAATATTAGGCCTATTATTAGACAGAAAGAAAGTATTGGCCACTAACTGACGCACGTAACGTGTCCAATACAAAAGAATTCCTCAACCTCAACAATAAGCAACCAAATTTGTTTTTGATGCAATTTTTTTAATTCCACATAACTGACTTTGGATAAAAGTCTTTTAAATGTCAAGAATTTTCGACAATGGATACGGTATTACTAGGATGTCGCTGTTTAGGCTGCGCTGGCATATTATTGTTGAGATCCTGAATCCAACAAACTGCACACTATTTCACTTTAAGTTCTACAACTTTATTTCTCCGCTAACTTGAACTCTAATACCACTGACTTGGACGAATCCACTACAACAACTGACATAATGTACATGTACACAATATTATTCTACAATATGGACGGTCACTGCATAATTAACATAATGTCAAAGGTCACCTACACTGAAAGCCAAACTGGAGTCAAGTGACTCTTGAAATGGAGTAAATCGGCCATGACTCTCCAAAGGAGTCATCCTGACTCTTCAAAGGAGTAATCTTGACTCTCCAAAGGAGTCGTCCTGACTCCCCAAAGGAGTCATCCTAGCCGTCGGAAAGAGTCATCGGCCATGACTCTCCAAAGGAGTCATCCTGACTCTTCAAAGGAGTCATCCTGATTCTCCAAAGGAGTCATCCTGACTCTCCAAGGGAGTCATCCTAGCCGTCGGAAAGAGTCATCGCCCATGACTCTCCAAAGGAGTCATCTTGACTCTCTGGAGCTAATTTGCATATTTTACTTGGTCTTATATTAGCCGAGTAAAATGCACAAATCGCTCATTAGCATAATTGCAATGGTACAAAAATTAGCACCGATGCTCGTGTATACCATTTCAATTATGCTAATGAGCTAATTTGCACATTTTATTTATTTAAACCTATTAATTTATTTGAATTAAGTCGATACCTTAATTTAACACCGTTGAATGTATATTGATATATGCATATTTCTCACTGGTTAAGAAAGGAAAGTGATTGCTCACTAAGTAAATGCAAATACATTGAGCAAGAACATAAACATCAAAGAACCAATTACCTTAAAGCCCCCCCCCCCCCACCTCCAGTTCTCAGTGTCTTATTCCTACCTGGAGTCACGGTGACTCTATTTAGTCAGTTGGAGTCATTATTACTCTCGAAAGGGAGTCCAGCCTACATGTGACTCTATGTCAATATTGACTCCATTTGAAGAGTCACAAGACTCCCTTGAAGAGTCATGCATCATGACTCTCCAAAGGAGTCAGTAAATGTTGACTCTCCAAGGGAGTCATGTGACTCTCCAAACAGAGTCAATATTGACATAGAGTCACATGTAGGCTGGACTCCCTTTATAGAGTAACCCTGACTCCAGTTTGGCTTTCAGTGTATACACATGTAAATTTTATATAAGATAAATTCAGGCCCTATGACCAGGGGTGTGCCACTGAGCTTGCCGATCGGGTCCACTTTTAAATTGAAGTTAGTCAGCATAGAATTGATGGCGCTACATGTATACTGGTATTAGGCGTGATTGTAGCAGACGATGGTAGACGCGAACGGTCGTTAATTTTGAATTTCCATTACTTTCAATGTAACAATGGATTTTGCCCGGGATTTTGATTATATGACCCCATAAAATTCATCACACGTTGGAACTAAATTATTTCATCCAAAAACCGCTGGAGTTGGATAACCAACTCCAGTGTCAGTATCATTTTTTGACAGCAAGCTGTGTGTAAATCTACCGCGTGCACAGCGCCCCCAATTCTATGCTGACTAAATAATGACGTAAAACGCGTCATACGCCGGTCACCGACGCATTCCAGACGATTACCATAATTTATTCAAATATGCACGTTACGTTTTCGCTACGTACGTTATTATAGGACTTTCCTATCCCAAAATTAATAGTATTCCTGCTATGACACTATAAACTATTACCCAATGAGAATGAAGGAAGCGGCCTTACAATTAATACAACAGGACCCCAGCAACAGTTACGTGGGAGGTCTAAGTACTAGACAAATGGTGACATGGTGTTAATGACACTTAAACATATAACAATAGAATTGATGTTCAAAGGGAGGATAAACCCATGGCACCAGATTACCTACAGGGAGTATCCATGACTTAATGGTGTTGACACAGGTGTGTCCTATATAAAAATTCCCCTTAAAAGGGAAATCCTAGCTTCAGGTAAAATTCCTTGCAATGAGGTGAAGTCCACTTTGCACTTATAAAACTCTATTATATATTTCACGGACATAAATTATGCTAATGAGCTCATTAAATGACGTCACTCGCATCATCGGGTTTTCCCGATGATTGAAATCCGTTGATTGAAATTCTAGGTCGAGTAAAATGATGTTCTTTTTTGTTGTCTGTGAGCTTTTGGGAATTTTTTCCCGTATTGGAATATTTTTTTATTGAAAATAGACAGTTCAAATTAAACGTTGGTTCCAAGTTCAACTGACAGCACATGTATTAAAGGCAACAGCAACTGCAATATGCAGGCAACATTTGAGAAAAAACGATGCCCGACTTTGCAAGAAAGTGTACGGGGAAGTGTACGGGTGAACATGACAAACCAAAACAGCCAAGTAACTAATCACCTCCGTGGCGCAATTGGTTAGCGTGTTCGGCTGTTAACCGAAAGGTTGGTGGTTCGAGTCCAGCCGGGGGCGTTGTTACTTTTTGCATTTAATGCAGATCGACAAACAAATCACAGTAAAAATATTATATTGACAAAATCACAGACCACTTACACAAAAATCGCATCTGCGCATGCTCCTGTCGTGATCGAAATCCAACACACAAGCAATGGGCGTGTTTTATAAGTGCTTGGTGAGAGTCTCAGTTGTAGCTCGTCGGGTTCTGCTATGAAAGTCTAATGTACTATGATAGCGCTACGTCTGTTAAGTATTTTCCAGGTATATAACGATGAACCCTAATTTTCGAGGCATATTTCCAAAGATTTTTTTTGTGGCCAAATAGCGAGGGGATAAGTGCCTTGAGCTCATTGCATGACATTTTATAGAACTTATTAAAAATGGTATAATGAGACAGTGGACATTCTGGTTCAGGCTACAGCTTTAGATAAGACGTTGTTATATTTAGGATATTACATGGTAAATCTTTCCAATTTCTCTTATTGGTCATATCATTGCTTACAAATAAATTATGCATGATGGAACTAATTTTGTCGGATCAGTGATCCAGGAAGATGTTACCTATACAATGTCCACGTTTAGGACAATTTGAGTAAGATACCTTTGAGTGGGAGCTCTCGTTTTGGTTTAGCTGAGTTGATAGTGTTATATAGAATAGGTGTATAGAATTTCATATCATAGAGATATTGAACTGGAGCTTTGATGTATTTCAGAGAGGTGTGGGGTTTTGAAGTTTCAGTTAGCATTTATGTTTTTTGTAAATAATTCAAAGAATACAAATGAGATACTATAGTAGATTCATAAACTCGGTATCGATTTTGGACCTCGTCCATTGGGCGTTAGAGGAACCCATTTTGACCAATGATGAAACAGCGGTACTTTTATAGATGTTATTATCATGATTATTTGCGCTCCATAATCAAATGCTATTCATGATAGTGTGGCTTTATGAATAGGGCTGATCATATAGCGTTACAATCACGACAACCAAAAACTTAATCCAGCAGCTTCAAATGTGTTATCCCTTTTGGAAGCGGTTACCACAATAAAAACAAATCGACCATCATCGACCGTATCAGGTTTCGAAAGAAAAATATTATGTATGTCATTTTACCTATTCATGAGTTAGTGGATACTTTTTATTATGCACGTGGAATAAAGGAAACATTAAAATAAAAATAACAGTTCTACGTATTTATTTGCGAGAAAAAACCGGAATATAATTCAATAATAATGTTTTTATATACAAAACCATTTGTCCTAATTAAATGGGAAAACATTTATATCAACCAAGATACGGGTTATAAACGTTACTTTAAGTATTTCTCGCTATGAGACCACCTGAATACCTTTATCAATTTATCTGAATAACAATACATTTCTTTTATCGTTATGCCGATAATCCAACCGTAAGTTCCTGTCACTAGGTACATATTGGTGACTACATCACAGTAGTACATTACGATTAAATTCGAGTGCCTCCCCCTCTTTTGCTTCTGTTACCTCTTTACTGAAATGGTAAATCGCTAAAATCGGCCAATGTCTGCGAATCGACTATAATTGTAATGAATTTATTTTGTTTTATAAATAATCTTTGCAGACAGTAGATAAATATAAGATCTTTTTTACAAATGTTAACGTTTAGGGAATTGCTGGCAATTCATACCGTAAAACACAAGCCGGGGCTATAAACGTTGGATATACTACTGGCCTTAGGTTGTATGCAATCCGTGAAGGTACCTATTTTTGTAGAGACAGTATGGGGGTTTTCGGTATTTTTCAATGCCTGTTTTTAAAAAGCTTCCAACAAATTTGCACTATAAACACTTATATAGATAGAACAGTGTTCCAAGATTGTGAAAAATTGGTATTATTTTTTGAATAAGTCGAAATTTAACTGTTTAATGCATAGTCAGATTCAACATGTATCTATTTTGAAATGTTATATAGGGTATTAAAGGTAGATGTCCCGATCACATTTCATAACACAGATGAACTACTGAAATTTGACGGTCCACGGATCAGTATGATTACGAAGAAATCGGTGAAATAACATCGAATTACCGCGAAAAGTGGTAACCACCAATATAGTGTGTGTACAACTCAATGGGCACATTTCACGGCATCTTGTAAAATAAGAACCATTAGAGTTATGCAACTCAAACTTTGGAATACGACTTTTTTTCATGTCGAATTGAAAACTTCAAGTTGAAAGTCGGAACATCTGCCTTTAAGTCGCCTGTCTCAATCAGCACTTATTTGCACTCATTTCAACCAAATCATGTAATTGAAGGACTATACTTTTTTAAACTGATGGCTTAAAAAGAGTTGCATACTGATGCTTGGTATTGCTTTTAAAATGGCGTTGTTCGAAAACTGGCGACTTACTCTATACATAATGTACATACTTTTAAATTATAAACATGTTATTTACGGTTAGTCGCCAGTTTGTGGTTACTTTGTCAAAATCGTGTATTTGCATTGGTCGGCGCTATTTTAAAACAACCCCGGGCATCAACATGCAGCAATTTACGAGTGCTGGATCTCTCTGATACACACGTCTTCAAGCAACCATAACGACACAACAATGCTTGGCTAAAACGCACGTTTTGACGGGATGGGTGCTGACGAATTACACCCTCCCTAATTCCGCAATACAAATAGGTCGCGGGAAAAAAACCATTATTTATCTCAAAAACATGGCCTTAACTTTTCAATCAATGTGATAATGATGCGTCAAAAATGTTACTAAATCCTATCATAGATAAATATAATTCTTAAATTGTAGATTATTTCTTAATATAAACTTTCAATATTAGCGGAATAATAAATACCAATTATTTTTAGATTCCAGGGGCCACACCGTAAAACAAAGGACCCTTCACCCATGCAAAATGAGTTCTCTTTCTAATCAAAGAATATTAGATTTATCAAAAAAATACACCTCGTATCATATCTATGCACATCATATCTGTATTCCTTTCCCGATTCCTTTGCGCCAAATTAAATCAGTTTATCAAAAATTACTATAATTTACTAGATTTGGACTACGGTGCATGGATATAGTCGTCAAGGTCTGTGTTAATAGGCCTTATTTATGTAATACGCCAGTCTCTGGGCAAACTTTCATCGATGAACCGCAAACATCCAATTCGCTGAGCCTGGCGCGGCGGTGGGTCTATCAATTAATAGTATCCCTGGATCTATGTAGACAGTCAATGAAAACAAAAACCAATCTAACACCACGCTGGAATAGCATGAATAGCCACAGATAGTTTGACTAGCATGAATAGCCACAGATAGTTTGACTATCTGTGGAATAGCCCTAATTTTATTATTTTATTTTCGATATCTTCGGAAATACAAGAGCGTTTTCCCTCGTTCGACCACAATTCTGATGTAACATGGGCATGTTTTTGCCATTTCTGCCACTAAATTCATGTTTAGCCACAAAAATGGGGACATTTATACCGCCAGAGTCAACCAAAATCGGCATCATGCTGAGTGAAAGCCAAACTATATGGCACTTCAATTTACTTCCTAATAACTTAGCCTAATTACTCTATAATGTACAATCCAGAACCCAACATTATTATACACTAAACAAGAAGACAATCGTCGTTTAGACGGTTGTAATGGAAATAAAGAAATGTACTTAACAACGCGTAATTAAAAGTACTAGGGGGGGGGGGGGGGGGGGGGTAGAACATATATAATAGTAGAACATATTTATTAATGAATAAGTAAACTAAGTAAACAATTGATCTGCAGCTATTCGTTGGGACTTAGACCTGTCATGCAGATTATACATAAGTGTTAAGATTGAGTGATAGTGAAGCAACAGTTGCATAACATAATTGGAATATAAACAAATATTCAAATTATATTTTAGCCCTTCAACTTTAGAATGTCCTTTCCTACAGGAAGAAATATCATTTACATAAGAAGAGACTGCAAATGGGCTATATTTTGTTTGTTATGTTTCTAGTATTACAATCAAGTATAAAAATACAAAAATATGTATTACATGTTAAAAATAGATAGCATGTCACGCGTCCTATTTACATGATTGCATTAAAGGGGGGGGGGGACTCAAGGAAGTGCTGTAATTATTGAACTATGACTCAAATGTATTGGCATCGTTTTTGTCCTAAAACTGTTTTATTAAAATATTTAAAAAGCTGATTTCTTGGTAATAGATTTACGTTAGTCCAATGAGCATTTTAAATCAAGTTTTGTGTTAACGAAACCCCCAGAAACAACTGGAAAATATCACATAATAATGCCTTTTAGATTAAAAAAAAAGACTCGCGTTAATAAACAAAATAATGATATGTAAGTAAAAAATATAATGAAACATCAAAAAGTAGAAAAGTAATTACAATAAAACATTAGCTCTGTATCAGAATCGAACCTTGATTGCCCGCGTGACAGGTAGCAATATCGGGTTCTATTGTATATTGGGATGTTACAACAGAATATCTTTGTCAAGACTGAGCCTATGCTGGTTCCCTGCATCAATGGGCTCCACACAGCAAGACTGCCACACAGCCGGGGATCCAGGGTGCAGGGAACCAGCATACACAACACCCCGGGACAACACGCCCATTTTCAGATAAACATCTATCAATACGCGATGCATAGTATGTTAATTAGTTTGTCAATTCATAATATTAAATTATGGACGATATACTAATCCTCTAAGACCTATGCTTTCTACCATATTCAGGTTACCCGCCCGAGGTTACCCGATGAGAAGAGGCAGTCCACATAAAATAATGAAATATATCAGTATATTCACAATGCTTGCGATTGATATACATATGAATATTTTATTTAAAATTATAGCCTATGCTTAGTCTTGAGTGCATTTATGATTCTAATTTTCAGCTGTTAGCTTAAATGTAACACTAAACATACAGCCAATCGCGGACGCCCTTGCATTTATGTGTTTCGATGGGCACAACATCATCGCTACGTGTAGACATTGTGTAAACATGATTTCAATGCAAGGGTCGTATACGACGACGAGATAATGACGTCAAAAGAGCAAACTCCTCACAATTTTGACACGGACACTTCGTATAGGGTTTATGTATGAAGGGAGGGTTACGGGCCTGTATTATCGGGTGTACACGGTTCCGAAATATACGTACGTCTAGCGACGAAAAATAAACAGCTACATGTATAGGCCTACATATTTGTATGCAAAGAAATCTTTCCAATGCATGAAAAGACGAAGGTATCATACATGTATTCAGTGGCGGCACCTGCATAAACATTGAGGAAGGTGGGGCGAGGGACAACAAAAGATCGGGGGAGGGGGAAGAAAAATAATTGGGGTGGGGGGGGGGGGGGGGGGTGGTGGGGGGGAATGCGCAAGAAGATCCTTTGCTTCTTATATAAACATTGCCTGAAATTATAATAATTTGTTCCAAATTAGATATTTCAGACAATTTCACAAATTAAAATAATAATAACAATAAATGGCATTATAATTGATTTGAAAATAATTCTCAGCCAACTACCCATTTATAGAAACCCTGTATAAAACCTATGGGTCCGAACTAGGCCCATGACAGGGTCCTAATTTCGACCTCAGAATCCCAAAAGAATGACCGGAACTACCAATTGTATTCGGCGAAAATCGCGCGAAGGACCATATTTAAAATGTAACGTTCAACAAACTCTCGCATTTAACTGGAAATTACGCGGAGTTAGAGATCTGAAAATATTACAAAGTAAGTGTTAGGACTCATTTGAAATTAAAGAGGTAAATCGGAATAGCAGGAACTCAGGGCCTGTCATGGGGCCTCAAACTGAGCGCAAGAAAGACCCAAGTCCAAAGCATTAAATTGATCGATATCGCTTAATACAACATTTTTGTCAACAAATCATATGACTGCTAAGACTATAACCTACAATATTGTCAATTTTGGTGATAATCTACAATTTTTTAAAACTTTAAATGCCTGTATCTCAAAATAGCACATATGAACTTAGGTCTCTCTTGCGCTCAGGTCTTCACATGGACTGGCTTTGAATTTTCACCGGTCATGTCCATTATTGGTGCCTAAGCATGCTAAATGGGATACCAGGGACCAAAGGCCGTTCTCAATAATGCATCATTGCCACCTGACGCTCAGAAAGTATAACACTGACCAGACCAAAATTTGCGGATGCCACCGTGATGATGAGTAGACTTGCCTCTCATCTGATGAGAGGCAAGTTTGCCATTTATTTTCCACTGACTATATACGCCAAAACAATTCAAACGAAAATATATAATTTGCAGTAATTAATACGAATCTCTGACCTACGTCGCGGATGGGATGAAATATGGCCCAACCGATCCTTAATCGAACTGCATTAAGGGCTGAAGACAGATTTAATTATGTTATAATTTATAACACATACCACTATGCCTATCCGTTCTATATCTAACATGGGGATAGGCAAACCTGAATTGAATTGAAATAGTCACAACGAGCATTGCATTATTGAGGCAGAACCACGAATTTATATCCAGTTTAAAAGGGTAGACATGCAATTGCCGCCCTTACATTAAAATTGGTGCACGATGCCGCTTCATTTTAACATACACTTGAAATGAAGTCAAATCGGTTAAATTCAAACGCTAATATATAATTTGCAATAATTAATACGAATCTCTGACATACGTCGCGGATGGGATGAAATATGGCCCAACCGATCCTTAATCGAACTGCATTAAGGGCTGAAGACAGATTTAATGATATTATTAAACATTAAATTTTCTAATTTGGGGCACGATGCCGCTTTATTTTAACATACACTTGAAATGAAGTCATATCGGTTAAATTTTAACCACATTTTTACTCCTTTGTGTGAAAACGCACAATTTGCATAACATTTGGTAAAGTACTTCTTTACAATGAAAGAAAAAAACAAAACTGCCCAATAACTGAGAAATCAACTGGCATGTATAACTAATAACGAGACATGCTATGGGAACAACCAGCGAACCCTACGCCTCATATTTTGGGAGGGAGGGTGGGAAATTTAGATTTGCTGAGCTGGCTAACAAGTTCTCTCATCAAGAACCACGGAGCGAATGATCAAAAATTGTGAAGGAAAAAGCAACTCACAGACAGAGATTGGATGAAAACCTAAAACGCCCACAAGAGCACTCATTGGCTGGTCAAACAAAGGAGCCCAAAACGCTCGAACGCACGCGACAATCGATCTTTACGCAACGCAACTGACAAAGGGAAATTTATTAACACTAGGTTAAGTAATTTCTTATTAAAAGAAAAACTGGATTCGATATAAAGCCTTTTAAAATAGACAGTACCGGGTGTCCCTAAAAAAGGGTGCACGTGTTTACCCAACTGGTTGACCATGAAGTTCTAACATTTGGTGTAAGATGTTTACACATATTAAAAGACTAAACACCTGGCTTTCAGATGCTGCTTATTTCATCTGATTCGGATTTGTCAATCCTGCGATATGGACAATTTACTAGAGCTACCCAGAATCGATGTTGTGCCACTTTACAGTTTCAAAGGTTTACTCCTAAGATACAACTTCCACTTGTACGATTGCCCTTCACCAGTGTTATGCAAAATAACATTTTTGTATTGAGATTGAATAGGTTTAAATAGTAGAATGAGTGCCTGTGTATCCAAGCAGAACTGAATATAAAAATGTTTGTTACATGATTCGAACCAGTCCTTTTGACGAGGTTTCACAAAATGTTTATTAGGCCTAAACAAGACAGACGTCCATATGGCTAGCTGGGTGCGGCCTCAATTTTCATTAGAAGAGGGTGTTCATGGTGTTAACATATTAGGAAACGAGAAGTCCAGCAGAAGTCACCGCAGAGAGTTTGCCATTCATTTCCCAAACACTCACGTAAAATCTAGGAATATACCTATATATTTAAAGGAGTATTGGAAATACTTGGTATATGGTACAAGCAGCACCAATATAAATAAAGAACAGTCTGGAAGACTAAGATATGAAAAGTGGCAGGACACAGTTACACATTGACAACGTGCGGCGTGCACTTCAGAGGGATCCCAGAATAACTGCTCGTAGAAATCCCTTACCACATATTCCAAGGACATCATTTTTGTTTCTCAGGCTCTTTTAAACAATTCTGGTCAAATGCCCACCCCAATGTTTCAAGACGATTAATGCCCACGGATAGACCAATGTTAGTATCGTTTTGACGCTCATAATCATTCTTTCTGAAAAAGTGGCACAACGTCGATTTTGGGTAGCTTTGATAAACTGGGTATATCTCAGGATTGACAAATCCAAATCAGATAAAATAAACGGCATCTGAAAGCTGATTGTTTTTCCTTTCCGTGTATATAAACATATCACACCAAACTTTATGACTTCATGTTCAACAAGTTGCGCAAACATGTGCACCCTTTTTTAGGGACAGCCTGTATATATTGAGGTAATACTTTGATCTCTTTACGAAGTTGTCTTTTCTTCATAGAATAGTCGTTGTTACTTCCGCAACGTTTACGTACAAATGACATTTTCTAAAAGACATTTTGTATTTGTTTCTATACCGTTTTAAGCACCAAGGACGATATGTCCATTATTACTTTATGGCGCTCTTCTGGTCACGTTCACCACCGGGAATGATATGGCATCAACAGAGGGCGACATCCGACTTCGAGGAGGGAACAAAGGAAGTGGACGGGTAGAGATCTACCATGATAACGAATGGGGAACAATCTGCGATGATTTCTGGGATATTGATGATGCTACCGTTGTGTGTCGTCAGCTTGGTTATCCAGCGGCAATTGAGGCAAAGGTCGGTGCCAAAGGATCCGGGAAGATTTGGTTGGATAATGTACGCTGCGAAGGCATTGAAGGCAATCTGATTGAGTGTGCAGCGAATGATTGGGGATCGCATAACTGCAATGAGGACCATTCGGAGGACGCGGGGGTTGTATGCCAAGTTCATGGTAAGCCCAATTGGCTGGTTACATATTTCCCATAATTCGTTCTTTTAAAAGTTATCGTCCATCGTTACTTCATCATCCCTATGTTATATGAATTTACAGTGTGAATTCAGCATTTTTTAGCTGATCTTCTGTTTGAAGAGCTCGAGGGATAATCTAAGAAGACGTCTTCGGGTTAATGTACACCTATACCTTTGCCGGTCTCCGAAACCGACAAATGCAAACGGACTTCGCCTATCTCTTGCTGTCGATTAAAGGACACGGCCCTTTTGGCTATTGATCTTGAAATACTCATCCATATGAGGTGTATGGAACCTAAAAGCGTTGAGACAAAAGGGGACAGGGTGATCAGGGGGGGGGGGGGGCATGGTTAATATGCATGATTTGTCATTTCACGGGGGAATCACAGGTAAGCATTCGAGGGTGAGCGCCCTTGTCACCCTCCTCTAGTTTGGCCTACGCCCCTGACCAGCATACTACCCCATTAGAGTCCTGCTTGAAATTGATGTTCTTCAATATCACGAAACCATTATAATGATCTCAGCGAGTAATATTTCTTTACAGTTGCGGAAGGTGATGTATGTTTAACTGAAGGTGGAGAACCCACCACAACCATAACAGACGAAACTTCCGGACAGGTTCAGATCTTCGATAATGGGAAGTGGATCAACGTATGTGACAACAATTGGGGCATGACTGAGTCCTTGGTGGTCTGTCGGCAGTTGGGTTTATTGGCTGCTACAAACTTCGCGATCATGGCAGGTGAAAAAGGTTCAGGGACCAACAATGTCAACTGCACAGGAACTGAAGATAAGCTTAATGACTGTGACCATGCCGGAACGTGGGAGGAGGATTGCAGTGGTACCATCCACGTAACGTGTGCCAAAGGGTATCCAGGTAAGAAAAAAATTACATACCATTCAACTGCATACCATTCACTTTTACAGGTGCTTCAACGATAGAGGGTCGTATTTTCGTAAGAAACGCGGTTTTAACTTAAAACCGTGACTAATCAAACTCACTATACATCTTAAACGACGTGTTCATAACAAAACACGCCTTTGTCCAATGGACCAATGTGTTACATAATAGGAGAAATTATAGTTGTCGTTGGCAAACAATGCACTATGTCAAACTGGCACAAACTTATAGTAGAAAGGTTGATTTTTCTTTGGCACAAACTTGTTATATCCTATAATGCATAATCAAGTGTGTGTTCTTCAATTGTATGATATGTTCATCATGAGAACATCGAAGTTTTTTTTCCATAATCATGTGATCTCTTACTATAGATGGGTCTATGTTTCTACACACAATCTTTATTATGTTATCTGGCCCCATCGCTATGCCTTGCTGAACAATTGAATGACCGCGCGAACTTCAAACATCATTATGACCGCGGTATTAAAGCTAAACACGCGTTTAACGGTTCAAATCACTGTAAAGTTTACATGGGCATGTACCGGTAGTTTAACACGTTTAACTAAACTCGTGCACTAATTGAGGAGGGGGGGGGGGGGGGGGGGGGGAAGATTTCTGAAATTTTCGTAAATGGTTGGCCCAAAAATGTTTGCAGTCACCAACTCGTGAATTTCACGTAAGTGAGGGGGAGGGGGGGGGGGGGGGATGATCGCACAGTACATGTACTTCTATTTGACTATTTGGGTTGAATATACCCCCACATAATCAGTGCCACCGCACGCCACCTCGGTCTTTTCTCATTTTTTTCCTATTTCCCCCCCCCCCCCATTTTATTATTTTTTTAGGGGGAGGGGGCGGTGGCACAAATGGGTTTCATTTCCCCCCTCCTGAGCTACGCCACTGGTGCATCCGATGCAAGCACTCTTGCGTGTAGATCGTGCAGTTTTTCCTTTTCCTTAAGGGATGAAACATCTACCAATTAGAATAATTATTAACGAAATCTCTTTTTTTATGCATTTTATTTTATTTTAGACTCAGCCAATGACGCCTTAGTCAATCCGCACAATTACCGTCCGACAACGTTTAACGCCGGCATGGATGCATTTATGGGGAAATCGCCATCATTGGATGTCATTCGAGACATGTAGGTGATATAAAACAAAAAACAAATTACGTTCCTTTGATACAATGTTGTCCACATCAATATAATAGTAATCAATCTTATAAATGTATGGACCCTTAATAATAGGCCCTGTCACACATACGGCGATCAGGCCAGCGATTGCACTGCGATATAAAAAGTGTATAACACGCAGTGATAGCGCGGAAAACTGTCCATTTTTAAATCGATGTCACCAAAACCCTTTCACAACCTGCTGCGATCAGACCGGCGCTTGGATTACGCTGAAACATTATCAAAACGCCGAGCCAAACGCATCAAGATCTCCACATACCCCTCAGTGACGCAGTGGGAACTGGCTGGGACTTCAGAGGGTCGTGAGAGGGTCCCCATGGTCGCCCTTGAGCGCCAGTGCACCACGCTTGTTTTGTGCATGCACAAAACAAGCGTGGAGGTTCCGCGTTCTGTTCAGAGCGCTATAATGACACAGTAGCAGCGAAAAGTGAGCGTCCCGTCGACGTAGCAAGGACGCATACAAACTACTTTTCCTCTGCGACTGCAGTAAAGGTTCGTTCACACTAGGTGATGTTTGCCGTGCGATGCGATGCGGTAGCCGTACTTCCACCGCAATGTACGGTAATTCGTCGCGGGTCACGCCGGGTCAACGCAGGTCACCGCATGCGATGGCATTCAGTAACGTTTGGCAAAATATGAGAGCGTCAGCGTCAACGCAATGCGTCGCAGACTGCCGCAATGGCAGTTAAATATGGTTTAACTCCATTGCAATAACGTACCGCACCGCACAGTAAATAACGTTTTAGTGTGAACGAACCTTTGCTGTCAGCAGACAAACACATCATGATTATTACTATTATATCATGTTAATGTATTCAGATTAATCAATTTTTTTATTGATACACACCTGTTTAAACTCCCGCAATGGCTATACAAAAGTAGCATTATCGCATTACGCTAAGCTAATTAATGTTGTTCCTTTTGTATCTACTACATGTACAAGGAGTATAATGTACAGTCCTCAAAATAAGTTCAGTAACTGACCAGGTAATACGCTTTCAACTCAACACTATCGACCGAGTGCACCCATGGCGAGTAGCTGAGTAATAGCGCTAATACCTCGATAGTAACTGAGGCGTAACCAAAACATTTGAGAGCACCAAACCGGGGTAAGTTGCTAGGCTAGTTACTTGCGAGTCGCGATATTGGAGGCTGGTTTTGGTGAAATCATGAACAGTGAGGCAAAATCTTAAGGAAGGAAGACAATAACGGGTGTATAAAGCCAATTTGAACTCATTGCGAACCAGTGATTGCTCAATATTGTACAATTTATTGTTTGTCCCACAATCATGTCATATACCATTGAATCTTATCAGCGAACCAAGGAAACGTTGGGTCCTGATCAACAGTTTTTACAATGTTTCCCCAAATATTAAAGTAAATTACAGTTGGTAGCGAGCGGCACTTGCTTGGCTTTAAAGGCCCTGTCACACCATAACGTATCGCCTCAACGTATGCCAACGTATGCGAAATATTGAAAAATACGTTGGAGTACGTTGACGTACGCTGATATAAGTTAGGGGTATGTTGGGGATACGTCGTTTACGTTAAGAGCACGCTGTGATACGCTGTGACAATTTGGACCACGAAAAAATATTGAGCATGCTCAAAATTTCTCGACGTACTCAACGAGTGCTTAATACGTTCTGCATAAGTTCCCGGTAAGTTTGTGGTACGTTAAATATACGTTGACATACGCTGACATACGTTAGTGGTACGTTACTCGTACGTTACACGTAAGTTGGTATACGTTGATGAACGTAGGCTGGGGAAAACGTACAGCCAACGTATTGATAACGAGTTGATAACGTATATGTCGGTATGTCTAACGTATGCCTGACGTATTTCCAACGAGTTTCGACGTTTTCTCACGTATTCACCTTATGCCGGGCGTAGGCCCTGTCACGTATCCATAGCGTATTGAACGTATATATAGCGTATGACTAACGTATTGATAGCGTATCACTAACTTATAACATACTTATGACAGCGTATCACAGCGTATGCGAGCGTATGACTAACGTATACTTAACGTATTCGTAGCGTATGTCTGCCGTGTTCGACGTATCGTCGGCGTATCCTCGACGTACAACGAACACGTGGCTTATTATGCCGCTGTAGCACGTATAAATACCGCGCCGATCTCACATTACATCATTCCCGCCGATGTCATCAAGCAGTTAACATGCCTCCCAAGAAGAAGCAAGCAACCAGGGGCCGAGGCCGAGGAGGAGGAAAAAGCAAGAAGGCCAAGACAGACCATGAAGAAGTGAGGATGAGATACTCAAGGGACCCATTTATATACTCAAACCCTCCATAAGTTCCCAAAACGACGAATGCGCGCTAGCTGTACGGTAGCCCTGTCACACCATGGCGTATCGCCTGAACGTATAACAACGTATGCGAAATATCGAAAAATACGTTGGCGTACGTTGGCGTTCGTTGGCGTACGTTGGCGTACATTGGCGTACGTTGGTGTACGCTGATACAAGTTAGGGGTAAGTTTGGGATACGTCGTATACGTTAAGAGCATGCTGTGATACGTTGTGAAAATTTGGAACACGTCGAGCCCGCGAAAAATTATTGAGCATGTTCTAAATTTCTCGACGTACTCAACGTGTGCTTAACTTACATTTCTGTATAAGTTCCCGATAGGTTCGTGGTACGTTAGACATACATTTACAAACGCTGACATACGTTAGACATACGCTGACATACGTTAGAGGTACGTCTTAAGTTATAGGTTGGACATATAGATTTACCCTTCTAGATATTTTAATAGTTATCATCTACATGTAGGCTGCGTTTACTTGAACTGGCAACACTTGTCCCGTCGTGTACGAAACTCAATTTCTGCAACGGCATAAGTCACGTGTTCGTTGTACGCCGAGGATACGCTGAGGATACGTCGAGCACGGCAGACATACGCTCCGAATACGTTGGTCATACGCTCGCCAATCGCATACGCTGTGATACGCTGTCATAAGTTTGTTATAAGTTAGTGATACGCTATCAATACGTTAGTCATACGCTATGTATGCGTTTAATACGCTATGGATACGTCCATACCATCACCGATGTTGACGCAATTCGTTGGGAAGTTGGACGTTCTTGGACGTTCTCGGACTCTGACAATTTTCGAGCTATTTTTTGAATACGTCGGCATACGTTATGGCCACGTTCAGGCCATACGCTATGGTGTGACAGGGCCTAAGGCCCTGTCACACCATAGCGTATGGCGACGTATTCAAAAAATAGCTCGAAAATTGTCAGAGTCCAAGAACGTCCAAGAACGTCCAACTTCCCAACGAATTGCGTAATAAAAATGTCGACATCGGTGATGGAATGGACGTATCCATAGCGTATCCATAGCGTATTAAACGTATACATAGCGTATGACTAACGTATTAATAGCGTATCACTAACTTATAACAAACTTATGACAGCGTATCACAGCGTATGCGATCGGCGAGCGTATGACCAACGTATGCTTAACGTATTTGAAGCGTATGTCTGCCGTGTTCGACGTATCCTCAGCGTATCATCGGCGTACAACGAACACGTGACTTATGCCTCTGCAGAAATTGAGTTTCGTACACGGCGGGACAAGTGTTGCCAGTTCAAGTAAACGCAGCCTAGATGATAACTATTAAAATATCTAGAAGGGTAAATCTATAGGTCCTACCTATAACTTACGACGAGTAACGTACCTCTAACGTATGTCAGCGTATGTCAACGTATGTCTAACGTATGTCAGCGTTTGTAAACGTATGTCTGACGTACCACGAACCTATCGGAACTTATGCCGAAACTCGTTGGAAATACGTTAGGCATACGTTAGACATACGGCAGATACGTTATCAACTCGTTATCACTACGTTGGCTTTACGTTTCCATGTCAGCCTACGTTCATCAACGAGTAACGTACGAGTAACGTACGAGTAACGTACCACTAACGTATGTCAGCGTATGTCAACGTATATTTAACGTACCACAAACTTACCGGGAACTTATGCAGAACGTATTAAGCACACGTTGAGCATGTTGAGTACGTCGAGACATTTTGAGCATGCTCAATATTTTTTCGCCGGCTCGACGTGTTCCAAATTGTCACAGTGTATCACAGCGTGCTCTTAACGTAAACGGCGTATCCCCAACGTACCCCTAACTTATCAGCGTACACCAACGTACACCAACATATTTTTCGATATTTCGTATACGTTGGCATACGTTGAGGCGATACGTTATGGCGTGACAGGGCCTTTAGGGTGAAACCCATACTGCATGCTTAGTTTCATCTTTTAGGGGACGATGCTGAATAATGTGGACATTTACCTCGCTAGATACTATTCTGGTGTTACTCGCCAATTTTGCTCTCAGAATTACATCGTTAGTAAGTTACGCTACAGTTAGGGCTGCTAGAGAAGTAGCTTACCTCCCTATAAAGTGGTGCACTCGGCCGATATGTGTTTTATGTATGTGTTGTTTATGTATAACCTAGGTAGTAACTTATTTTGAGCACTGTATATAATTCTTAAACGTGTTGAGAAGGTACTAGTAACGCAGACAGCGACTTATTTATAAGCGCAATTTGATCGCAGCAGAGCATAAACAAGCGCGGCGCTTTGTATGGCCCTCAAGGGCGATCATGGAGACCCTACCCCGCTCTAGATGGTGTCCACTGCGTCCCCATTTGGTTCTTAGAGACCTTACTGTGTTTTGCATGGCTTTTTTCAGCGCAACGAGAGCGCAAGGCCTGATCGCCGTATGTGTGACATGGGTATAACTGTGTGACTGTGATTGCACAATAATTTTTTGTTTCCAAAATTGTGACAGAGAGCCTATCACAGGCAAATAAAGGTGATCATTAGAATCATGTCCGTTCAACTTACACTACACTATTCATGGTTTTTTCTCGAACCATTTTCTATCCAAAGTAAAAGGGGACCGGTTCAGATCGTGTTCTTTTTTTGTTCTTATAGACTTAACATCTGTTTAGGCGTTGTTCCAGCCCATATACAATGTGCCCCTGCAATAGGATCGGATATGGTAGCTAATGGCACGATATGTAATCGACGCATTGGCTTTATTTGTGATCAACATCAAGATCCTTTATGTCAGAACTACGATATAACTGTACATTGCCCCGTCGAAAATCCAAGTGGTAAGTTTTATTTGTGATCCAGACGAAGATCCTTTATGTTATCCTTAATATATAACTGTATTGTACATACAGTGCTTGATCGAAAATCCAAGTGGTAAGTTGTATAGCCGTATCCAACCACACATGGGTAAGAATTTTAAGAATCGGACTTATTTAACTGAGGTTACACTCCATTGTGGAAAACATGGTGATTTTTCAATTTTGGCAAAAGGCAAACAAATTGTGTGTGTTAAACTTGTTGTGAAAGAAACAAAGATATTCTCCCAATCTCTTGTCTGCTATTGTTCCTTTCTATTTTAAGCTATTGTTTGTTATGGTTGTTCAATTCAATTCAGTAATAGTTCCTCATTTTGATTCAATTTGAAGAGTACGCATGAGTGATTCCAAGCTTTGTTTCTATATGTTCTAGTTTTGAGGCTAAACTTGAGGAACATTATTTCTTTTTCATACTGGGGTTGGCATTTCTTACCAAATTGGTAAAAATAAAATAGTACCTTACTTTTTAACCTCACTTCCAGTGTGAAAATGAAATCTAAGCAACTGCTAATTAGTGCCCAATACCACTAAATTGCTATTTAGAAAAATCGCTAAACACTTGTTAAATAAAACAAAGCATGAGGTCACTCAAGTGTGACTAACTTCTTGTATCCTTCAAATTAAATTAAAATGTATAATTATTATTGATTTGAACAACCATAACTGATAACAGTTAAACTATAGAAAGGAACAAAAGAGTATAAGTAGACAAGAGATTAAGAGAATATAATTGTTTCTTTCAAATAAGCTGTTTTAACACACGAATTTTTTGCACTTTGTCAAGAAGTTGAAATCACCATATCTTACATAATGGAGTGTATCTTGAGTTTGATAAATCCGAGATTCGTGATCTAAAATTATAATGAAAGGGTACAGCATGTCAAAGATGATGACAAAACAACGGACATAATCCCATTGATTTTGATGAAGAAAAACATAATGAACTTTGGGCATTGATGGGTACAATTATTTTGGGACACCCTGTACACAGATGAGTAAATCTATTGTACAGCATTTGTTATGGTAGTTTCGTCGCTTCCACTTGATATAATTATTATTATTATTATTATTAGTGTTATTATTATTATTATTATTATTATTATTATTATTATTATTATTATTATTAGTATCATCATCATCATCATCATCATCATCATCATCATCATCATCATCATCATCATCATCATCATCATCATCATCATCATCATCATCATCATCATCATCATCATCATCATCATCATCATCATCATCATCATTATTATTATTATTATTATTATTATTATTATTATTATCATTATTATTATTATTATTATTATTATTGGTATTGGTATTGGTATTTTATTCAGAAGCATCTCGTGGCCCGCAGGCCAAATTACATGCAAATATACAATATTAAAATTACGATATAAAATGTACATTAACAAGATCATAATATTGAATCACAATTTTAAAATAAAGATATATGAAGGATAAAATGTACACAAATTAAGAAACAACAAAATGTCACACTTCATGGAACTTTACTGCACGACCAGTCGTAAGAGATAATGGGAACCTAACCTAATCATTTAAAATATTGACAAAATAAGGAACAGGACTATTTTGAAAACGCTGAGTCCTACAATGAAATTGGGTCAAGTTGCCACAACTACGAAGTGATCTGTCAGGACACTCCAGTCTGGTAGGAGGGAGAAGAGATTTTGTCCTCTCATTTTTAGGAAGCCCTTCAGCAAATCCAGACAAGGTGTCAAAATGGCAATTACCTTTAGATCATATAAACAATATTTTGATATTTTTTTCCCAGATCCACCGGCTATATGTATGTTTGAAAGTATGGAATATTCTGCTGGTGAAACAAGAGCTGATACAAGTGAAATATGTATGGCGTGGTAAGTTGCCATAGTAACAGAATATTTTTGTCTTTTAATGTAATGTTAACTATAGTCACAGTGCCGCCAATGAAACCGATACAAGCGAGCTAAACTTTTGCTTTTTAGACATGGTCAATTGGCATAACGTATAATGTGTATGATGAAAATATCTCACTATATTATTAAAGGTATATTATGCGATAAAATTGAAGCAGATTTTCTTGCAGATTTACATTTCTGATCAACAATCGTAAATACATTCCAAATAACAGGGCGATACGATTCCTAATTACTTAAAAATCATGGTTTTAGAGTAAAAATAAACAGTTGGGTTAACCATACAGTTTATTCTTTAACTCTAAATTCACTCTAAAACCATGATTTTGAGGTAATTAGGAATCGTATCGCTCAGTAACTCGGAATATATTTCTGATAATTAGAAATATAAATCTTCAAGCAAATCTGCTTCAAAAAAATATCGAGGATTGAGGGCGCGTGTCTATTTGAGGAAAGACCAAAGATGTATATTTCCAGACGAAGGTGGACACGAACGGCCGTTTATTTTGAATTTCCGTTGGTTTCAATGTAACAATGGATTTTGATTATATGACCCCATAAAATTCATCACACGTTGGAACTAAATTATTTCATCCTAAAATCGCTGGAGTTGGCTAACAAACCACAGTGTCAGTATCATTTTTTGAATTTAAATTTAAACCGTTGTTAAGCGTTCGTCCCACGTTACCTCGTTCGCATATTTTAACCTGAATATTCGTGAATACGTCCGTGTCCAGCGTCGTCTGTATATTTCGGCAAATTCAGCGTCGCCAAGTGCGTTTACATCTTGGATAAGAAAGCGGTGCATATCCAGTGTAACGGCTATAAAGACTACATGTAGGCCTAATTAGTATGGACTAAGATCTCCATCGGGAGCTATTCGACACTGTATAGTTACAGCACAAATTGCAAAAATTGCCTGCAATGACAATACAAGGATGGGACATTGACAAGGCAAAAGAAACAACAAAATACAGTGAGTCGACATTTTGGAATGATAAAATAATTCCTTTAGGTATAGGAAAAGTTAAAAACCACCACGACTGTCTTTGACGTAACCAGCATAGGTCAGAGAACTATAAAGTATACCGTATTATATAAAGTATTATTTTGTAAAGAATTCTAAAATTGTCGACTTTGGTTTATCTTGGATTAGTGAAACACAATCCGGGCAATAATATTTTGTCTCATTTGAAGACATAGTCAGAAAGAAAGTTTACTCTCTTAAATCAAAAGATTGAAAATGTCCGTCTTTTACAGATTGACTTTTTTCTCAATCTATTAGATTGGATTTAGATTGAAAACATGATAAAAACTCGTGACAATGAGTAGCTTTGAGTCAATCTGGAAAAAGATAGATACATATTACTGCGCTCTACACGCGTTTGTACCGTCAATCTCGCCTAAAGTGTCAATCTGAATTCAACACATGCTCAGTTAGGTAGGTCATATTGGTTTCGTAACACTTTGAATTGTATATGTATACATTTCAACAAATGATTCGATCTGCATCATAAACTATTTCATAAATGGCAAGTAAGAACATTAATTCATACAAAAAAATGTACACATGAATATTTTTTTTGGAGAATGTTAATAAAAAGCCCAATGATATTGTTCTTCCAATATCAAATTGTAGGTTTGAAAATATCAATCTTTTACTACAGATTGAAAACTTTTTAATCGAAAAACGATTGAAACTTTCAATCCAATAGATTGAATAGTTCAATCTTAATTCTGGATTTGGAACATTTTCAATCCAAATTAGATTGATTGAACATATCAATATAATAGATTGGTACAGATTGGTACTTTTCCAGATTGAAACCTTCCAATCCAAAAAAAGATTGAATGTCAAACTTAAAAGTTTGTTCCCTCACGGCAATCTATGAAAGATTGAAAGTCAATCTTGAAAGACTGAAAGTCAATCTTTTTTAGATTGAATTTTCAATCTTTGGAATTAAGAGAGTATTCTCCTAAAATCACATTGTGTTCATAACAATTATTTGTAATGGCCGCAAAAAACAACTTTGCACTTTTTATTAATTATCGTTGTTATCACATACTGTTTTTTTACTTCATGCAGCACATGCACATCGGTGGGCTCGTGGCTTTGCGACTTCCATCAAAATTACTGTGACAGTACACTATCTGGGGACACTCAGCGTATTAAGCGAAGTAAGTGAAATGGTATATAGTTTAGGACGGGGCTTTTCATTCGAATAATAGTACCTTTAGTGTGTATTGGCTATCGCGTAAGCGTTCCCAATACTCAAAGTCGCCGCCGATTCCAAATATGGTGCACATAGCTATGAACTAGAGCTACATTGTGATCGGAGATCATGGATATTAGTCGAGGGCAAGTTGACCTTTGACCTTTTTATCATATGGCAAACAGATCATATTGCAGACAATTGCCAAAAGAACATTATCTTACAATATTTTAAATTGTACTATTTGGGATAATGATTGTCTTAACTCCGGCCATCAAGTAGTGGACAATTAACATTTTGACCCCTAGTGACCCTTTCTTGACCTTTGACCCCAAAGTCATGATTGACTTTTCTTCTTGGCTTATTAATGCACACAAGATGAAGCAAGTCCGGTCAAAATCGGAGCATGTCTTATATATACGACATGTTAAATTAATCGGGGAGCATCCTACATGAAGATCGATCCTAGGAATCTTTTTACCAATTATCAGTCATTTCCTCCTGAAAAATAGCTTTTTGAGTGACCGAAGTGAAAACTGACATTTTGACCTCTTGTTGACCTAAGATAATAATTGACGTTTGTTGTTGTATTATCAATGCCTACAAGATGAAACAAATCCGGTCAAAATCGGAGCATGTCTTACATTTTACCTCTGTTTAGGTCAATGACCTCTAGTGATTTAAAAACCAAACTATTATATATATGCGTACGGTCAAAAGGAATATGTTGAAAAAATCTGGCGATCCTAGGTCATTTCACTAAATTGCAAGGGTGTTTTAAGTGAAAATCACGTTTTGACCCTCATGACTCCTGTGTGACTTTTGACCCCCTATGCTTTACAACCTGAGCAGTGGTGCACATAAGGGTACTTATGACCAAATATGGTCAAAATCGGCTCAATGGTTACGGAGCTATAGGTCTCATGACAGAAATAAAGGAACCGGACGAACACAGTATATTAGTCATTTCTCGACTAATATATTTTGTCATTTCTCGACTAATATAAAGATTACACGCCTGAATTTGCAGATAACAGCATATGGAGCTAGTGCTAGAAAATGTACCCCAAATATCTTGGGGGACCTTATCCCAATTTAATACCTCCGGCTCCCAGTGACGGGCCACACTCTAGGCCCAATGCATATTCATGATGCAATTAGTCGTGTACTATAGCAGATACAGTATGATTGATCTGTGATAATATAATGTCTTGGATAATGTAAGACATTTCTTCGGCTGTTCAGGAGTGTATTTTATACATCTACAATTTGTATTTTATTTTGACATACTTCCGTGTCATCGTGCTATTGAGGATCCACGAAGATGGATGGATGAATAAGTATCGTGGTCCAATTAAACATAAAGAGCGCAAAAAAGACTTTGTTTATGTCTGATAGAGCATGAAACAACGAAGATAAGGCCTAATCTTTTGTTATAATTGATAGGAAAATGTTTTCTGTTATGTTTATCTATCTGCAACTTAACTAACGCTACCACCTTTTTTAGAAAAAAATATTCCGTGGTGCGAAAATGGACCCAAATAATAGCAACGACCCCCCCCCCCCCCCGATTTGAACTACAGACCTCCGGCACACAGGGGACAGAATTTCACAACACGCCATCTTCTTGGCTACTTGGCTACTTGGCGCAGTATATTGCGCCAATAGGTCTATAGGCTGGGACCATTATTTCATCGAAAAGATTTCACGCAGGGTTCATGGTATTTTGTTGTTTATGGTAGGTTTAGAGTTATACGTATAAAATTATCCATTACTCACCACTAATTTGTTAAATATTAAACAAATCGACCAAAAAAACCCCAACCGACCGACCTAGATAGTGGCACTTTTAAGTGCCTTAAAAGGGCAAGTCAACTTCTTTTTGTTTTGGCCTAAGGAATGGTAGCACCAGTTAAACATCATTGACATTTCCAAATTCGCATATTCAACACACTGCGGGAGAAAAGACCGAAGATACCAAGCACACCCCATATTTTTCCCGTATTGGTGACCCACGTCACATCAAAATGGACATGTTGGAGGCCAGAGTCAAATCTGAGTTATTGGTATGACTTGAAAGAGCACATTTCTTAAAGCTTTGAAATTATAACATGTGGAAGGTAATCGATTTTTGTAATCACAAGCAAAATTTGATATATTATTTTCTTTAAATTTCACCAAATATATAGGCCTCTATCTCAAAACGGTGTTGGCCATGCGATGCCAAACATTGCATTTTCTCTCCGCGTAGTGTGTTGAAAATGAGAATTTGGAAATGTCATGGCTCATCTGTTTTGTTTTCTAGCAAATTGGCACTAAATTGTGCCAAACAGATTCATTCAAATCTAGCCTGTTTGGACAAAAAATAATGGGAAGTCACTCTGTAGGATATAAACAAAGTGTATGACTTTCTTTTATTGAGCTCTTGCTAGTAGTGGGAATTTCAGGTTGGGTCACACAATGTAGTCGCCATTTTCGTAAAATGAAGACAGAGACTCCTCCTGATCATGCTCCTACGGAAGAAATTGGCCTAACCACCACCTAATTATATTATGTTCTTCTTCCAATCCCAGAAATTGTGTGTGAACATGGAACCATGATCTTGCAATGCGACGATGGTGATTACCTGAACATTGAATCGGCGTTATACGGAAGACAGGTGACCAATATCTGTCCTCCCGGTGGCGGCAGTACGAATTGCGCGGCCAAAACATCCTTCTCTGTTGTTTCAGACTCTTGTCAGGGAAAACAGTCATGCAGCATTCTAGCCAGTAATTCTGTATTTGGCGACCCATGTGTTGGGACGTACAAGTATTTGGAGGTTCACTACAACTGTGAAGGTATTGTTTAGTCTTTTCAATTGTTGCATTGTTTGTTTGTTTGTTTGTTTGTTTGTTTTTGCTTCTTTCTTCGCTTGTTTGTGTGCTTTGTTTTTTTGTTTGCTTATGTATTTCCTTGGTTATTTATTTGTTTGTATGTTCGTTGAGGAGTTTGTTATGAGCACGGAAAACTGGCCATTTTTAAAACCTTTCTCATTAGCTGTGACCAGACAGGCGCTTGCTTTACGCTGAACAATTATCTAAACACCAAGTCAAATGCATCGAGGACTCCAATAAACCCATTGGTGACGCGGTGGGCACTGGCTTGGAAGGGAGGGGGTCGCCGTGGTCGCTCTTGAGCGCCAGCTGCACCGCGCTTGTTTTGTGCATGCACGAAACAAGCACGGAGGTTCGGCGTTCTGAACATGGCGCTGTAATGACCAAGTAATGTCGCCGTGTCAGCGCAAAGCGAGCGACCGGAGCGTCCCGTTCACGTGGCAAGAATGTACACAAGCTACTTGAGGTCGCAGCTTCTACTTGAAGTCGCAGAAAGAACTCAATCTCGTTCTCTGCCTAGGGTTCGGTGAGGTGGAGTAGACTGTCTTCCTTAGCTCTACCCATCCCTCTGACGCCTTGCCTTTGGCTTTTACAAAGGTTTCTATGGTGTTATATGTTGTTCATTAGTCAAGCCCCGAAAATAAGACAGAGTAATAAGCTTACCGAGCACGCAGGAAGCTCTATTTATGCGCTCTTTGCACGGATCCGTCATTTGCAAACAAATGAAATAAAACAATTGGAATCTGATTGCACACTGTCTCACAAATGGCGGACCATGCAAATGGCGAATTGAGCGATTGCTCTTAGGAGAGCCATTAGATATGCATGGATGGAGTACAATACCAACCAGAGATAGTTGTGATCATAGATCACGGATATTAGTCATGGGCGTTACATATTGACCCCTTGTCACCTTTTCTTGACCCTCGACCCAGAGTTCATGATTCCCTTTTTTCTTGTCATATCAATGCGCACAAGATGAAACAATTCCGGTCAAAATCAGAGCTTCTCTTCAATTTTACTTATGTATAGGTCAATGACCCCCAGTGACCCCGTGTGACATGTCACTTTTAGTGGAGGAGCAACCTATATGAACATTGATACGAAAATTTGTTTGACAAATTCTGACAATCATCAGTCATTTTCTCTCGGACAAGTAGCATTTTGAGTGAATGGAATGAAAATTTACATTTGGACCCATAGTGACCTTTTCTTGACCTTTGACCCGAATCTTATGCTTGACTGTTTTCTTGGCTTATCAATGCGCACAAGATAAAAGAAGTCCGGTCAAAATAGGAGCATGTCTTCAATTTTACCCCTGTATAGGTCAATGACCCCTAGTGACCCCTAGTGACATGTCACTTTAGTGGAGGAGCACCTTATAAGGACATAACATTTATCTTCTAATATCTTAAATTGTACTATATTAGATAATTTTGGCCCTGTAATTGTATGAAAATTTACATTTTGACCCCATGTGTGAACTTTTCTTGACATTTGACCCCCCAAAGTTATGATTGTCTTTATTTCTTGGCTTACCAAGATGAAAAAGTCTGTCTTTCTTTCTTGGCTTATCTATGCGCATAAGATGACAAAAGTCTGGTCAATATCGGTGCATAGTCTTACATTTTACCCCTTTTTAGGTCAATGACCCCTCCCCTAGTGACCCCATTTGACATGTCTATTTTAATCGTTGAAGACTTATATGTACATGGATACAAGGAATCTTTTGACCAATTCTGACAATAATCGGTCACTTCCTCTCGAAATAAAGCATAACGCATTTTGCGTGTGAGGAATGACAATTTTCATTTTGACCCCTACTGACCCTTTCGTGACCTTTGATCCCAAAGTCATGATTGATATTTTTTCTTGGCTTATCAATGCGCACAAGATGAAACAAGTCCGATCAAAATCGGCGCATGTCTTACATGTTACCCTGTTTTGGTCAATGACCCCTAGTGACCCATATGACATGTCAATTTTAATCGCTGGAGACCCTATATGTACATAGATACAAGGAATCTTTTGACTAATTCTGACAATCATCGGTCATTTCTTCCCGAAAAATAGCATTTTGAGTGCGAGGAGTGAACATTTAATTTTTGATCCCTTCGTGACCTTTGACCCCAAAATCATGGTTGACCTGTTTTCTTGGCTTATCAATGCGCGCAAGATAAGTCCCGTCAAAATCGGTACATGTCTTACATTTTATCTCTGTTTAGGTCAATGACCCCTAGTGACCCTATATGACATGTCAATTTTAATCGCTGAAAACCCTTATGAACATGGATACAAGGAATCTTTTAACCAATTCTGACAATCATAGGTCATTTCCTCCCGAAAAAATAGCATTTACGGGGTCACAATCATTGGTCATTTCCTCTCGGACAAGTAGTATTTTGAGTGTATGGAGTGATAAAATAATTTTTGACCCCTATAGTGACCCCAAATATTTGTTGATTTTAAAAACCTAATGTTTATATATGCGTACGGTCATAAGCAATATGTTGACCAATTCTGACGGTCCTAGGTCATTTCCAAACATTGCAAAGGCGTTTTATGTGAAAATCACGTTTTGACCCCTAGTGACCCCTGTTCGACCTTTGACCCCAAGGTCATGATTAACTTTTTTTCTTTTCTTGTCAATGCGCACAAGATGCAACAAGTCCGAGCAAAGTCGGAGCATGTTGAATCACGTTTTGACCCCTAGTGACCTTTGTGTGACCTTTGACCCTTTATGCTTGACAACGTAAGTAGTGGTGCGCATAAGGGTACTTATGATAAAATATGGTCAAAATCGGCCAAATGGTTACGGAGCTATAGGTCTCATGACCGAAGAAAAAGGTAGAATACAGTATTAGTCGTTGACACGACTACAGCTAGAATACAGTAATTAGTCGTTTCTCGACTAATATAACTATATTTTATCCTTTAAATTTAGATAACCCTCTCTGATAAGACCACGTAATACAAGTTTCTTGAACTTGTCGACTTAATATGAAGGGTTCCCGTTACGATGGTTACCCGTGTCCGTTGGTTGTCATAACCATGATAACGTGGGACTAAATTAATACATACATGAACAATAACAAGGATCCATGACCAATTGTAGTTTACCTTAGGTCCCAGATGGTCCTAGTCAAGTTTTCAAGTCTTTGACGGAATAAAGTGCACCATAACGAGGAACTTTGTTCTATCGTGTAATCAATATATACCTTGGACCTATAAGTGCACTTTTTACGCTGATACAGATACTATACGATGGATGCCCTCGGTATTCCATGAGATTATTGACATACCCTAATCTATGACAACCACAATCCATGCTCATGGTGCAATAACAGTGGTCTAATACATAGACGGGTAAGAAGCTATCGTCTATAATACTAGTACGGTATGATAATCAAGCCATTTCTAAGGCTGTTCAGGAGGTGTGTCATAATTCTAGTTGAATCATGCGCAAAGGACAAAATTGGCCGAACTTGTGCATTTCTTAGCTTTTAGTGATTGTCTCTACTCTGCGGATTCATTATGAAATTCCAATGATCACATTTAAAAACGACCCTGAAACCGTTTGAGTTGGTTGGATCATGGAAGTACTCTCGTTCTTCATACTTTGATTGTAACTGTTCATGATGTTGCATCATAAGGTTTTAATGGACCGCCCCCTTTTAAGGATATGTCATCCCTGGTAAAATCTAAGCACACTTGTTCTGTGCTTAGATAGTACTTATATTGTGCTTTATGTGTACTTAATTGATAACAAGCATACATCAAGCACACTACTTAGGTACTTATAGTGCTTTAGTGGTTTTAGTTTTATGCTTGGAGTATGCTTGGTTGTGCTTGAACTGTACTTATATAGTACTTGTTGGCAACATTTATGTTGCAAGTAATGGAATGTACACGTGTAGTATACTTTAAGTATGCTTAAAAAGTGCTTGGTTTTGAATGACTAGAAATAGGTGTGCTTGGATTGTGCTTAGTTTATACTTGGATAGGACTTGTCTAGGACTAGACAAAAATAATAACATAACATGTGTGTTTGGACATTCTTGTATGCGTTTTTTGTTTCCCAAATGTCGCGCTTGGATGATACTTGTCTAACCTATGATTGCTATAAGTGTCACACCTTGTTGATCCATTGTGTTTTACATGTTTGTTCACGATGCATTCTGGGAGATATTAACTGCCATTTTCAAAGACACCAGTTGAAACACTGTGTTATTGCATAGCGCTGGGAGTTGTTCATGGTTTTGACTGGAGATTGTTAACGAGACTAGATTTCCAATGGATTTATGAGGACACTATTAGTTTCAAATGCGTAGGCATTTCAGAACTGTACTTCAACGACTGCGTTGTTCCTATGGCTAGCAAAAGAATCTTGATATTCAAGTATAAGGTAGAGCTGATTGAGTACAACAAAAAAGTATTTTACTGGAGGTGAATCGGGTGCACGGTTCAACAGATATAATCATTTGAAGTCATTTTGAATTCTTTTGTTTTGTATTGTTTTTCGGCCAACTGAGGGCAGTCTATTTTCTATTTTTGTTTTTTATTGTTTTTTTGACTCCCTAGGTAAAAATTTCTATGTAAATTTAGTTTTTTGTTTTTGCTCTAAATGTTTATTGAAAACTCCTGTAGACTCCCGCAGCACAGGAAATAAGGAGAGTACTCAGAGTAGTATAACCAACATATACACCACATGATAATACATTTAGGAAAGTGCATGATCTTGAAAAAAAGAATTAAGTGCATTAATTAGCCTCATTATTTAATGACCTAAAGTTTCCTTAGATAATTAAGTATAAATAATTATGCAGATGTCTTACAGCCTCCCGCAGCACAGGAAAGTTCCTAAAAACTATAATAAACAAGCTCCCAAACTGTCAGCCTTGTAGCATTTATATTTTTCTTGTACAAATTAATTAAACATTTTTGCATGGATTAATTATTTTGCTAGGGGGTCAAAAAACAATGAGAAACAAAAGAAATCATTTTTGACAATAACATTGTCATATCTATTAAACCGTACCTCCGATCAAGCTCAGATTTCAGATTATTGTGGAGCTCAGATCAAATAAGAAAATTAACCATAGGAACACCAATATTTTTAATGGTTCCTTTAAAATTTGCTAATATGACAGAAAACGCGTGTCTGTCCTGGACAGAAAAGTAACATTAGCAAATTTGTTCGTGCCAGTTACTACAGGTTTTTATGTCTTTCAAACATATTTTGTGGTCTAGTTTTGAGATGTGATGTTATAATACCTGGGAATAGTTATTTATTTAAAAAATAACAGCCAATATATTGATTTAGCTTGTAAATCAGTACGTTGCTAATGTTACAGTGAAAATGCTGCTAATGTTACTTTTTCTTTCCTAGAAACAGTAAAAGGGTGTTATCGCCCAAATGGTTGCGAGAATCCTCCGAAGCCCCGGACGTGCCGTTTGCCAGATTGGATAGTTGAATGGTTCATTGGCGGAAGCTCTGAATTTTGCGATGGTTGCCTTTTCCCTTACAATGGAACTGAATTGGACGACACTTATAGCGGTGATTATCCGTTGAAATACTGCTCGGACTGCGTCCTGATTGATGGTATAACGCGAGCCGTTATCGTCGTTAACAAACAAATGCCAGGACCAGCTGTTCAGGTGAGACAGTCAACGCTATCATGGCTACACTCAGTGCCCCCCCCCCCCCCCCCCCCCCCCCTGACAGAAATATTTGTGCCCCGCCCCCCTTTGTGCTCCCGCCCCTCTCTTTGGATATAGTGCTTATATGTGGGGTAACCATTTAAAAATGACCATTTTCGCCTTGTTTTTTCATTTTCGCCACTGAGTCAATATTTAAACAAATTTAAGTTGATCATTAGCAAGTAGAATGCAACATCCACAATATAGTTCAGTCAGTTCCAAATTGGCGAAACATGTTTACAGTAGCGAAAGAATTCAGAAGAGCGTCGCCCCCAATACACTCGCATGGCGCAATATGGCGTGAAATGTTGCAGTGACATTGTTCGCGTAACGCTTGCGTAGGCCTATGCCAAAATGGCGCTTATACGCTTTAATTACTTTTGCGCTGCGCGCGGCACATAGATACAAACCGAATATAAGTCGCCAATTTTGAACTGATTGAACTATTATAGTACCAATCATTTAAATATCGATTCGTATTCGGTACATTTCCTCTGAATCCGTACCCACTACTTCGTTCAAAGGGCAATAATGTTATATATCCAAATATCGGAGGATACTTTGATGCTAGCAACGTAACTCATTAATGTATGCTCTTAAAATATTATCCCATTTCTTATTCAAGGTTTGCGAGGGTGACAGAATAATCGTTAACGTTATTAACCAGGCGAAGAATGATCCATCTGCGGGTATAACCATCCATTGGCATGGAATGTTTATGAAGGATACACAGTACATGGACGGTGCCTTTATGGTGACGCAGTGCCCTATTCCCATAAGTGGGGTTTTCACTTATAATTTTACAGCACTTCCTCACGGAACTCATTGGTATGTGTCTTATATCTCTCGTATTAAAATATAATAAACACCTAAGCCAAAACAATTCTGATCAGATATTTTGATATATTTATAGATTTTGAATCAGCTAGCATAAGAACTTTGTTTTAGTGTATGCCATATGCATGTAATCAATGCACCATATCAATATCAACCATACCATAAATGAGAACAACGAATTTGCACTTTGATAAAGAAAATAAAACTTTACAAAATTGACACCCTGGTACCGGGGAACTTCAACATTCAACACACAGACGTGTCAGGCACAAGTACATATGGACCGTAAGTATCATGCTTTTATTTTACCGTTTTATGGGGTTTTATTATCTACAGGGTGTCTAAAAAACCCCGTGCACGTGTTTACCCAACTTATTGACCATGAACTTCTAGAATTTGGTGTAACAATTGTATACACATTGATAGACCAAACACTTGCTTTCATATGCCGTTTATTTCATCTAATTTGGTTTTGTCAATCCTGAGATATGATCAATTAACTAAAGCTACCTAAAATCGAAGTTGTGCCACTTTTACGGAAAGAATGCTTTAAACACTTTCTACGCGGCTGTTGGTTTTACCAAATACAAAACAGATTTTTCAGAAACCTTTCTCAAATGTCAAGGTCCATCTGAAGGATTACTGAACCAATACTAGTCATGTTTGTACATATTTTAATGCATTTCACATGGCGATTCCAAATATGGTAATGAAATTAAATAATTTTGACATTTTTAAAACATTTTGTGACATTTTGGAATGTCGGCTGCAGCTGCCTGCCGCGTGGAAAGTGTTAAGATAAGCATTAAAACCCTCGTCCTCTTAAGGGAGGGTGATCGCCGATTGCGCTAGAACGCAAAAAACAGTGACCTAGGGCGTCTAGGTGATCGCTTTTACATTCCCTGCGCTCATTTTGACGAAAACAAATTGAGGCTGCCACCTTACCCGGGGGTAGGGTAAGCCGTCTAAGTCCGATAGTAAGGGGGTGGTTGCCACCTTACAAATTTTTTTTTAAATCGCCATTTTGAAAAATATTTTTATTGTATGTTCCTGAAATATTTTAGCATGGGCCTATGTTAGAAACACCATTTCCATCACTTATAAGCAAAAAACGGGTGAAATTCCGATATTTAGAACTATTTTGGCGAAGATTTCTATGATATTTCACTGTCCAGCGAATACGGCGGGATTTTGAGGTCGGCCATGTTTGGTGACGTCATTGTGACGTCATGCGTGGTATGTTTGTACTTGTTTTAGTATGTATGAATAGAGGGAACCTCTAGCTATAACATGGTACCCACGTAAGCATACTCTGCATTTCGGATTGGATTTTTTTAGAGGGTGGTAACCCCGGTGGTAACAACCCCCCTCTCCGGAGTAACCCTTTCTATTCATTGCAAACTGTAAAGTGGCACAACGTCGACTTTAAGTAGCTTTAGTTAATTGGTCATATCTCAAGATTGACAAAACTAAATCAGATGAAATAAACGGAATATGAATGCTAACCGTTATGGCTATCAATATGTATACAAATGTTACACCAAATTCTATAAGTTCATGGTCAATAAGCTGGGTAAACACGTGCATGGTGTTTTTTTAGACACCCTGTATGCTAACTGACAGCTTTTGATTACTATATGCAGGTGGCACTCCCACGCTGGTTTGCAACGTGGTGATGGACTTAACGGTGCGTTCATAGTTCGGCAAGCTAAAGAGCAGGATGTCAACGGGGATCAATATGATTTTGACCTACCAGAACACGTTGTTGTTCTACAAGATTGGGCACACAGAATGGGTGTAAATCGTTTTGTTCGAAAGTTTTACTATAACCTTCATGGCAACCCTGACGCTCTCCTTATCAATGGTAGAGGGGGGCAACAAACTCCGCAAGACAACAGACCACAATGGTGTGGTGTAAATAACACTGATTTGAAACCTTGCCCCGTGCCTAGGTATGCGCAATTCGATGTTACCCATGGCAAACGTTTTCGCTTTCGGCTGATCAGTACAGCGGTAGCGGAAGATTGCGCATTACGTGTGTCTATTGATAAACACGACTTCATGCTCATTGCTGCAGACGGGGCCTCGATCGATCCATATCCGGCAAAGTCATTTGTCATTTTCAACGCTGAGAGGTATGATTTTGTTCTGAATGCGACGCAGGAACCGGGCAATTATTGGATGCGTGTAACGGTAATAATATTTTAGAATACATTTATGTCGAAATAAGGGACCGCTCATTATTTCCACCGGACGGGGGGCCGGGAGAAAAGAGGGGGGGTCACATGGTTTTGGTCAAGCAAAAAGGGGGGGTCATATGATTTTAGATTATCGGAGGGGGGGGGGGGTCATATGGTTTTGCATTTTCAAACAGTAACAATAAGTCGAAAATTTTCGCGCGCTACGCGCGCATTTCTTCGATCACAAATCTTGTCGGTTCATTTTCATTTCTCGCCCTCAATATGAATAACCTAGCTTCGTCACTGTAATTTGCAACAATATTACAACAATGCAACATTTTGATCCACACTGAATTAAATTTTACAAGTGGTTCAATATTGGCTCATTTGTAATGGTATATTCCAATGACAAGAAAACACAACTTTACACTCTGTTTTTGTTTCTTTTGTGGTCAAACTGGACAAATCTAAAATCTCCAGCCTTTGATATCTTGCCAACTTCATGGGCATTTAAAAACAAGCATCATTGATTACTATTAACATTTCATGTTGCAAACACATATGCCTTCGTGTACACCAACATGAAGTTTTTCTAGTGTGATTTCCATATGATATGACTGTATGGACTGTATGCAAATCAGTGAAAAGGCGGGAGTATATAATATTTTATTCCATATTTGTATAAAACAAGCAAGATAAAAACAAATCAAGGTTTTGAGGTGTCGGGGGGGGGGGGGGTCATATGGTTTTGGTAAATCACACAGGGGGGGTCATATGGTTTTTATGTGATAGGAAGGGGGGGTCATATACTTTTCTGAGGTGGTTTGCCTTTGGCTCCCGGCCCCCCCTCCGGTGGAAATAATGAGCGGTCCCTAACACAACTTATTTTTCTGGCGTTGATTTTGATTTTTAAATTCGTCTTTTATGATGAGATCGTTAATAATAATAATAATAATAACGGCATTTATAATGCGCCGTCAATCTAGGTAAAACTATTCCGAGGCGCAACATATAAAACAAAAATACAAATTAACATGAAAAATACATAAACAAGGATGATTTGCATATACATGTACATGTATATAATACAATGAAATCAATTATAAACTGATTCAAATAATCTGGTTTTTAACAAGTTCTTAAAAGAGTCAAGATTGTTGTTGAAGTCACTAAAAATGTATAAAGCATTTATCTCTGTCCTCTGTTGTTTTCACTCAAACAAATTGGGAAAGGAAGAAAACTTTATAAATATGAGTTTGCTGATCCCAGAAAGCCCGTAAGAAGTAGCGTTGGTCAATCGAATCAGGGACAATCGATTGTCAAGGATTGAATCAATTATCTATGACCTGTCTAATGGAAATGGCCTAACGGAACTGGAGATCCTGCATTGTGGGCAGCAGTGGGAGTCATATTACTAATAATTTGGATTCAAGGGCTACGTTTTAGGCCATGTCTTAACTATTATACAAATATTGATTTGTATGTAGCAGCTTCCAATACACGATGACCATTTTCTACCTATAACTTTACGTTTACATCGCTCTACATCGCAAGTAAATAACACTTAAATGTCCCTTAAAAATGGTTAAATGTACAACCTTCATACTTAATTCTCAGGGAGTGAAAAATCACAACTGTAATGCACATCTGAAGGCTTTTGCCATCATTCATTACAAATCTACTAACCTTACACTTCCGGAAACAGAACCAGACTGGGAAAACAGCGCTGTTGTACATGTAGACCCTTGTGATAGTCCGAATGATTACATCGAAGAGCTTAACTCCGCAGGTATTTATAGTGATAGTCAGATTGCTTGATATTAAGAGATCTTTCATCTTTTCAATTTCCAAAGGACAAAAGGCAATGGTAATGAAGATAAAATCCACATTTTTACACTTGCAACAATTTCATCAAGTAATTTTCACCTGTGTGATATTTGCGAGTAATCAATATAACACTTGTTACAATTTCATCAAGTCATTTTCATATGTGTGATATTTGCGAGTAATCAATATAACACTTGTTACAATTTCATCAAGTCATTTTCATATGTGTGATATTTGCGAGTAAACATTATAACACTCGTTACAATTTCATCAAGTCATTTTCACCTGTGTGATATTTGCGAGTTACAATATAACACTTGTTACAATTTCATCCAGTCATTTTCATATATGTGATATTTGCGAGTAATCAATATAACACTTGTTACAATTTCATCAAGTCATTTTCACCTGTGTGATATTTGCGAGTAAACAATATAACACTCGTTACAATTTCATCAAGTCATTTTCACCTGTGTGATATTTGCGAGTAAACAATATAACACTCGTTACAATTTCATCAAGTCATTTTCACCTGTGTGATATTTGCGAGTAAACAATATAACACTTGTTACAATTTCATCAAGTCATTTTCACCTGTGTGATATTTGCGAGTAAACAATATAACACTCGTTACAATTTCATCAAGTCATTTTCACCTGTGTGATATTTGCGAGTAAACATTATAACACTCGTTACAATTTCATCAAGTCATTTTCACCTGTGTGATATTTGCGAGTAAACAATATAACACTCGTTACAATTTCATCAAGTCATTTTCACCTGTGTGATATTTGCGAGTAAACATTATAACACTCGTTACAATTTCATCAAGTCATTTTCACCTGTGTGATATTTGCGAGTAAACAATATAACACTTGTTACAATTTCATCAAGTAATTTTCACCTGTGTGATATTTGCGAGTAAACAATATAACACTCGTTACAATTTCATCAAGTCATTTTCACCTGTGTGATATTTGCGAGTAATCAATATAACACTTGTTACAATTTCATCAAGTCATTTTCCCCTGTGTGATATTTGCGAGTTACAATATAACACTTGTTACAATTTCATCCAGTCATTTTCACCTGTGTGATATTTGCGAGTAGTAAACAATATAACACTTGGTACAATTTCATCAAGTCATGTTTACCTGTGCGATATTTGGGAGTAAACAATATTCCTGTATGTAGCCTTTGTGTCTAAATTCTGTAATAATTTTAGCGGCCATTTCACCGGATATTTGTCATTTTAGAACCAACTCCATCATGGAATTCGGCAACACCAGATGAAACTTTCTACATAGCGTTGGATTTTGCTATGGAAAGGCGCAATTATTTTCCTCAACTGAACAACATCTCGTTTAGAATACCTTCTACTCCGTTTTTACTGGATCCGAAACTTGAAACATGCAGTCCTGAGAATCACGGTGAGAAAGGACAGCTTCATCAAGAACAGTGTGGACAGGGTTACTGTGATTGTTCACATGTGATTAACGTCGAACTGGGCAAGGTGAGTTTTTTCATCTGGTCCGTTTAACTCTTTCCATGCGGCTATTAGTTTTACCATACATGCCATATTCAAACAGATTTTTCAGAAAACCTTTCCAACTTTCAAGGTCTATCTCAAGGATTACTGAATCAATACTAGGCATGTTTGTACTTATGTTAATGCATTAGTTATGGTGATTCTAAATAATTATGGTAATCATTCTAATTAAATTTTTAGAAAAATGAATTTTTGACACATTTGGTGAAATTTTGGAATGTCGTCTTCAGACGGCTGCCGTATGGAAAGTATAAAGCATCACGAGGGCTTAAAACCAGATGCGCCTATGTCTATCTTTGGAGGTAAAAAAGGTTAAGCCCACTAAAAATGTATGTTGACATTGTGCCTATGAAAACTGTAACTATGGTGTTATTATGAATACTCCGGGTGAATACTGGAGGGTGCACAAGGTAGATCAAAAGTGGTATGTCCATACAAATTTTGACATATAGTTTATAATCAAACGTTCAATTTTGTTTTCCTCAAAATTCCATTTTTGGACATGGGTCAAGATTAGTTATCACGAATATTAAACAAATGCAACTTTCCAACGTGTGACTGAAGCAACATTACTTGAATTTGTACGTGTTGACTCATCGTTTTTATGACAAAAACACTCATTGGAAACCAGCACAAATGAAGAGGTTTTTTGCAAAAGGGCCTTCATCCACTTTGGCTCTTATTGAGAAAAAGTCAAAAAACTGTTTCTAAATATTCAAGTTCAGCAATTGAAAAACTGAATGAATTATGAAAGAGGTACACTACATACTAATTTAAATTGACATAAATTTCAAATGTGCCCTAGTTTTCAATTTTTTTAAAATCATGTTTACATTTTTAGAAAATGTGGATGTAGGCCCTTTTGCAACAAAACTCCATCTGTTTGTACATACAGAAAAATAAAACACAAAAAAATCATTTATTTTAATCATTTAAAAAAAATAAGTTTGATATAGAAATGTATAGGTCACAATCATATGTTTCTAGGAAATAACGTGATTTTTTCAAAAAGACCTAAATCTCATTGTAAACAGCCATTGAAGTTGTTGTTTTGTTGCAAAAGGGCCTGTATCCCGATTTAATTCTGGATACAGGCCCTTTTGCAACAAAACAACAATTTCAATGGCTGTTTACAATGAGATGTAGGTATTTTTGAAAAAAATGACTTTGTTTCCTTGAAACATATAATTTTTCCCTATACATTTCTACATCAAACTCATTTTTGAAAACAAAGCTCTTCAAATACAGTACAGAAGTTGATCGTGAATGATATTTACCTCCCCCCTCCCCCCCCCCAAAAAAACCACAAGCAAATTTGACGAACTATTGAAGCACATCTTTAAAAAAAGAATAACTGTAATTGCCCTTCGCTATCAGAACTTATGTCTAAGTGAGGAGCAGCGAGAACCGAATTATTAAAATTCAAAAGATATTGATACGGCGAAGATTCAAACAATGAAGTACGTATTGTTCCACTCAACCTAAAACAGAATCATACTCGCCCGCCGGTAAAAAGGTCCACTTTTGATTGATCAAATCCGCCCAGAAATAAATCCTAATTACGGACCTGGTCCTCTTTTATGGCCCAATTATCACGATGTCCTATTTCAGAGACGTGGTTTAATTATTTGTGTTAATATTGTAATAATAAAACAGGTGGTGGAGATATTTTTCGTCAACGGTCATGATGGTGCTTGTCATCCTATGCATCTTCACGGATTTAATTATCGCGTAGTTGCAGAAGAACGATTTCCCACCGCCAGCGTAAACAACAGCGTAGATCACGTCAGATCACTGAATGAACAAGGTTAGAAGAAACTTACAAAGGATAATAAATATGATATCATTATAATTATTCTAAAATAAACTAAACAGTATTTGTGATTATATTGCAATAATTCAGTGATTGAAATGATGAGAAATCATCAGTCCCATGCAAACTTACAATAACTTTCTACAGTAACAATTCACTTAGCTTCGTGTTGTTGTGGCCCTGGAATTACAAAGGATCTAATTGGGCATAAACATACGCGTATTATGTTGGCGTCGACTTGTTTACATAACTTTTATCCGCCGACGTCGCGCGATAATGCTCAAAAAACGACGAGAGACCGTTCGTTTAACGATGGTTCGCGATGCTCACAAATTGACCCGAACATTAGCATGATTAGAGCAGGTCACTATGAAAAGATAACTACAGGGTGTCCCAAAAGTCTATGCACGACTTTGAAGCTTTGTATTTCACAAAATATAAGTCGTATTGAAAATTTGAATACATATTTAGAAAGAGGAGATGTGGGAAATAATTTTGATACCAAACAATGGAGTAACATCTGGTTGTAATGCCACCCTAGAAGTAAAATATATATTAGTGCAAAAATGTAATTTTATACTTTGGAGGACTAAAGTACATAAATCCATACCTATTGAGATTAACAAAAGACGGGTAGAGTTAGTTACACGGAAAGTGATCCGTCAATTAATATTTATAATTTTACATTACAGTGATCCCATCATAATAACAAACTATATCTGTCCGCTGCTTTAATGTTTTGTTTGATCTGAATCTTGTATGGAAACTTCTTCAAGTCCTTACGCAAAATTCTGTGAACAATTGATCTTTTAATCTTGTTTTCTGCGGAAAGTCGGCGAATAGATCTCTTTGGACCTTTGGCTACTGCATGTCTTATGACATCAATGTGACTTGTTGATCGACCAGTCTTTCTACCACATCGATACAAACCATGCACAGTTCTTCCTGTGTTAAAAGATGTATCCACTAACTTCAAAATGGATATTCTTCCTGGTGCGCGTTTCACTTTGAAATGTTTTCTGAACTTTTGTTGAGTAAGTTGAACTGAATTTGTTTCAGCGTAGAACCATACAATTTGTATTCGCTTATCCTATGCTGTTTACCATCTTGAATGAAGACTTTTACTGTGCAATGTTGTCTACTACGCCTATTTATGTTATGAGTGACCGAGTTTGGTAATAACATTAATGTTTCAAGGTAAGCATGTGAACTTTGACTAATGCGCAACGTTGCTTTCATACTGTTAATTTATGCGCACCTGAGTTTAGCAACCATGTGTGGTATTTGGTATGGGTGGGTCTGGCACATGGCCAAAAACTTCCAACCAGTGTTATATTGTTTTAGGTTCACCAATAGGGTTGTGTTTGGTATCAAAATAATTTCCCAAGTCTCGTCTATCAAAATATGGTTAAATTTATACCATATGATTTATATTTTATGAGATATGACTCTTCAAAAACGTGCATAGACTTTTGGGACACCCTGTATAATGCCCGAATAGTCTGATTCCGACACTAAGAGCGTGTTTCTGCTAGGGCACTGCAAAACGTAAACGCTAATAAACGCTAAGTTTCAATCGGTCAGAGAATAGGTTCATCAGGAATCCAAGGAAACTTAATTAGAAGATTCATAGAATAATTCCAAAATTGAACTTACTGTTCCAGACAGTTTCGACGTCCGATCGGATGTCTTTCTCAATGGTGTATGACGACCGTTGATCCAGTGTTACTACCAGAAGTAGTTTTTCTGATGACGTCACGAGATGTGTTAGATGACGTTTTCTGGATCAATTGATCATACAGGTGACTAAGTTGGTAGGCCCCCTCGTCGCTGTTCATGAGGTGCTGTTTCATGTCTAGATGGGATTTGCGACGGATCCAAATGGATTCTCTAATCCATCTGGTGTTTCTAGTGTTGTCTCTCGCGAGAATGTTTGTGTCGTCCCATTTTATTAGATGGTTTTCCGTAGCAGCGTGATCTGCGATCGAAGACTTCATCTCCGTATTTTGTTCAGTTTTTAATTCGGTCAGTTTTTAATCCCCCCTGTTTCTACTCGCGAAAAGTTACCGCTAAGTTTATCGATCCTAGTCGATTGGCCACGACATTTGACCTTTTGTAATACCAAACAATGCCACCGCACCTGAAAAAGATTGCTTCACAATAATGCCCGGCAATAATGTGTATAACCCAGCGTGACTCGGTTCACGTCGCAAACCGCTAAGAATCGCCTTTCTGTTTCTATTGGGTTTATTGCCGATTATTACCGGTTCCAAACCTGATTTGTGAAGGTTTTTGGGATTACCAAAACTACCGATTATTGCCGGGTTGTGCCTGTTTCTACTGGGAAATCTTAGCGTTTATTAGCGGTTTCTTCCCCAGCAGAAACACGCTCAAGTGTCGGAATATGAGCGTGTTTCTGCTGGGGCACTGCAAAAAGTAAACGCTAATAAACGCTATGACATATCGGCGACATTTAGATGAGACAACTTTTAAGTTGTTAAAACACGGGGAGGTGGGGCTTACGTTTTTGACTGTGCGCCCGACCTTCACAATGCGTGGTTTGCTCCATAACGCGGACTTCTGAAGTGCGTCTTTGGCGCCTTTCCTGCGTTTATGCCGACGACGCGACGCTTACGCATGGTGTACTCATCGCATGTGATTGGATGGAATGTTTGTGGGTTATTCGATCCTAGCAGGGGTAAAAGTTGTCAAATGTGGACAATAAAATGTATTTATTTCTTTGATAAATGTCTTAAGTATGATTGTTTAAGCATGATAATAAAGGTATTGTTTTTAGACCGTACCCGTGTTATATTACTTAAAATAATACTATCGTCCGCATTTATGTCAGACAATATAACACGGGTACGGTCTAAAAACAATACCTTTAGTATTCTCTAAATATTTCTTATTAGGTCGTATTATACGGAAACCGGCCAGCCGAGCGATAAAAAAGGACACGATGGTAGCACCAGTCAATGGTTATACCGCTATTCAATTTCGTGCTGACAATCCTGGCTGGTGGTATCTGCACTGTCATTTTGAATCACACTTGGCGGTAAGTCACACTGGGGTCATTTTTAACGTATAATCGTGATATGGAAATGGTACGAGTTCCAAGCGGCTATAGGTTTACGGTTTTTACCATTATATAAAACAGATTTTTCAGAAACCTTTCCCAACTTTCAAGTTGTATCTCAATACTAGGCATGTGTTACGGTACTTATTTCAATGCATTTTTCATGCTGATACCAAATAGGACATTTTTGGTGTTCGAGTCAACTCGGACACCGTAGCTTTCAAATGAAAGGTCAAGGGTCATTATTATTGTTTCAATTAGCTAGTGGTGACGTGAAACGTTACAATTATTGTATTTACTAATAATGTAAATTGTATTATACATAAAGGAAGAAGTATTGATAGAAAAACGAACTTTATCTGTGGTTTCAGGCAATTTGAGCTTTTTATTAATATGAGTCGGCAGCTACCTACACACAGTAGTTTGGTATAAAAATGCTAAAATATCGCTAAATTTAGTGCGAAATTAATATTTTAATGATATTTTATATCAAATGTGTCTATTACCGTAAATAAATGGCTTTATTTAATGGACAATCTTATTATGTAGTTTAAATATCAAACTTATAATTTTCGATAACCCTGTAACGACACTATATGTAATTAAAAAACTCCGTCATATTCAGCATGTGTCGTGGCGCAATCGGTTAGCGCGTTGGACTTCATCGAAGATGGCAGGCAAAGTTTACGAGTTCGAGTCACGGCAGGGACGGCAGGGATGGTCTTTTTTGTGTCATCTAAAAACATTAACTTTTTTACTCTCAAATTGAATAGACATATTAAAGGTAGATGTTCCGATTTTCAACTTGAAGTTTTCTATTCTACATGAAAGGTCATCCTTAAAAAAGTCGTGCTCCAAAGTTTGAGTTGCATAGCTCTAATGGTTCTTATTTTAGACGCACAAGATGCTGTGAACTGTACCCATTGAGTAGTACACAAACTATATCGGTGGTTACCACCATTCGCGGTAAATCGACGTTATTTCATCGATTTCTCCGTAATTATACCGATTTAGGCCGTCAAATTTCAGTATGATGATGAGAAAAATACGAGCTTTCATATTATGATATGAAAATCTCCGTATGTTTGAAATAATTCTGTGTTACGAAAATGTGATCGGGTCATCTACCTTTAATAACACTCTAGTTTGCACATTTCATATTCTTTTTTTCAATACAGATCATTTAAAAATATTTTTTGGGATAAAATGGTTTTAATTTTCGATTTAGCACTACTATAGTCTATTATAGTTTATTGAGTGGATAAACCATTTGCGTTGCATACGTTGCTTTCAGACAACTTGTTCATGGCGAAACGGTCCGTGCGCGCCCCGGGAAATCCAAGTTATTTTGTTGCACTTTTAAATTTGTCATAAAGTTAAAGTACGTTTTTCTCGTAATTAAACATTGGAAGTTAAATTAAATTATAAATAATGATTTTTTTTCTTTCAATTCCTTTTCTTCCATACTTCACCACATATACATGTAGCTCACACGTCTCGGTGATTTCTTTCCCGGAATAACACTAGCCTATGTATACACTAGTGATCCTCTTGCCAACTTCCACAAAATTCAACAGATCCATTCCAAGTCTTCTCATCCTTTTGTCACCTTAAACACTCGAACACCCAGTTTTTTAGAAGACCTTGTTAAAACATTTTCTGAAATTATAGATGTCGTCTGCAGACTCCTCTGTCGCGTGGAAAGTTTTAAATTAGCCTTTGTAGAATGGTGAACACAATAGAAGTGCAGTATTTATTTGAAGTGGTATATTCAATAGGAGCTAGAGGGCGTACTTTATTTGGGGTGTGGGGGTGGGGGGGGGGGGGGGGGGGCTGGGGATATATAGAATATGGAGTAAGGTGTGCAAAGTCCACCATACCTAAAGAAGGCTTATTGTGTTCTTTTCTCATAAAAGTTGGGGATGGTGATGGTCGTGCATGTTGGGGAACCTGAGGACATTACTATCCCGCCTACATTTCCTACTTGCGGTAATTATCCCCATCTGAAGTCGGACGAAGGAGAAGGTAGGCACAAGGAACTAATACTTTAGTAGTAACATTTCATATCCAGACGTGTGTAACTGTAATCACGTGATAGTAGTGTCAGTAAAATTGTTCAAGTGATATCCTTCCAATTAATCATGTTAATGGCAACATTTCACCAGTGAGTCTGCTTTGAACCAAGACGGTATGCTGTGGAATACGTTTAGCTTTTACTTATATTAGTTAAGGCGCATTACTTGGTCACGGGTAAAACTAACCACGCTAGCACATAGGCCTACTGCCCAACTCCGGCAACGCATTTCTGTATTATAAAAGAAATAAAATTTCCATTAAAATGTAAAGGTGGCAGTCAAAAATGAAATGGCGATATGAGGCAAATAGAAAGATCCAAAATAGCAGCATTGGTAAATACGGCTTGTAGTTGCTAACGCTATGTGGCAGGGAAAAAAATGAAAAAATGATCAAATATTGTCCGAGAAACAAGATTTTTATTATTATGGTCCAACAAAATATTAACTAAATATACAAAAGAATTCTGAGAAGTAAGATTTTGTCAATACCTTGATTTGCAACCTTTTCGATCCGCGATCCGCCCCCCTAAAATAGAGATAAAAGGTAGACCGTGCATAGCGTCCTATTGTAATCATGTGTGGACCGTGGTTGACCGTTACGGCGCTAGTGTATGATAACCAAAAATCCTCTTTAAAAAGCTGACTTCTCTGTTAGCTTAGTGGCGTGTGATCTGTTTTAGAATGCAAAGGTTGGAGGTTCGACTCCCGCAAAGTTCGTCGTGTTTGTTATTGCTTTGTTTTCGTTTGTTATGCTGTTTTCTTTAATTCCACGTGCCGTGGAATCTTTGTCACCTTTAATTTTAAAGTGAATTTTTTGTATTTGTTTATACGAATGGGTATAATATATAATATGCGATATGCCCATGTAATTTACTATTACGTTTTCAAGTAGATATTTTGTGTTTGTTGACATCTATCTATATAGATTTGATAACTATCTGATACTGTAATAATTGTATTTTACTTACCAGCGTTGTCATGATAAGACTCGTTCAGAACTTGCGCTTTTGGTTATTCTCCGAACCATACAAACACCACACAACCCCCCTCCCATTCCCTGTCTCCACACACACCAACCCGGCCCATCATATACTTCTGATATTGCGATCAAAGATTGTTATATCAAAATCAATAGTTTACTTAATGATAATATTTTGTTTTACCTATATCCTATCAAGATGCCTTTGTTAAAAGTACCATTTAGGTGCGTGATTCAGACAATGCCCCTTTAAATTGAAGATAGTGCTGACCCAGTATTTTATTAATTAAACTATACTCTCCGTACATTATCGCTGACTAATATTGCCAAATATGAGATAATTTTAAACATTTTTAAAGGAGTTATAAGGAAGTGTATGAATTCAGTACATATTTTTTGCAATGCTTTAATACAATCATGTTCAAAACTGTTGGGACACTTCTTGCATGCACTGCGAAAATGGTAGTCCCTCCCCCTAAACTCAATGTTGGTCCGAATAAGAGCATCGTCCATCAAAGGGCTGTAGTATAGATACGCTCCAACATTGATTTTGGGGGGTGGGGGGGGGGGGGGGGGGGGGACTTTACATCAACTTGTTTGAAATATCATACTTTCAACATGTTCAACTGAAAGCTTTACTCAATTTGGTAGATATTCCGTGCGTATGTGTAAAGTGTCCCAACAGGTTTTGAACAAGATTGTAGGTACAACTAAATTAAATAATCCCAAAACCAATGGAGTTGGGAAATCAACTCCAGTTAACGTAAATCTTCTTGGCAGTTTCGCAAGTTGTATTAAACCGTATTCATGATCGAGTTCGACAATCCAAATTAGTTTCCACCTTAATTCGCGGTCTATCGTGTACAACTTTATGATTTGGTAAATTCGATGTAGCTCACATCGAAATTATCAGCATCACTCACCGCATTAATTGCTTCAATCGAATTTCTATCTAGCGCCATCATTCAACCCGTTTTCCCATAAATGAGTGTTACAAGTCAGAGTTCCTTTACGTACGTATTGGAACAATAATTGTTTTCCCAATTTCATTTTTCTCGGCAATCTCTCATTGCCCCTTTAACGAAGTATTAAAGGTATATTATGTGATCTTTCCAGGAAACGCCCTCAACATCGAAAAGGAAAAAAAAAGCAGATTTTCTTGCAGATTTACATTTCTGATCATAAATCGTACATACATTCCAAGTTACAGGGCGATACGATTCTTAATTACTTCAAAATCATGGTTTTAGAGTGAAAATAAACTGTCGGATTGTCGATTTTTGTCCGACAACTTATTTTACTCTAGTCTAAATTCACTCTAAAACCATGATTTTGAGGTAATTAGGAATTGTATCGCTCTGTAACTTGGAATGTATTTCCGATTTATGATCAGAAATGTGAATCTGCAAGAAAATCTACTTTCTAAAAAATAAATAAATAGAGGGCGCTCTCTGGAAAAGATCACATAATATGCCTTTAACTTTCACGGCTGTTTGATCCCACATAATTTGTCCGTTTTATTCTAAAACACCGTAACTTGCTGGCCCGGTTCTGGTTTTAACTGATTCAAAGTACCTGAATATATTGGCCATCTTTTGTCGAAATTTCAGAACATTTGTAGGTGCCATTTCTGAGAAATAGAGCTTTGAATATTCTTATTTACTATAATAGCGCCCTCATCGGCCACATTTCCCATAGAGTTAAATGTAAAATGTGTGTAAAGTAGCAAATGCCGATAATTTAAAAAGGGCTCGTACAATTTCTTGAAATTTTCACCATATAGGCCTACTCGTATTCATTAGCGCTACCTAAATCAGGTCAAACCATACCTGGGCCACTATGTTATCTTTTTTTATTCCATAATTTTAATTATAAAACGAACAGTCAAACAGCCGTGCTTTACATTGAAAGAGGCGGTAGCCGGCCCGAAGCATACTGGCAGCGCAGATTTTTTTTATAATTTTGCAACTTTGCAAAATGTCTGTGATGGTGAAAAAGTAAGGTTTCGATTGAATATCTAGGTATATTGACCATCGTAACCAGTATTCATTCAGAATTCCAAGCGAAGATGGTTTTATATGTTTATAGCTTGCCTTGTTGAGGAAAAAATGCTGGTGTTTTTTCATACGTTGTTTAATATAGTGTTGTAGTCGGGTCCTCATCATCCGAGTCCGAGTCCTTGCCATTATTTCTGATGTCCGAGTCCTCAGTATCCGAGTCCTTACGTATCAAATTCAAGCCGCAGTTCACTAATATCAACGTTTTCTTAATCACAATTTCATTTCTATACTGTTTATACTAAATTTAAATATTATCACTAAGTTCAGTAACTTATGATACTTATTAGGCTTGTCCGAGTCCCGAGTCCTACAACACTGGTTATAGTTGTTTTCTCCCTTAGGTGCTGCTATGACGCCCAGGTGACCGGAGGATACTTATTATCGATAAATGTGTCATTTCACGTCCACGCGTCCCAACATCATTCTCATGTAATTGAAAATATAATGTGTACTGTAACAATACATGTCATAATTCTTGTTCTATATCGTCCAGCGTTTCTTTGGAGCGATGAGGAATTGGGAGGCATATTAATTCCCTATTATGTAAGTGATCTGTTTGCAGCAGTGAGTCAGACTATTGAACAGGTAAGTACAGTGTTTAGCTTACAGTGGTCAGAGAAGAATCCCATTTTTTCAGCGCCGCTGTACTGAAATCATTTCTGAAACCTGTACTGGTATATGTCCATTACGCTCGGTGCAGAGATCAATAATTTCTAGCAAGGTTAATGTATCCCTGATGTGAACTGCGCTATCCAAGTACAGTGTGAGATTAAGCCAGCCAAACGTCCATATAAACTTGGTTTCGGTTGGTTCACCTTTTGTCAATGAACTCTTATAACACAACCCTGTCACCCAATTACATCAGTAGACATGGCTGATTTTGGTATATAATATCTATGCACTACTGGGACTTTTTACAGGCATCCGTAGACTGCACTAGGCCAAAGTACTCACTATATATTAGTATATTTATATCATCAAGTCCATCATCAATCATCAACTCTTAATTTTGGGATTGTATATCCGTGTATCGGGTTAAAACTATACTGTCCTTATTCCTCCTTATCCTACAAGTAAAATGGATGGAACACTATTATCTATGATACTTAGTAGCCCACATTATTTAGCAGTTTGCATTCGAACTTTCTTTCTTTGCAGTCAATATGCTATACACATCTGAACAATACTCATACTCCCATGGATATTAATATCGAGAACAGTATACAATGTCTGTAGTGTACTGTCAAACCAAGGGGTTGTTATAGTTAACGTTATTTAATATGATAACTCCTTGGTCAAACACACTACACAAAGTGAACTCCAATACGGTTAATAGGTCAACTGGCATAGTGACAGACATGATACACGTTGTGTATGGCTAGTCACCAGTGAACTACCGTATAGGGTGTGTACAAAATGCAATATAAAATGCATTTTCATGGAACCTTTACATTCAAAGTACAGAACTGCAGTAGGTTTTCCAATTGTATAAATTCATAAATTCATGAAATTAATGTATTTATTCATATTAATTATAAATTAACTAAATAATCAATGTATTAATTAGTTGATTAATTATTAAAATAGTTCTTGAATGAAATTAATTAATATTAATGTATGAATTAATTAATTCTTAAATTCATGGACTGTATGTATAAAATCATATTATTAATTAACGGAATAAATAAATAAATAAATAATAAATAGTTAGTAAGTTAATAAGTTAATAAGTTAATAAGTTAATAAGTTAATAAGTTAATAAGTTAATAAGTTAATAAGTGTATAAGTTAATAAATTAATACATTAATAAATTATTAAATTAATACATTATACATTAATACATTAATACATTACTACATTAATGCATTAATACATTAATGCATTAATACATTAATGCATTAATACATTAATGCATTAATACATTAATGCATTAATATATTAATGCATTAATACATTAATGCATTAATACATACATTAATTAATTTGAATTATTTCAATCAACTTCAGCAATATTTATAAGCAATTTCATTAAACTCATCAATTTACGTAATTACTTTATAGCCCCCCTCAAAATAAATAAATAATAATAATAATAATAATAATAATAATAACAATAAAAATCAACAACTAAAATAGCATGGAAATGTTGAACATGTTGAAGAAGATTCGTGGACCTCTAATTTGGTCACCCGGGCATCTCAGCAGCATGGCAAAACAAATGAAGCAGTTAAGTGAAAAACGTTACATGACTTTGATGTGATAGGTCTGTTCTTAAAGGTGGATGTTCGGATCACCCTTTTTTACCCATCAACATATTTTGATATCAGAAGAAACTTCATATTTTTCTCATTTCTCTGAAAATGTTTGAAATGTTTGATATGTTCCATTTATCATGTTTATGCGTTATAGCCCAAAATGCAGTTAGTTATTGATAAAGGTGGTTAAAGGTAGACGTTCTGAATGCTTGCCTGATTTTCAACTTGATGTTTTCTATTTTACATGAAAGGGTTCAAGGATACACCAAAAAACAGAGGCCCGATTCAGTGAGAAACCAAAACCATCATGTTAACGGTCAGTTTGTGTACTCAATGGACATATTTCATGTCACCTGATGCTTCTATGATAAGAACTAGGCCTATTGGAGTTATCCAACTCAAACTGTGAATTAAAAATATGTCAAGGATGACTCTTCATGTACGAGGGGCATTCAGTAAATAATGAAAGTGATCATGGTATGGGATGCATGAGTGATTCTATTGAGGGATAATGTGATCAATACAAAGTATGAACCTTTGTCTTTCAAACAATACACTTTTGGAATGTTAGATACCTTTGGTTATGTAATGTCATTAACATAAACACAATAGGTTTCAGACACTGACTGAAATCTGTCAATTATTTGGCTGGATATGTAATATGTTGAAAATGGGTTGATCGATACATTTGCGTATATCTCGGCAATGCAAGCATAAAATCAGATAACACTTGGCACATAGTTAGAACACACACTTATCTCCGCTTGACATTATTTTTAGACCTGAATTCCTTAACGCAAATAAGAAGGGACCATCTCAAATGCGCTTTTATTTAGCAAAATCCGCAATAATATACCTTTGAAAACAACAAAGGATAAAGAACAATGGAGGGATTATAATTTAGTAAATTTGTGTGGGATGTAAAGCAATAATAGTGGGGATTTCAGAAGGAGCTGTTCATAAAATTTTCTCAAACCATTGAAATTATGTGACGATTACTTTAACAATACATATATAGTAGCTCTAAAGATAACAGTAATAAGAGAGGTTGTGGCAGCCATCTTTGATTGATACATTCATGTATATCTTTATTTTGACTATCACAATATTTAAACACATTGATTTAAGCATTTTTAATTATTTCTGATTAGAATTTGAAGGCACAGTAAGCTTTTATCTGGTAAATTTCTTGATTTTAGCCATTTGTGGCCCTGTTCAAAATGATCTGCCGTCTGCGCATGCGCACATTTTCTGCAGGTTTCATGCGAAGAAGTTCAGAAAATTAGTTAACTATCATATGGAATCTCCCAAACTGGTTAATTGCTTGGATTTTTCATAAATTGTTTGATTTTCCGCAATATTAGTGATTCGCTGACTGGGCATTTTTCAATGAAAATTGGCTATTTGAAATACTGATATTTGTATACTTTTTATTCGATTGCCTCTCCTTACTTTTTACTCATATACTACATACATCAAATTACACAGGGATTTAAGTTATTGTCTTTTTATCATACTTACGTGAAAAAAAATGGGATTTACCTGCTTCTGGTGTCATGTTATGCAATCTTCTTATCACATGTTTCATACAAATAATTCAAATTTCCCGCCAAATAACTGATTAAGTAGTGTCCCAAGTGTACTTACTTTGAGACAATGCTATGACGTCATAGTTCACACTTATAAATCCAAAACTGTACTGTTTGAAAGATAAAGGTTCATACTTTGTATTGATCACATTATCACCTCAATAGAATCACTCATGCATCCCATACCATGATCACTTTCATTATTTACTGAATGCCCCTCGTATTATAGAAACATCAAATTGAAAACCGGGCCAGATATCGGAACACCATTAACATACATGTTTCAAGGTGTGACTGGTAACACCTTTCACTTCTCTTAAATCACATTTTCCTCTTCATCCTTAAATGTACCCACCCCTTGCGCTGTTTGTCTTTTTTGAGACTCTTCTTGTTAAATTAGCTGCCATTGAGTCAGGGACCACAAGTGTTTGCGACACGGTTCGGATCCACCCATCATCGAACCGCGCACCTAAGGCTCATTCAATAAAACAACCTGATAAGTGATGAATGACCTTCAAATTAGTATATATATATAATCATTTCCATAATAATTAGTTTTCATTGTTACTAGATCGTGTTTCTACTGGGGAACTTAACGGTAATTACCGCTAAGTTGTCCAGTAGAAACAGCCAGATAACGCTATAATTAACGCTAAGTTTTGTAACCGCAAAAATCTTCACAAACCAGGTTTGTTAACGGTAAATAACGCTAAGTTGCACAGTATAAACAGCTAGTCACCTGTTAAGATTAACTGTTAATGTGACCCGGAAGTACGTGTTTTTGTTGTTAACACGCAATATTAATATATAGACTTACAGGAATTACGAAGGCAGTCTTTTTTTCAGGTTGGGCGGTATTGTTGGTATAACGAAAAGCACCGTCAAAAATGTCGTGGCCATTCGATTAGGACGCTTTTCGCGAGCGGGTTCGCGAGTAGGAAGTGGGGGGAGGGTTAACTTTCCAGTGCCCCAGTAGAAACACGCTCATATTCTGTCCTGCCTCGAAGGAGACCACAATGATGAGCCAGTGTCGTGTTATTGCAGTGAACCTACAAAACCGAATTGAAGCAAGACAAAGCATAAAGGCTCTATGAAATTCCATTGGTATGGGATGGCGCCTTAGCCCTCCTAAGGTGTTGCATAATTTTTTTACAAATCTGTCTGTGTTTTGTTGAATTTATCTTTAAAGTCTAAGCCACTTCTAGGAGACAGGTACAACCGACAACTCACTACCTTTAACATCACGACCAACCGAATCAAGACCGACCCACTTGTAGGGTATCACTACTTCCTTGTCAAGGTAAGGGTTCTAGGGCGGTAGACCATCCTCTGTGTCGTACGCATGCAACGCTATCAATGTATCATGGGTCAGTTGACAAATTAGTACACTGGAAGGAGCTGTCAGAGTAATTCTGGCTTGTACGATGACTTATACTAGGCAGGGGAGAGAGGGAAGTGTTGGCCCCATCCATTTTCTTTCAAATAACCTAGAGACGTAAATTTTAAAGATTGAATGGACCTATTGACATTAAATGAAAGATTGATATCTTGGCTACATATGACCATTATTTCAGTAGGCCCTAGGCCTTATTGTAAAGGGATTGATACAGGTGTCTCAAAATGGTGATGAACTTGCCCCACCCGGCCCCGGGCAGGTTCGCCCATAGGCTGGGGTTAGTTTGCCATGGGCTCATAACTAGGCTGCAATAGTATGTATCATATTATTTATGTGTGAGGGAATCGTTCAGTTTTAGTGAATTATATCATACTTTCTTAAGCAGTTTGAAGTTGTTATCTATCAAACTACGATGAAAGTGAAAAACAGGTTTTCACCGATTTTCAATAATCACATGCCACACCGGAACGGAAAAAACATATTTTGATTACATTGACAAAGTATGTAGGAAACATGTTCCTCATTTTCTTACATGTACCGTATAAGATTTAGAATGCATTGATGTTTTGTACTTTTTATTATTTTTAGGTCGTCCGTAGGAAGAGACCTTATGGCAGCATCCTTCGTGTGTGGTGTCTGTCAGTCTGTGTGTCTGTGTGTGTGTCAACAATTTGGTATACACTTTTGGTATACACTTTTTGTTTTGTCCATATCTTTTCCATACAATGTCCAATTGCAACCAAACTTCGGTCATAGATGCAACATGGAAACCTTCATATGTTAATGAGGTCAAAGGTCACATACCAAGGTCAAAGGTCATCTGAGGTCAAGATGTAAAATTGTGTCAACAATTTGGTATACACTTTTTGTATTGTCCATATCTTTTCCATACAATGTCCAATTGCAACCAAACTTCGGTCATAGATGCAACATGGAAACCTTCATATGTTAATGAGGTCAAAGGTCACATACCAAGGTCAAAAGTCATCTGAGGTCAAGATGTAAAATTTGGTATACACTTTTTGTATTGTCCATTTCTTTTCAATACAATGACCAATTGCAACCAAACTTCGGTCATAGATGCAACATGGAAACCTTCATATGTTAATGAGGTCAAAGGTCACATACCAAGGTCAAAGGTCATCTGAGGTCAAGATGTAAAATTCAGTACACACTTTTTGTATTGTCCATTTCTTTTCCCTACAATGACCAATTGCAACCAAACTTCGATCATAGATGCAACATGGAAACCTTCATATGTTAATGAGGTCAAAGTTCACATACCAGGGTCAAAGGTCATCTGAGGTCAAGATGTAAAATTTAGTACACACTTTTTGTATTGTCCATTTCTTTTCCATACAATGACCAATTGCAACCAAACCTTGGTCATAGATGCAACATGAAAACCTTTATATGTTAATGAGGTCAAAGGTCATATACCAAGGTCAAAGGTCACATACCAAGGTCAAAGGTCATCTGAGGTTAAGATGTGAAATTAAGTACACACTTTTTGTCTTGTCCATTTCTTTTCCATACAATGACCAATTGCAACCAAACTTGGGTCATAGATGCAATAGGGAAACCTTCATATGTTAATGAGGTCAAAGGTCACATACCAAGGTCAAAGGTCATCTGAGGTCAAGATGTAAAATTGGCTGCATATGTAAAATTTATTACATTTAAACAGATGAAGTACAATTGCAACCAAACTACCCATATAAACGGACGACCTATTTGGGACCGCTGTCCCTATTTTTTAAACCCGGTATAAATCATTCTGGAACACCTTTTTGTATAGACTGACAATGATCTTACATGATATAAAAATATGCAGAAAGAGCAATGGCATAATTATAGTTATAGTATAGAATAAAACAGGCAGCGTAATAACTATGATAAGCGATCTTCTATTTGGGGTTGGAATTGCGATCAAGATAATAAAGTCACAGTAAACGCCAAAATACTTATAGGACTACTGATAAATACATCGAGCCAATGTTCGGTTCCTCCTTTTTTTTGTGTTGAAATTGCATGCTTTTTAACCTTTAAAAAATAACCCAGTGATTAATTTTATTATCTTCAGATTGATACGGGAGATGATTGGTACGTCCACGTTCAACTTAAAGCTTCCACGACTGATCCCCAGTCACCGAAACCGATACTAATGGCTTGCCAGGGTGGTTTGAACGCTGTTGCACCGTTGATGCCCCTCAAAGTAAATTCTCCAAAAAACCTTTGCAAGCCTCCAGTCAGCAAGGTGATTTGTTCCTCAGCTAACCGGCTGTACGACATGCCTATGTCTTGGTCAATCCTGATATATATCAGCATGATGAGCTTCGCACTTTTGTAAGCAGAATTAGCATGATAAGTAAGCAATTTAGTGATATCAAAGTGCGAGTTGATATGTTGAAGAGACAGTTAATTACTAGTTAACACTTTTCACGCGGCTATTGGTGTTACCATACATATTTTCCAGAAACCTTTCCCAACTTTCAAGGTCTATCTCAAGAATTACTAGTCATGTTTGTACTTATTGTAATGCATTTCTTATGCTGATTCCAAATATGGTAATGACATTTAATAGTTTTGACATTTTGAAACATTTTGTGACATTTTGGAATATCGTCTGCAGACGCCTGCCGCGTGGAAAATGTTAAGAGTTACAGAATAAGTTAGAGAGAATGAAAGCGGACATAGAACCTTCGAATTGATCTAAAATCAAAAATCTACAGGCAGTTTATAAAATATGAAATGTATGAACATGAAATACCATCGTAAAGGTAATTCTATGCAAAAAGTCAATCTCAAAAACAAATCTTCATACATAGGTAGGTACAAATTAATAATCAAAGTAAGACGCATACAAGAACGGATATTTTTAATTGGGTTTCATTTAAAAAAATTATATGCCAGCAATTTTATTTGCAATTGTGGAATTTGCAAATTTGTGTCATATTTCTTTCAAAAAAACGTTGAAGCTGTTTACTACTTTGATCGTGATACAGTACATTAGCTGGTCTGTGTATTGCTTGACACTTTTAAAGTAACTTACCATAATTGTGGTTTTACGATTGGTTCTGTGTTCACTTCAAAAAAAGATGTAAATATGTTTTTCTGTGTTTTGTGTTTTAATATATTCAGAGATGCCAGTCAATTCGAAAACCCTGAAAGTAGTAAAAAACGTGAAATATCACATAAAATGCCCCAAAACCGGCTAAAAACTAATTTAAACAGCGCAAATTGGGAGTGACAAAAAGAACCCAGAAAACATGAAAAACCTTCTGTAAACTGTGCAACTAATAGAATTATTTAAACTGACGCTAAATAAAAAGCTATCTGTTCTATCAAACTCGTGGCTTACACTGTACACATTTTGGGCACTAATTTTTGTTTTTACCTTCCCTGCCACTAGTAAATTGTTTATTGGTAATCCAACGATTAATGTTGATACTGTTCTAGTTTAATCAGATCCAAATGACAAGAATGCGGTTTCAATCTCTCCACACGCAATGGCGTACGCAAGCGTCACGCATACAATTCACAATGCGCCGTTTTGCACCATGATAGCGTGTTGCTGCGACCAACGCTCTTCTGTATCTATTCATTGCTGTAAACAGGTTTGTCAATTTGGAACTGATTGAACTATAATAGTGCATGTATTGTTCCAATGTAAGTTTAATTTAATAGCCTATTCTTTAAGTAATTTAACAACTATAGATAAATAAATAGTGATATCGCCTGTAACTAAGTTTGAAGTAAGTATGAGTTGGAAGTCATGGACCCTTTTGACACATCTGGATCAAATGTTGCGCAAGCTTTCTGTTACTGAGTAATGCATGATTTATATAAGATTGATATGACGTAAAATTTACTGATAGATCTTAATTTGATCATTCAAGCTTAGTATGAGAACATTGACAATTGGTTAATCTGTGTTCACTTCATAAAAATATATTATATGTTATATCGCTCTACTCATTACCATGGGTATTGAGCACTCTTATAGATGAAAGTGATAGCTTTGAACCATATTTGTAAATATGTTTTTCTGTGTTTTGTGTTTTAATATACTCAGAGATACCAGCAAGTACAACTCAAAAACCTGAAATATCACATAAAATACCCCAGAACAGGCTACAAACGAATTAATAGGCGGAAATTGGGAGTGACAAAAAACCCAGAAAACATAAAAAACCCTCTGTAAACTGTGCAACTAAGGGATGTAAACACAAACAATAATAATTTCAAATCTAAAATCTAAAGCATTTTTAATTGAAAAACTTTTTATTTAAAAAAAAGAATTGATTATTAAAACTGATGCTAAATAAAAAGCTATCCGTTCTATCAAACTTGTTACATTGTACAAACTATGGGCACTATTTTTTTTTTTTACTTCCCCTGCCACTAGTAAATTGTTCATTGGCAATCCGATGATTAATGTTGATACTGTTCTAGTTGAATCAGATCCAAATTGACGAGAAATATGCGGTTTTAACTTTTTATCTCTCCACACGCAATTTGGCGTACGTAAGCGTCACACATAAAATTTACAATGCGCCGTTTTCCACCATGAGAGCGTTTTGCTGCAACCAACGCTCTTCTGTATTAATTCGCTGCTGTAAACAGGTTCGCCAATTTGTAATTGATTGAACTATAATAGTACATGTATTGTTCCAAAGTAAGTTTTTAAACTAAATAGCCTATTCTTTAAAGGAAGGGTCCCGCAAGCACAACATTGAGCATTATTTGTTAGACAAATATTTATCGAGCCGAAATTGCGTAATTATATAGAACAAAACACCATACTAGTCACAAAAAAGAATAAAAACTGCCATCACTCAACATGCAATTTTTAAAATTCGCGGGGATCGAAAGTCCCGGTGTCGATGACGTCATGGGAATCGGTGCTCAAATTTGCGCATGTGCTTTGTATAATTATGACATCATCGACACTGGGACTTTCGATCGCCGCGAATTTTAAAAAGTGCATGTTGAGAGATTGCGGTTTTTATTTGTTTTTGTCATAAGTGTGGTGTTTTGTTCAATATAATTACAAAAGTTGGGCTCGATAGTTATTTTTCTAACATATAATGCACACTTTTATGCTTGCGGGACACCTCCTTTAAGCAATTTAACAACTATAGATAAATGAATAGTGATATCTCCTGTAACTTAGTTTGAAGTAAGTATGAGTTGGAAGTCATGGACCCTTTTGACACATCTGGATCAAATGATGCGCAAGCTTTCTGTTACTGAGTAATGCATGATTTATATAAGATTGATGACGTAAAATTTATTGATAGATAGATCTTAATTTGATCATTCAAGCTTAGTATGCGAAAAATTGACAATTGGTTCTGTGTTCACTTCATAAAAATATGTAAATTTGTTTTTCTGTGTTTTGTGGTTTAATATACTCAGAGATGCCAGCCAGTACAACTCGAAACCCTGAAAGTAGTAAAAAACCTGAAATATGACATAAAATGCCCAAAACCGGCTAAAAACTAATTAATAAGCGCAAATTGGGAGTGACAAAAAAACACAGAAAACATTATAAAAAAACCCCTCTGTAAACTGCGCAAATAGGGTTGTAAACACAAACAATTATAATTTTAAATAGAAAAAAAATAAAGCATTTTTAATTTGAAAAACTTCTATCAAACTTGTGGCTTACATTGTACAAAATGTGGGCACTAATTTGGTTTTTACCTTCCCTGCCACTAGTAAATTGTTTATTGGCAATCAAACGCTTAATGTTGATACTGTTCAAATTGAATCAGATCCAAATTGAAGAGAAATATGTTTTTAACTTTTTATCTCTCCACACGCAATTTGGCGTAAGCAAGTGTCACATAGGCAATTTACAATGCGCCGTTTTCCACCATGAGAGCGTTTTGCTGCAACTGCTGCAACCAACGCTCTTCTGTATTTTTATTCGTTGCTGTAAACAGGTTCGCCAATTTGGAACTGATTGAACTATTATAGTACATGTATTGTTCCAGTGTGGGTATAGTAAAATGATAGCTCATATAACTTAGCTGGAAATAAGTATGAGTTGGAAGTCATAGACCCTTTTGACACAGCTAGATCAAATGTTGCGCAAGCTTTCTGTTACTGAGTAATGCATGATTTATATAAGATTGATATGACGTAAAATTTACTGATATATCTTAATTTGATCATTCAAGCTTAGTATGAGAAAAATTGACAATTGAAAAGTTGATCGATGCGATGGTTCATTGGTAATCCCATATGATTCATGTTCCTACTGATAGTAAATATAATTGTTCCAGTGTAAGGCTTATTACAATTCTATGAGCAAAAACAGTTAAACATGCTGCTTTGCAAAGACTATCATTATTAATCATGGCCTCCCGCAGATAAATGGCTCTTGATATCAAGGAAGAAAATCTGAAATTGGTGGGAAAATCTAAAAAGAGTGCGTGAATTTCAGGTTCAAGGAAGTCTTTGATTTGATGTTTTGATTTTTGTGAGTGCTGTAATTATTGAACTAGTAATCAAATGCCTATAAAAGTATACATTTTTGGAAAGGAAATAGATCAGAGAGTCCACACATTGTGTCAATTTCGACCAAATATGTTGAATATTTGAGAAAATCACAAAATTCACTTTTTTGACCCAATTTTATTTCGGACAACGCTTACACAAATAATGTTGAGTAAAAAATGCCCAAATCGCTTGATGATGATGTAAAGTCACTAACTTAGGGCTCATTCTTTTTTTTAGCCTAATCTATTATTTTTTTGAAATTTGGACCAAAAAGTGGGGGAAAATGAACTTTTTTGTTGGCACTTTTTAGTGAAAATTTAAAAAAACACCTGCTGATTTATCAGGTGCTAGAAAACCTTTGATTCAGGTAAAAAATCCGAAATGGCACTGCTGCTCCTATACGAACTAATATTTCTATTCCAATTTGAAATATTGGTTGGATCTGTAATTAATTTATGACATTTTATTTAAAACTGAGTATTTCTGTTAAATAAGTATTTTATAATTTTTAAACGGTATTAAGGTAATCATGTAAAATATAAGATAATAATGTATAAACATTGTTGATTGTTATTAAAATTTTGGGTGGTGGGACTACATGACTTGACTCTTTGGTAATGTTATCCGTGTCAGCAAAACAAATGTAATCATTTCTTACTGTACACCTAACACAAAGGGGGCTTTATGTGCATTTGGTTTATCACGATCCATGCACGCTTTCGCAGGTTTTCTCCGGGTACTCCGGTTTCCTCCTGCTTTCAAAATCAGTGATCAGTTGTTTCGGTTATCAAAAACTTCCTTGACTCAATGGTATTTGGGGAGCTGCATTGAAAAATGGTGGATGTTACAATCTAAGTGCGGATAGGTTTGCGCCTGAATTGGCTGCACCCTAGTTGATGCGATCTGATTCTGATGATTCACCAGCAGCGAAATTACAGCGCTTTGAACCCTTTGGAAAAGGCGCTATATAAATCCAGTTATTATTATTATTATTACAGACAGTGATGTTGTCATTCCCCCTGAAAAAACATTTGGGTCCCATTTCATTAAGGTCAGAACTCTTTCTAAGTTGAGCTTCAAGAAGTAGGACCTGGGTCCAAATTTTGCATGTTTCATGAAGATTGAATTAGGAATTCTCAGACATTTTTCATTAAATTTTCATAAGCTAAAAACCCTCATCTTAAGATTAATCTTTTATCAAAAGGGGCTCTGTAACAAGATATTATACAATTATTGAATGCCCGCGAGTGTGATCGTGAAAACTATATCACAAGGTCAAATTGGGACTTTTCCATGGAACGATCCAAATTGGACTGTATGATGATATTATAGGTTACTAAAAAATAAGTCCCCCACCCCCTTATATTCAAGAATGTTTATTTGCACTTCAGATGAGATGAGCCGTTTTGGGAAATTTAAACAGTTATGAAAAGGTGAAACCATTGGCTACCTACATAATGTTTCCACTTTCGATACCATGTTTACTTCTCCCCAAAATAGTCACATTTCGTAAAAATTATGTTTTCAGAAAAAGTGCCACTTACTTGTAGGATTTTGGCAAATTTCATCCGAACGGAAACATAATTTAGGGGATATTTGACTTTATTGGGAAAAGTAAACATGGTATTGAAAAGGAGAAACTTTGTACGGATAGGATAGCTAAGCGTTTATCCTTTTCAGAAAAGTTTCAATTTCTTAAAACTTATGATTGTGTGGGGTTGTTACAAAAACAAAATTGTATAGGATTTTGAAAATTGCCACTGTTTCTGAGAATATCGTTTTGGGAAAATGAAACCGTTTTGGGAAAAGTAAACATGATATTGAAAAGGAGAAACTTTTTGTGGGAAGCCAAGCACTTTTTATTTGCACAAAATTTCTGAAAACGATTAATCCTATGCAGAGTTATGCAAACAAACTTGGTCTAATTTGTGTACAATCAAAAATCAGAGAGAGAGAGTTTTTAAATTTACTGGTATAGAATCAAGTGCCACTTTTTCTGAAAACATCATTTTGGGGAAATCTGACTGTTTTGGGAGAAGTAAACATGATATCAAAGAAAAAAACCCTTTTTATTGGGAGCCAGTGTTTTCTCTTTTCATAATCGTTTCAATTTTTCAAAACGTCTCATTGTGTGTAAAATTATGTTAACAAAAGTGATCTAACTTTAGGGGGGCTTACTTTTTGAACTCTTAAGTTTCACTATGCAATAATCGTTTGATGATATCACACATTTAATTTCAAGCCATGTAATAGTAAAAACCATCACATGGCTGAGGGCTTAGCCGTCATAACAGACTGCAAAGAATTAGCCTAGCACAAAATCTGTGTTTAAGGATTAGACAGCTTTATTCTGTCTTCACGCTAGTCTACCTCATTAATATCTTACACGAAGGATACATCGAAAGTAGACCTATTATTTTATGAATATAACTAGATGGCAGTTCAGGTTTAAAGTTGGAAAACATTGCATTGTGGTTGCATTCTGTAATTGTATTGCACCAAAGGCGAGTTTTATCTGTGAACGTAATCCAAAGACTTCAGAGATGCAGCGATGTCAATGACTTAAGGAGATGAAATTGACAAAATGGATCGTTATATTCATTCATAAAAAAAATGAATTACTCATTCATAAAACATGATATTATACTCGTACAAAAACATGATACATAATGCAGGGCCATTTGAACAAATACAAACCTAACAAACACCACATCCGAAGATGAGACTAAGGGTTACGCATCACATACCAACATATAGAGGATCGCATAGGCGATTCAATTGCATCTTTAATGATCTCATAATATACCGTGTGTTGTTGTATTGTTTGTCAATTAGAATCCATGACTGCTCTATATCACTACTATCTGGTCTGTACTCTGTTTATCAGAGACGGCCAGGTAGCTCAGTGGTTAGAGCATTCGACTTGTGTTCGAAAGGTCACGGGTTCGATTCCCGCACCGGCTCACGTCCTTGCTTTTTAAGTTGGGATATGAGTTGAGGCTTGTTTAATGTTTGTTTGAGTTGTGGAACTTGCGGTAGTTATCTGCCTCGCTGTTAAATTAAAGGTAGATGGTCTGATTGCCCCCAAAATCAAATAAATATAGCCAGAACTGTATAGACTATAGAGAGAAAAAAATCCCGTACTACGCGCGTATGTTTGCAGGAAACAGGTAACCCAGCACTAAAGTAATTCGGGTCGGGTGGGGATTACCTTTATTCGGGGTATAAAAAGGATTTTCAAGGCGTCCGTCAGGGCAAAGATTTTCTAGACAGGGGATTATCTTCTCTATATTGAAATGTCTAATGATAAGAACTGATACTTTAAGCAGTGATTAATGTGTTTCAGAGCACCTGTATGACATGGCATGTTTGAATAGAGCGGTGATTAGTAGTAGGGGCATTGGTAGTCCATTACATTTCTATCTTTGGGTAGTCTCATGCGACAACAGCATAGCCCTTGTAGTGGCTTTTCTGACACAAACCAGAGACTGTATAACTATGGGACAAGTATCTCGAAGGCAAAGTCCCCCGTCTACTACGCGCAAATTCACGGGTGGAGGTTTTATAGGGGCGCACTATCATGGTCGTAGCAAACCATACGACCTAAGACGTGGTGGATTTTATCGGCTCAAAACATGATTTGTGGCACAGAAATAGTACATCAATGGTAAAAAAAGCTGATTGTGATTTAGAGTAAAACTGATTTGCTTTGATGATAGCAGAATTTAGTTCTTATATGACACGAAACATTCAGAATTGGTTATTTGAAATTATTTTTTACGTGGAACAAAATACGAATTTTAAATTGTGGATGGCTTCGTCTGACAGTGACAGAGGAGGGGCATGGCGTTATTTGCATTTTATGAATATTGTAATCAGATCAGTTGGAAGGACGCTGGAATGCGACGATCACATCGTGTGAGGTCATGAATAGTCATGTCAGAATATTCATTCACAACGAATGATTGACAGTTTACGCTTAACTTCCGGGTGAAGCACTGATAGAGTGCGCTATACCGGGTGGTTCAAAAAAAAGTTGACCCAAGTTCTAGGTAACTTTTCAACTAACTTTTATAGTTTCAAAGAATTTTTGTTAACTTAGTCTTGATCAGCAGTAAGTTTTAAAATTATCCTGAACAAATGGTAAATTTAGCTTGTTTGGTTCTTCAGATATGGTTCATTACAGAGAGCATTCACAAAACTGCCTTGTCCACGGGAGCGTCCTTTATAGAGATAGAATGCACAAAGTGGACTTACACACCATTGGTCACAAAAATTGTGAAAAAGAAGAAAACGAAAAAAAACACGAGACATATGGAACATCTGCCTGGTGCATGACATACCTACCTACGTACCTACGTTTCTTTGTTGAATGTGAATGACAAATAAGCACAGAGATTGGGATACTTTGTAAGGGCGGGCTTTTCAATTCTGAATCTAGAGCATGCTGTTTTATTGAAGATAAAAACTAAATGACGCTCCCGTGGACAAGTCAGTTTTGTGCATGCTTTCTGTAATGAACCATATCTGACGAACCAAACAAGCTAAACGCGCCATTTGTTCGGGATAATTTCAAAATCTACTGCTGATCAAGACCAAGTAAACACAAATTCTCTGAAACTATAAATGTGGTTGAAAAAATACTTTGAACTTGGGTCAACTTTTTTTTGAACCACCCGGTACTATGAACCAAATCTCAACAATGGGCAGATATGAGATGCATGGGCCTGCACAAACTTTAAAACGAGATGGCACTGTGAAAGTGTAAATACTTCTAACAATATTAACATATTAAATTAACACATTCAACAGTCAGCACGCAGGTATCACTTTCAATGAGTGAACTTGCCGATTTCTAACCCACGCAAAGATCGATTTCAGATGTCAACCTTAAAGGCATATTATATTCTATTCATGATTTTTTTAGAAAGTAGATTTTCTTGCAGATTTACATTTCTGATCATAAATCGTACATAGCGATACGATTCCTAATTACCTCAAAATCATGGTTTTAGAGTGAATTTAGAGTGAAAAATATAAACTGTCGTGTTATCCCGACAGTTTATTTTCACTCTAAAACCATGATTTTGGAGAATCGTGTCGCCCTGTAACTTGGAATGTATGTACGATTTATAATCAGAAATGTAAATCTGCAAGAAAATCTACTTTCTAAAAAAACAACTTCATGAATAGAGGGCGCTCTCTGGAAAAGATCACATAATATACCTTTAATGGGCCCTCACATGTATCCGTGTGAGCTGGGCGGCCCCTTACCGTATGAAAAATAGGTGCGAACGGCAGCACACACGGTGGGCCGTTTCCCGTCCGTTGAACACGTTTAGGGGACTTTGCCGGCCACCGGAGTTTTGAGCATGCTTAAAACTCCTGGCGGGTAAGTTAAGCGGAGGCGAACGATGAAAGCCCGGTATGAGGACGGTATAAGGAAGGTGCATCCGTTTCGCGCCCGTGTGCAGGGCAGTGATGGACGGTGGTGTACGTCGACCATCTCAGCGATGGGCTGCTAACGGGCGCATGCCGCCCGGTAAACCATTCGCTGAACGGACTCGCACAAAAAGTGAATAAGGAAAAAACAAAAAAATGTTTAGCATCTGGACTATTTCAAAAAAGGAAGCATAAGGAGGCCCTTCAAGGCGGTTCGGCCGGTACCCAGGTGTTCCGACCGATGAGGACCCGGTATGGAGGTGGTATGCACACGGTGAGGACACGGTGAGAACGGTAAGCTAGAACTATATGAGGCCGGTGAGCCCGGTACCAGGCCAGTGAGTACCCGGTACAGACCCGGTGTAGAACGGTATGGACCGAGGACCCGGTGAGGAGGTGTTATGCACCCGGTGAGAACGGTAAGCTATAAATGTATGAGGATGGTGAGCCCAGTACCCGGCCGGTGAGGACCCGGTATAGACCCGGTATATAACGGTATGAACCCGGTGACCACAACAAAAATTCAATGCGTCCGTTAACATTTTTTACTAATTGTTTGGACTCTGTGGTTTTTCTATTAGACGGTAAGGTGGCCGCCTACCACCTCTGGCCTGTGAACGGGAGCGTTACAGGTGCGCCGTGTTTGTACCGTCCTCAAACCGGGCTCTCACCGTTCTCCGCCACTTGTACTCACACGGTAGGAGTTTTAAGCATGCTCAAAATTTCAGCCGGGCGCGGATGGCCGGCAATGTCCCCGGCAACGTGTTCAACGGACGGGAAACGGCCCACCGTGTGTTTTCAACGTGTGCCGCCGTCTGCGCCAATTTGTCATACGGTAAGGCCTGGGGTCGGCCAGCTCACACGGATACATGTGACTAATAATACAGAGATGCCTGGAATGTGAGTAGCGGCGAGCTTGAGCGCTCAGCTTATTAAGGGCGGTTTGATGACGTTATCAAGCCGGTTCGGCCGGTACCCAGGCGTTCCTGCCGGTGAGGACCTGGTGAGGAGGTGGAATGAGCCCGGTTCCAGGCCGATGAGGACCCGGTATAGAACGGTATGAACCTGGTGACAAAAAAAAATCAATGCAGCCGTTTACATTTTTTGCTGACTGTTCACCGTGTTGAACTCTGTTGTTTTTCTATAAGACGGTAAGGGGCCGCCCAGCTCACAGAGATACATGTGAGGGGCCCATTACGCTAAAACCTTACGAGAAGTTTGTTTCCCTGAATAAATTGAGGTATTAAGGGTAGTTGGCAGCCATGATGGCGAAGTAGGTGGATTGGTCGTAATTTTCTCAATAATATGATGCCAAATTTGACATAGCCTATTTGGTCCACAAACAGCGATTTTATCGCTAATTTTAGAATTGAACAACTTTTGTGACTTTGCCTCTTGTAACCGTTCGTTTGACCGGGCTAAAATTCGTACGATATTTTAAGAGCAATTTCCGTGAAACATGATGATCAAAACAAACTTCTAAAAATAGCGATAAAATCATAGTTTATGTAGCAAAAATGATCAAATTTGGTAAATTATTAAGAAAATTACGAGTTAATCGTAATTAAAGCCATTGAACAGTGCCATATTTATGAAAGTGTGCAGTATGACGACATTTTGTCCCCCAAACAATTGCAAATTTTAATAAAATTAGCTTAACATTTGTCACATAAGCGCCATTAAAGAACATTAAACAATTAAGTTTGATAAGAGGGCACTCTCGATCGAACTCATTTACTCCATGAAACGGAAGTGGCGTGCTTTGGATGTTGTTTGCATCCCTCTGTCATGACTAAAGTAGAATGTCTTGAAATGAGACATGATTTATTTAATCCGTTTTATGATATAAAACACACCTCAAATACAATGAAATTCGTTACCCAAATGAGAAAGCTATACTATCAAAATATGTTTTCACTTTTAGAATGCGATTAGTTTACTTAAATATAGGATATATGGAAATAGGATCGAATAAAATAGTGAAAACAAATGTGTTTGTTTCGCGTTAGGTTAATTATTTTATTTCGTCTTTACAAACCTCACATTATTTCAATGATAACAGACATCACATTTATTTACCTTTCAATTACTACACTTATACATAGGCTACATGAATAAATACATGAATGAATATATATGTATACATGAATTATCTTTACCAAAGTCTACCATGTGGCTTATGCTATTTGATCAAAATTTCTATTCTCGCACTCTACACGACTGACAGTATTGTTCGCTTAATTTCTTAGGAGTGGCTCCTCTAACTATTTTTTTAATCCGTTTCTAATGTCTAACTTTCATTTCATAAAGCCAACACATGCTTATAATAGACTAATTTTAACCAGGCCCGAGTATTTTGTTTGTGTCTTGTCCCATCAGGAACAAAGGGTGTGCCCATGTGACCTTATGTGTACACAAACAAACACCCAAACAAAGAAATAAACAAATACTAGGCTACTAACATTTTTTGTCGCAGGATTCATCGACACAATAACTTAATGTATAGGAATGTTGCAGCTACTGTAAATAAAATGGCCGCCAAAATTACGTCACAGGGTCAATGTTTCCCTCAGTTTTCCCTCAGTATTTCAGTAGACATACTCCTAAAGTTGGCAGATGACATCAGCTCTTATATTATTAGTGATCGTCCGTAACATGATGTATCGCGTGTAACTTCAATGCGATGGCGTTTGCACCCGTGGAGTGAATATATGAAAGAACAAGAATGTTCGCAGAGCAGATATAATGCGCCTATGCGAGAATACGAGCTGATTTCACTTCCGAACTTGAGGTAACACGCCGTCGTAAGCCCATATAGTGGGGAGCTTTCGATTTGCACGACGGATGAATCTAGGACGGTTAAATGACACTTTGAGTCATGTGCGCATGCGTGAACTTTGTCATCCGTCAGTCATCTAAATGCTTCAACACGTACAGGGCCTTACAACCGTCGTGGTGACGACGGCAACGTTTTGTGTTTTACCATCGTAAAAGCATGGATCTTCGTCGTGCAAATCGAAAGCTCCCTATACTCCTATAAGGGGGAGTACAATGTTCCGCACCATACGTTGAGGTAAAATTATAGTAGGTATCGTATCGTACACCGTAAAAATTCATCGTAGAATTTACATGTAAAACACTGTAAAATGATGGGAATATGACAGTATTTTACCGTTTCTAAAAAACCGGTCAAATACTGTATTTTTCACACTTGATTCTTTAAGCCATCGTTGACTAAAATGAAAAGTTGAGCTAGTGGCTTAAGAGCAATGGACTCTACCGATGGAAGATAGGGTGGCCACGGGCCCGAGATAGATTTTCTTTATACTTTCATATTTGATAGACCTTAACCCGAAACTAACATATCTGGAAATATTTTTGAAAAATAATCCTTGTTACCATGGCAATAGCCAAAATGGCATTTTCGGACGATTATTGCCATTTTGGCATTTTTAATCTTTCAAATTTTCATATTTTGAAGCCTGCGTAACTATTGCACTCAATGGTCATGATTTTTTTTTCATTACAAGCTATGGGTAGATAGATGCTTAAATGCTTCATTGAATGTATCCAAAAAATTGCCAGGTGTCACGGAGGGTTATACCATTTATTTGAAATAGGGGTGTTTTTCAACTTTTTCAAAGTATGCAAATATACCAATTCTGCATAGCTTACAACCCATAAGGTAACGCTCCGATTTCAACGTGGACCATGTCATGATGAGATGAGACATTAGTCTTATCAAAAATGTTAATTTGACTTTGGGGAAAATACTTCCTGTATATGCAGTGTTGCCAGACATTTTCACCAAAAATCACATTTTGTTCAAAATCAAATCCATTTTTTATTCTATTTAATGATATGAGACTGGAACTTATCATTCACAGCTAAGTTTTAACAATGGGATGTATGTGTTAGACCACTAGAAACTCAAATCTAGTATTTTTTGCTTTGTTAACATACTTTAAAACCAAAATGGCCGCCAAATGAATGGTCAAAAGTGGTCAAAATTCCATACAATAGCATAATATCAACCGAAATGTATGATAAAAATATAATGGTAATGATGGGATGTATGTGTTAGACCACAAGTAACTCATATCCATTATTTGTACTCTGTTCAAAAGTTCAAAATCCAAAATGGCTGCCAAAATGGCCCCAAAATAGTTCCTAAAGTGGCTGCAAAATTGTCAAATTCCATAAAATGGGATAATATCAACCTAAATGTATGATGAAAATATAGTTTTAATGATGGGATGTATGTATTAGACCACTAGTAACTCATATCTAGTAGTTTTGCTTTGTTAACACACTTAGAAATCCAAAATGGCCCCCAATATGGGTCTCAAAATGGCTGAACAAATTGTCGAAATTCCATAAAACGGTATAATATATCAACCAAAATGTATGATGAAAGTATGAAAGTATAGTTTTAAAATATAAGGATGGTATGTATTAGACCACTAGTAACTCATATTCAGTATATTTGCATTGTAAAAACATACTTTAAATCCAAGATGGCCACCAATATGGTCGCTGTAAATGTACAAATAGTGTACAATAATCCACACCAAAATTGCAAGAGTGTATATTACATCACATTCACCAAATAGTATGTTCGAAACTGCTAAGCTTTTGCTTTTAGATATAAGGCCCACCTCTATGACTCTCTGTATCACTTTCCAAAATGGCTTCAAAAGTGGTTAAGTTGATGTTAAATGACCTAAAACAATTGTTTTGTATTGTAAATGACCATACTATATATATGTTATTATACCAATACCCCCAAATCTAATAAGACAGCATTCAATATATGTCTATGATAAAGCCTAGGGGCTGTAGATCTAGTTTGAGTATTTTAAAATATATAAGATGGCTGCAAAAGGTTAAAATAACTGTAAAACAGTATTAGTCTTATTGTTAGTGTTACATTAGATATGAACAAAAGATTATATCTATGGATTTTAATCCACCCAGTAAACGTATCTGTATGTAACAAGGTATGATTGTATCCATATCTTGATCAATTGGTGGCCACCTGTGGTAATATTTGACCATTTGGAGGTAATTTTATTGACCATTAGGGGTAAGTTTAATAAAATGGTCATTATAATGCCCATCTTAATAACATCACATTGTCAAAATGGAGTCTATACCATTTAAGTATACCTTGTCACATATACAAATACGTTTACTGGATGGATTAAAAGCTGTAGATATAATCATTTGGTCATATCTAATGTAACACTAACAATAAACTAATACTATTTTTCAGTTATTTTAACCTTTTGCAGCCATCTTGGATGGATATTTTAAACTACTCAAAGCTGTATAGATACAGCCCCTAGGCTTTATCATAGATATAGTGAATACTGCCCCATTACATTGGGGGGGGGGGGGGGGGGGGGGGGGGGTATTGGTATTACATAGTGTGGTACAAAACCATTGTTTTAGGTCATTTAACATCAACTTATCTATTCTGGCAGCCATTTTGGAAAGTGATACTGAATCAAAATTGTCAGAGGTGGGCCTTATTTCTAAAAGCAATAGCTTAGCAGTTTAGAATAATACTATTTGGTGAATTTGATGTAATATACACTCTTTACAATATCTATTTTGGATTATCATACACTCATGTAGACTATTTTTTACATTTACAGCGGCCATTTTAGTGGCCATCTTAGTTTTAAATTATGTTATTACAATGCAAATATACTGGATATGAGTTACTAGTGGTCTAATACATTATACATCCCAATGTTAAAACTATACTTTCATCATACATTTTGGTTGATAATCCCATTTTATGGAATTTGAACAACTTGTTCAGTCATTTTGGGACCCATTTTGGGGGCCATTTTGGATTTCTAAGTATGTTAACAAAACACAAATACTAGATATAAGTTACTAGTGGTCTAATACATACATCCCATCATTAAAACTATATTTTCATCATACATTTCGGTTGATATTATGCTATTTTATGGAATTTTGACCAGTTTTGGTCATTAATTTGATTTAATTTGGCGGCCATTTTGGTTTTAAAGTATGTTAACAAAGCAAAAATACTAGATATGAGTCTCTAGTAGTCTAACTCATACATCCCATTGTTGAAACTATACTCTGATCATACATGTTAGTTTAAATATGCCAATATATATATAGAATTTTGGCGGCCATTTTGGCGGCCATCTTGGATATAGGTGTGTTAACAAAGCAAAAGTTCTGGATATGAGTATCTAGTGGTCTAAAACATACATCCCACTATTAAAACTACACTTTCACCATACAAATTGATTGCTATGTCATTTTATGAGATTTGACCAGTTGTGGCGGCCATTTTGGACGCCATCATGCATAACCCCTTAGCATTATGAAAATATTGTTGGTAACATCCTGATTATGTCTTAGGATCATGATAGGAAGTTTAAAAAAGTTGGTTTGGGGAGGCCTGGGGTGCACACTAACCCTTTGTAGATACCCAACTAATATCTAAGACTAATCCCTCAGATCATATTCAAATTGGTAAAGACAGCCCGTAGCCAAGGTGTATGGCAAGTCAAACGTGTCATAATAATGTAATTATTTGTATTTAGTTGTATTTGTAGTCTTTACATGGTTTTTTTAATACTTACTGTGGTTTACCTTTTCCTAATGTTGCATGTAAAGTTGATTTTTCATTTCCGTAGTATTTAACTTACGGTAAGATTTATATTGATTTTTTTTAGTAAATAGGTAAAAGACTGGCAACACTGTTTTGCTTTCCACAAACACAAATAAACATTTTGGGGTGAACACCAATTTTTTACAATTAATATGTGATTACAATGAGTACACATGACAACATATTTGGGGTTATAAGGATTTTTCACATTGAAAACGTAATCTGTAATCATATTACTTGCTATGGCAACACCCGTTAAGTTAATGACTGGCAACACTGACCATTTAAAATGATCAAATTTATTATAATATCAAATTTTCTTCTAATTAACATCTCGCTGTGAATTTAAGGTTCCGGTTTCATATCATAAAACACAGCGAAACATGCGTTAGCTTTTGAAGGAATTGTGAAATTTTGTGAAAATATCTGGCAACACTGCATATTCAGGAAGTATTTTCCCCAAACTCAAATTAACATTTTTCATAAGACTAATGTCTCATCTCAACATGACATGGTCCACGTTGAAATCGGAGCGTTACCATGTGGGTTGTAAGCTATGCAGATTTGGTATATTTGTATACTTTGAAAAAGTTGAAAAACACCCCTATTTCAAATAAATGGTATGACCCATCATGATATCCCATATTTATGTCTATGCACATCCCCGTAAGACACTTTTGCCCAAGGGGGGGGGGGGGCGTTTTCACCTAAAATTTTCGTAAAAGGTTGCCCCAAATTTTTTCCAAGTCAGTCACCTCGTGAATTTCACGTAAGTGGGGGGGGGGGGGGGGGGGTAGAAGTCAAAAAATTGAGCACGTCAAAAAATTGAGCACGGACACAAAATTTCCCAGTCCAAAAAGCACTGTAGTCAATGTTTTATGAGTAGTTTTACTATCAAACTAAGAAAAACGAAATTTTTGCCTTCAAAAAAAAAAAAAAAAAAAAGGGGGGGGGGGGCGTTCGCAACCGTCGCCCCCCCCCCATCTGACGGGCCTGATTGCACTCACTGACGCATCTATATATTCACCTATTCAGCTTATATAAAGAAAATATTTCATATACTTTTTGTCTATTAGAAATAGATGCTTACAAATTTGATAATTTGTGAGGTTAAAAAGGCAAAAATGGGGAAAATAACCCTAAAATGGTATTTTGGCCGTTGCCATGGAAACGAGAATTATTTTTCAAAATTATTTCAACATTTGTTAGTTTTAACTAAAGGGTCATCAAATATGAAAGTATAAAGAAATTCCATTCCGGGGCCGTGGCCAACATTTTAAAAAAAATCCTCCATTTTTACAGTCCATTGCACTTAAGACTTAACATTCCCAACATTAGCTACACACTTTTTTGACCAAGTCCTAAATTTCATCAATGTTAATTTTACAGGGGTTTGTTGGCAGATTGGCTGCCAGCCTTTTTACCGTTAATTTTACAACATTTTCAACAAACGCCTGTAAATTTTACTTTGCATTGTAAAAAAGCAGTAAAATACTGTAAAATATACAGTATATTGTTTTTTGTGCATTTTTACAGTAATTGGTTTAAGAAACTGTAAAATTGTACAGTGTCCCGTTAAATTTTACAGCTATTTACTGTACATTTTTACAGTACAATGTAAATTTTACAGGGGTTTGTTGGCAGATTGGCTGCCAGCCTTTTACCGTTAATTTTACAACATTTTTTTTAACAGTGTATACATTATTATACATGTAGATCTAATACAAAAAGTACGTACATACACCAGACTATTACAATTACAAATTACAATTCTATTTTAAAATCTGTACCGAGAACAGATCAGACACGTAACTCATGAGGCATTGATCTGAGCTTTAATACACTTCTTAAATTAACGGGATGGGTATAATAGACCTATGAACAAAGAGAAAAATCGTTACACACAGTCCGTTCATAATGATTAAGAAAGTACATCAATTTGTTTGGCACATTGTTGCGTTGTTTACGATGATTTTCACCGGGATCAAGTTTGATTTGAAATTTATCGCGCCTTTACAAACATTGCAGTATGTGTAGGATAAAAGTTTAACGTGAAATGTATCACATCTTTCCAGACACTTTGTCGCTTGTGTAATACGGGATGTGATACGAAATCTACAGTCAACAAAATATGTAACTGACCAGGTAATAGCTGTGCTGATAACTCTAGAAGATATTGCACGCTATTAAGAATGATTAATTATTGAGGAAGTTACAATCCCAAATGTAAGATTACGTACGATTTTTCATTTTCGCATTTTGCCTTTCTACACTTACTGGTAGTGTTAGTGCTAATTCACCGGTCGATGTCCAGGTTGTTGGATATTCGGTCGGCCGCATTGTTACGGTTGATCAATATGGCACACGCTTTACCTGTCATATTCTCCCGTTTTGAAACGAAAAATGTGAAAATGTAAAACATACTTGACCATCCATATGGGGTTGTAAATTCCTCAATAATCAACCATTCATATCGTGCAATATCTCAAATTAAAGAGACAACTTTATAATTAAATATGTTTATGTAGGAGTTATACTTCTAGAGTTATATCAGCACATTTATTACCTGGTTAGTTACTTATTTTGTTGACTGTATAGCATCTCATCACATATTGTAAATTCCGATACGAGTTTAGGGGCCATATCCAAAACTCTCAGTGATTTTAAAGGATTTTTCTACCGATTTTACCCCGGTATTCCAACGAAATGCATTGTTATTTCGTTCTATTTCGTTCTAATTACTCACACCTCATCAAACATTATCATCTTATGATACGGATTTATTTCGCCTTCGTTTTCTTGCGGTAATTTGAAATAAGATCTGCAATTGTGTATAAATAGGGGTTTATGGATGAATTTATGGGTAAGACGAATGTTACCAACCATGCGTAAACTGACGGGGGCAAAGAAATTACCCGTGTCTGGACTAGAATTCCAAGAACAACTATTGGAAACCAACACATGAAATCGGTGGCCACTATAGCAGATACTTTAGCTGTCATTCTTATCTGCTCATTTAAATCGCGCTTGCGTCCAGCTTCTTTTGTTGACTTTGAGACTGACCGCACTATCTCTATATAGCAACCAAGGATTATAAAACAACACACACCGTTAAAACCAATGAATAAGGCTGTTGAATAATACAAGCCCGTAACAAACCCTTTTAATTGAGAGTCATATACAGTCGTAAACCTTTCAGTAAAAGTTGTAACAGACCGAGCTACATCGTTTCTAATTTCCCACATAGTTTCATTTTGGTTAAATGTTTTCGTTAAAGCTAAGGGTAGTCCAATACAAACATGCGAATTGTCATAAAACTTGAAATTTCTTCCGGCCAACATAGATGGAACCAACCCTAACCCTAAGCAAAAGGTCCATACCAGTACAGAAGTAACAAGTGTTGACTTTCTATCCAGTTTATTATCAGTATATGGAAACTTCATATTGATACACCTATCAATACTAATTATCATAACGAAGAGAACTGACGCTTCACTAGATATTATCGACACTGCTCCTGCTATTCTACAGGTGATACTAGATCTCCAGGTTTCAGATTGCATAGGAAAATCTTCTCCAAAATAAACATCAGCTACTGCAATTATTATCATGTATATCCCCATAAGAGTATCAGCCAACGCTATATTACTAAGAAGTATGTCCTGTACCTGATTTTTCTGGGGGTTTCTCTTTCTCCAAAACAACACAAATATATTTCCGCTAAGGGCATTGATAGCAATAATCCAAATTATAATCGCCAATACCTCATCTGACAATAGTCTATTACATGTGAGATATGGTGACCAAGAACCCGACGCACTACAGCTAACATTATCAGTAACAATAAAACATTCACAAATTTCATGTTGATTAACATATACCTCTGTAAAACTAGGGAGGAACGAGAAGGAATCGCTGGCTAAATGGGTCAATGCATTATTCTGAAGTTTTAGAATTTCTAAACGAGACAAGTGTTTAATATTTGGACATTTTTGCAACATATTGGTAGACAAGTCAATCACGGTAACATTGACGATATCCATAAAAATGTTATAATCTAAACGGGTCAGCTTATTTTGTCCTAAAAATAAAAAGTTCAGATTATATAATTCTTTGAAAATGAATGATCCTAACCGTTCCAGTTGGTTTGACTCCAAAGCCAATTCTTCCAAATTACGTAACCCATTAAAAACTCTGTCGGGCAATTGAATCAATTTGTTTTCACTCATATAAAGTCGTGTCAATTTTTGGAGAAGATAGAATGAGTCATTTTCTAATTTGCTCAATTGATTCCGATTCAAGTATAGTTGATCCAAATTATCTGCACCCCTAAATGTCACACTCGGAAGAAAACTTAAGTTATTATTGTTAAGTAAAATTCTAAGGCCATTGACTAAACCATGAAATGCACCATCTTGCAATGTTACCAATTGGTTTCCATTGAGATGCAGGATGTGCATGCTACGTAGACCGGAAAACAACTTATCTGGCAATTTGGTTAAGTTATTGTTATGCAGGTATAAGGATTCTAGTCTCCCCATGTCCTGAAAAATATCAGAATGTAAAGAAGTCAATTGATTATTTTCCAATTGCAATACCCACATACTTACGAGGCCTTTCAACAAACCTGCCGGCAGTGTGGCCAAGTTATTAAATTGCAAATCAAAGAATGATAGCTCAGCCAAATTATGGAATAAATGACCGTTCAGAGAGATCAATAGGTTTTGAGCTATTGATAGCAATTCCAAACATAACAACGTAGAAAAAACGTCCTTTGGCAATGTTTTCAATCTATTGTCCGACAGGTGTAATGTTGAAAGATTCATTAATCCATTAAATAATTCAGCTGATAAGATGGTTAATCTATTATCAGCCAGGTCGAGATATCTCAGATTGACTAAACCTTTGAATACACTTGAATTCAATGAAACAAGTTGATTTTCATAAAGAATAAGTATATCCAAACTATCCATCCCTAAAAATATGTCTCCGGGTAACGTGTTCAATGCATTTTCTTCTAGATACAATAACTCTAGTAAACGAAGACCCTCAAACAGTGTCGCATTTAGAGTTACTAATTGGTTTACACGGATATTAATTTCATTCAGTTTTGTTATCCCTTTGAATAAATCGCCCGGTAATGTCTTTAACATATTGATACCCAGCTCTATTATTTCTAAATTTACCATCCCCTCAAATACTCCATTTGGCAATGTTGTTAACTTATTACTATCCAGGTACAAGTGTGTTACGCTAACCAAACCTTGAAACGTTTCAACATTTAGTATTTCCAAATAATTATATGACAGATATAGCTTAATCAATGAATCTAGCACAACGAATACACCCGTTGTAAGAGAATCCAATTTATTGTTATATAAACTAAGGACTTGTAAATGAATAAAACCCCAAAAGGCGTTTGCATCTATGCCTATTATGTTATTGTTCGATAAATATAAACTGTTCAAACCGATCGAGTAGACGATCACAGATTGTTGATTTTGGCTCAAACTGGTATCGTTATCACAGTTGAAAATTACCTCTCTGTAACCAAGAGTGGCATTACAATTATCGTGAGAAAAATAGACCCAACACTCCCCGTAATCCAAACGGTAATTATCATAACACGTAATCTTTCTGGTATACCCTTTAACGTTTAAACAATTAGATATTTGAGACATTTGTGAACCAATCGGAACATTGTCATCAGATACCGATGCACACGCAGGTAGGGGGTCTATCGATGATAACACCCCACTGATTGAAACTGTCACATTACCTTCTAGTTGAAATTGGATACTTCCAGGAAATAAAGTAGAACTGCACGCCACTCCCTGACTGTTAAAAACCATATACTTTGGGGTACAGTCTAGAGTCCTATTGTACGTATCGTGTTCAACTAAGAAGAAAGTTGGTACGTCTAAAGCGATACTTTGTGGTATGTCTACACGGGTGTGATATCCGGGCCTTGATGTGACGTGAAGACCACAGTTGTAACCATGTCTCCCGCGAAATAAAAATGTTGCTTCGCTTGGAATTGTTTCTGCAATAACACATGGTTGATGACCATCAATGGTAACAATCTCCGGGTCCCACAAGGGTGTCAAATATAGGTGGGCTCCCATGGTTGGGTCTGGGGGTTGGGCTGCACCTGGAACGGTTCCTATTAATGTCCTTAAAAATAAATGGTTATGAAATACAGCAGATGAACATATGATATACAGTCTGAAGATCAAACGTAATAATTTGTGAGAAGCCATATTTAATGAACGACCATCACTGAAGTTCGTTCGTTCAAGTATCAACATGATTAAGCAAATGACAAAACAAACGATGATTATTCTGTCACGGATAATTCAGTGAATGCCAGGCCAGGCGCTATCTCTTTTAAGACTAAAACGCGTGCTGTATGATTGTGTTGCTATCTTAATACCAATGTACAAGTTTGTTGAAAGGTAGAATAGGCTAAATGCTGAAAATTAAAATGATGGGAATTATTCGCTGTTTCTGCACAGCAGTAATCGTATCGACGTTTTTGAGTATCATCAACTCAATAATTTCTCGATCCCTGCGTTACGCCCATCGTTTGCCCAAGTGTTAAACGCAGTCGATACGCACCGGATTCAATATTATTAACAACGACTGCAAGCTGGACAATTGCGTGGACAAAAATTGCGCACCTTGATACCTGCTGTGCTGATTGGTTAATTACCAAAGGTGGCATTTCCGGTTCGCTGCATCCTTGCGTTACACTGGCAGTTGCGTTTAACAGTCACACAACACAAGTTGGAATAAATAAGCGTTCATATGCATTGTGGTAACTTTGTATCAGAGCAAATCTTTGTCTATAGCTAGCAGATACTATAAAAAGATCGTGCTACGTCGTGTTTTCATCTTATCATGCACGAGAAAGAAAAGTACGAACTAATTATTTACAGTTGTCATTCATAGACATTCAAAACAACGTTGCTGTGACATCTACTTTGCCGTACATTCGGTGTTGGCGTTATTCATTGTTATTAAGAGCCCGAATATCTGAACATTTTTTACCAAATTAACGTCTTCCTAAAAATGAGTTTGATGCTGTAGTTTTATGGTTCACTTTTTGCAACCAGTAAGTTTTTCATTCTCAGCATTGAATTTAACACCTTAATTTTCAAGACCAAGTCGTGGTGTTTTAATGATTGGCGTGAACAGTGTCGGAAAATACGATTTTGACGTATTTTAACGACTTAAGCGCTGCTTACGTCTTAATAATTCCATGTCCCCTTGCTGTCGGATTCTGATCTATTTATTACATTGACCCCATGTTGTTTCTCTACTATGGATTTAAAACAATCCAAACCAAACCAAATATTTGCCGATTCAAAGGCTTTCATTTAAATCTGGTAAAACATGGTTGGTCTTATAGAATCTGTCTTGTGTTTGTATTCTCATTTTAGTCTGTATGTAACTTTTCTACACCGTTTTCGTTTTACACTGTGCGCTGCAAGTCTACGGAAAGTACAAACTAATCATTTACGGTAGTCTTTCAGAACTACTGCAAGAGCGAATACAAAAATAACTGAGCAGAGGTTGGTGTGAAATAGCTTAAGGGAAGAAACTGTCAAGACAGAACAAATGCAATGAAATGCTGACTACGAGTTTCATGTCTGTTTAGGGAAACTGAAAGTAAAAGTACAAACCAATTATTTGAGGTTGTCTATCACACAACCCTGACTCACGACAAGAAAATACGAATAATTCTCTGGTTGTTTATAATTCAATCCAGATAATGTCGTTGCGGATATTTCGTAAAAATACGCTGCAAATTATTTTCAAATTGTTGGTTTAAGCTATGTAGCCTATCGATTAGGTTAAAAGTTACAATACTATATGCAGAACTGATTATTTTTCTGTCAACAATTAAAAACTAGATAAAGTGAATTCGATGTTCACAATTACTTATCAACAAATACATATCAGGCGTGTACATGCGTAAACTTGTTCGCAATGGAGAAATGTTAGCAAAATATCTCATTCTTACCTAACAATAAGATATCAGGTATCAAAATCTTAATTATATGTTAACAGTCATGACAGTTAACACCCTGTTGTCCTATCCAAATCAAAGTAATCACAAATGCCATTACAAATATAATTAATCGAGTTGTAGGTTTCTCACGGAGTTTGAATGTGCATAATTTGATTTGATTTGTAATTTTAAATTAACACAACTATATACATGTAGTAATATTTGAGGCAAATACTGAAATAGCCTGGCGATGGTGAACGCTAATGGTACTAAATGCTGAAATCATTGAGGGTATTTCGGGCCGGGCTATCAAGCGAACTAAAGCTCTTACCTACAGTAGTGTGTCTCAGAAAACATGCGCCTTATTTTGAAGGAGCCTTATTTTCACTTTTACACCACATATTGTAATCATGTTACATGCAAAAAGAAGGGCACATGAGGTACCTGCATCAAACCAGTACCGGTGAGATAACTTTGCGGGGCTGGAATATTTTCATCTATAACATCGTGGGTTCCGTGCTTAACTTACTCAAGAGGTATTACAGATTTCAATGAAGATTGAGTTGAATACTATCAGACACGTTGTTTGTTAAGTGATCTGGGGGATATTTTCACATCATCAGGGGCACTTTTTAGAATATGTGTGCGGACTTTGATATTTCAAGACAAAATGTGTGGTTGGCATAATTAAATGAGTGTTTCTACCTGATCTGTAGCCACCGGTGGTAGATAAATTCTATCTATACCCTATATCACCACTATGATGCATGATCAATTCAAATTTACAATAATGTGCCGGAAAATTGAAACTGCAATCGTCGCCTGACTTCTTTCATTAACGCTTCTTCTTTTTGATACCAACTATACGTTCATTTGAACTGCACAGTTAGATCTGCCTGCACTGAATGTTTGACAAGTTTGTTTGTTTGTTTGTTTCTTTGTTTGTTTACACGGTCGGTCCATACAGACACACGCTTGGGTCCTGAAGGGACCAGACTCAAGCAAATTGCTCGGGCCAGGCTTAAAAAGCCTATATAAGCATGCTGGTTGAATTATTATTAAAAACAGCCACTCCCAACAAATAAATTTAACAATTTTGCTGTCAGCCTTCAGACATGAGAAAAGAATAGTCTTGATCCAATCTCATTTAAGTAAGATGAAACTTAGGAGCGTTAGGTATGGATCGTTGCCCTGAGCATCCGTTAAATATTGCGCTTCTTAATATGAGATATTGGCCTTAAGGTTTCGATATTACAAATTTATTTTTGTTTATGATTTATTACTACTCTGAAAAGAAGCTATGATGCTAAAATGTTCAAGGCAATAAATATCGATTTCACGCTAGTAAGTGCCCGGTTTTCATTTGGGATACTTGCCATGTATATAATTGAATTATGTCATTCCATTAGTGGACATCCACCAACCAAAGAACCGGCATAACGACAAATATCACGGAATTTATTGTCCGAGACGGCTTAAGATAATCACTAGTTTTACTTGTTTGGGAATACAGTGCAACATGATTTGGTCAACACAGTAAGTAGATAAATGGGAGTATAGTGTTTCAACAGGAATGCTCGAGTCTGATAAATGTTTTATACGAAGTTACAGATCTGTTGAGTTGCTACTTAATCATAACAGACAACACGAATATGAATTATTTTGGAGACATAATGTTGAATTGTTGACTCGGAGGTATGGTATTGTCCGTATAGATTTTAATGCATAAGCCTACTTGGACTTTATGTTGACAACATGACTGCAAATATGACAGAAGTGGAAAAATGCGTGATTTAATGTCGGGATCCAACGTAAATATTCAAATGTTTGGAATGAACAGTCAGCCGCCGGATGCGAGACACACAAACAAGTTGCATCGAAAGCCTGTTGTACCGAAGAGAATTGCTTTTTTCATTTATGATACCAATTGCCAGCCAGACGATGACAAAAAACAAGTTGATAATGTTGATTCTTTACATGAAACCTCAATCTCTGACGTAGTTGTTGGTGTCCAAGCCAGATCTGTTCTACCGCTGTCTTTGTATTGTGATGAACGGATTGGAATTATTGGTGAAGGATTATCGGGGAAATCCACATCAAATGACCAATACCGTAATGAAATAAAGTGCATGGAACCCAAGCAACGTCGATGTGTTTTAACGGGGAAAGACATGGAAAGAGAGCGACTTAGGAAGTACCACCTGTCGCGTATGAAGACACACAAAGGTACGACAAAGACTCTGGGTATCATCGTCACGGTGTTTCTGATTTGTTGGATATGGATACCCTGGACTGTTCTGTATCCTATAAATGGGTTCTGTCGATGTGTCCCGAATTGGATGTATATCGCCGGATACTGGGCGGCATATTTGAACTCGACATTTAACCCTTTCCTTTACGGTTTCAACCGTGACTTCAGAAAGGCATTTAAGCGCATTTTCATCGATCGTTGTTTTATTCATGGTATAAAAGCGCAGGAAAAGGCGCCGTGACTTCAAAAAAGGCATTTAAGCGCATTTTTATCGATCGTTGTTTTACTCGTGGTATGAAAGCGTAGGAAAGGCGTAAGAAGTACCTCCTTGCGCGTATGAAGACACACACACGTACGACAGAGACACTGGGTATCATAGTCACGGTGTTTCTGATTTGTTGGATACCCTGGACTGTTCTTTATCCTATACATGGTTTCTGTCGATGTGTTCCCTATTGGCTCAATGACACATCTGAATTAAATGTTGCGCAAGCTTTCTGTTACAGAGTAATGCATGATTTATATAAGATTGATATGACGTCAAATTTACTGATAGATCTTAATTTGATCATTCGAGCTTTTCGTATGAGAACAATTGACAATTGAAAAGTTGATCGAAGCGATGGTTCATTGGGGATCCCACATGAGGCCAAGAAAAATAAATTGCTGTGTTGCCCTCAAGTGTGAAAAATCGGTCGGTCGGTCGATTTTTTTAAATTTCCAATTTTTAAAATTCTTTTTAACATATCGCAAAATCCATGTGAACTAAAGTTTAAGATATATGGTTGGCTGGTTGGTTCGGGGATCAGGGATCCAAGAAAGTTGAATTTCGAGACCGATTACACCTCATTACCATCAATTATAAGAGGCTCATCTCCAAAACAATCTGTGCCTATGGACATGATCTGGGTCTTGCTGACATTTAGACGGACTCCCTGACCTAGAGAAAACCAGTCACTATTTCCTTTCTCAGTGCGAACACAGGCAGCTTGCCATCAGGAGTTGTTTCCTCGTCTCTAAACCATCAGTTCTTGAAACAGATTTCTAGTCTCCACTCTGTATTTGTCATCAAGATGCTGCCAATCAAATATGCAGGGTTGGGAGCACAATGGTCTTCTTCAACTTGATTCGAAAATCAGCAATCAGAAGTTGATGGTCACTACCTATATCTGCCCCTGGCAGGGTTTTATCTATCTTGATAGAAGACTTCCACCTACTGCTGATGAGGATGTAGTCAATCTGGTATCTTGTGAGGCCGTTTGGAGATATCCAAGTGTACTTCCGTCTCGGGTGTTGTTGGAAGATTACGTTTGTGATAGTAAGTCTGATTGCTACACAGAAATTCACGAGTGTACAACCTCTTTCGTTTCCCAAGCCATGCGGGCCCAAGACCATGGTTTCGTCTTCACTTTGAACGCCTTCTCCAAATTTTGCGTTGAAATCACCTGTTATCATGATGATATCTCTCCTCGGAATGCCATCAAGAGTTTCTTGCAGTTAGAAGTCAGGGCAAACTTCCTAGAACGACAACCTATCGAATCTATAACCTACTTCTTTATGTTCAGTAAGGTGGTTTCATAATTCAATGAAGTCAAAATGATAACCACTTATCATATAACATATATTGGAAAATTTGTGGTATTTATTTTCGTGACTTTGAGCCAGCAATATGTTCGCGAAATTAAATAGATCGCAAAATTAAGTCGTTTTTTGTCTCTAGCTTCTTCATTTTAAGTTGGGTGATCAAATTAGTTGATAAATCATGATGAGAAAATAATTCCCTAAGTTTTGACCAAAGCTCAGTGAGGTTTTATATGTTTTAAAGCAAAATGCTTAATTTATGAAGATGGGTTTAGATCACGTTTAATGAACTTTACATGATTAACAGATATGCAACAGTAAATATGCATGCATTACAGTCATCTTAAGATGCTAAGTGCATATTGCATTTGATGGGTGCTATATCGTAGTGTGCTCAGGGATTTTTCGAAATATGATTAAAACCATAAGTTGTGGCTGTAACGACCGTAAAATGGCGCATGTTGCTTTGGACTTTGGCGGTTTGGATTTGCGATCAAAATGATCATTTAAAGAATGCTTCAACTTAACTCATTGTCACGGGTATTCATTTAGTAGAGTTATTAGTTTATGAATTTGCCAATAACAAATTATACCATTTCTTATTTTATCTAAAGACACTCGTCTACTTGTAGGACCCGAACGCCGTTATAATTGCAATTTCAAAGATACTCGCTGGCTACAAAAAAACTGCGTAATGGCTAAAACTCAAATGAAGTTTTGTCTTTTTTTCTCTGAAATGTGTTGGAGTTATTGATTATATTATGACAATTGGTGGTATGCTTTAAAACATTTTGGCGTAAAATTTATTACGTCACAGGCGTTCTTGAATAGTGTTTCATCTCGACAAAGTGCTAAGTCATTTGTTGGGGCAAGTGGTCCGAAGGGGTATGGGGCAACTAGTCCACCTGCAAAAACGTAATCAAAATTATAAACTTAATTTTGAAAATTAGTTGTTAGTGTCAATAAAACATGACTCGGTGTTGAAAAGTGAATAGAATATGAAATATTTCACATTCTTTCTAGTTCTTAGACATTTTGGGGGTATTTTGGGTCTAATACCACTATTTCTGCTATTGAATTATTACAATATGATACGCTTATGATAATATAATAAAATATATGATATGAAAAACTTGCTTTTGAATGGTTTAAAACCTCGGTATTATGAATTACATCTGTATTATATTACAACACAGACCCGGGCAGTAGAGCGCTGTGTATTGTTACCTATTGTTTGCCTTCAAGACACTTGCAATGGTTTGGTGATTTGCGCCCAAATTGTAGATTAGAGCATGGAAGTACTGAACTCTGTTGGGTAATATCTTAATATTGTGGAGTCCGCTAGGTAAAATGAATATTCATTATTTTTTCTTTCACAATCAGAAAGCTTATCAATAAAGGTTTTACGAAATCTGAATTGTTTAAGTCTCTTATTGACGCCTGATTGAATTTCAATGAAGTATTTGTTCAACTATTTTCATGGGTATTCAAAATACATGACATACAAAAGAACAGCAATTGTGTCTGAGTCCGCCTTTTTTATTGAACAATTGTTTGTAATTTTAAGATGCACTGAAAAATAAATTGGTGTCACAGCGACGCCTTCTTGGAGTCAACTGTAAATGACACTTACAAAGGCGTTATTTTGACTCCAAAATTGGTGTAATCGTCAATGATATGGGTTTGCACATAATTTACGTTGACACCGTTAAGTGTCCGACGGACACCTTTCAGTGATCATTTAGTGATTTACACCAAAACTGGTGTCAGATTAATTGAAATAACTCCAAGGGCGTCAATAGTTGGCGGGAAAGCTCACGGTTTTTAGAGGTGTCGAAGCAGCATGACACCAATTGGTGTCATTTTGACACCAATTGGTGTAATTCTGATACCAATTGGTGTAATTCTGACACCAATTGGTGTAATTCTGACACCAACGGGTGTAATTCTGACACCAATTGGTGTAATTCTGACACCAATTGGTGTAATTCTGACACCAAATTGGTGTAATTTTGACACCAATTGGTGTAATTCTGACACCAATTTGGGCGTCTATCAACATATCAACGCATGCGTTTTCTCGTCGCCATTTTGTTTGCATGTTACGAGCCGGTAAGACTGGTAAGTACCGATCTGCTCCATTTCCAGACATTTTTGATAATAATTATGATACAATTAGCGTAATGTAAGCCTTGTTCATGTTGTTTAATATTGCGCCAACTAACTGATGAAATGAATTACAATTTCATAGTCAGAGACTAGCATTTTGTTGGACTGTGTCAGTGCATGGACCTACTAGTACTATGTGTGTGTTCGTCATGCATGCATACGATGATATGTGCAACATTACATACATGTAGCCCGATTTATCTGGCTCAGTGGTCATCTTTTTCATACGGACGTCTTACATTACGCTAATTGTATCATAATTATTATCAACATTGTCTGGAAATGGGGCAGATCGGTACTTACCAGTCCTACTGGCTCGTAACATGCAAACAAAATGGCGACGAGAAAACGGCTCCTAAACATGTGCTATCTCAATATGACTCTTAAGAGAGTCAATATTACACCCCATTTGGGGTGTAATGACATTTTTCGAAAATGGGTCCTCAGGTAACCACCCAAAGGTGTCAAAATGAATATGACACCCAAAGGTGTCAATTTGACACCCATAATGGTGTCAATTTGACACCCATAATGGTGTCAATTTGACACCCATAATGGTGTCAATTTGACACCTTTAGGGTGTCAAACTCAATATGACACTTAAAGAGAGTCAATATTACACCCTATTTGGGGTGTAATGGCATTTTCGAAAATGGGTCCTCAGGTAACCACCCAAAGGTGTCAAAATGAATATGACACCCTAATGTGTCATATTTTACACCCATAATTTGACACCTTTAGGTGGCCAACTGAGGACCCATTTTTTACGCTTGTTTTAGTGTCAAAATGACACCAAATTATTTTTCAGTGTGGTGTGAAAGATAAATATATTTGGGAATAGAAAATCAGAATTGTTTTTAATCTAAGGCAAGTAAATAATTGGATATGTTGGTTTTAAGAGGAGTACAATATTCGACCATTGCTTTTTACATTAGGCGCCCAATTTCACGTATCAGTGAACAGAGAGTGTGCGTTGTGTTGTATACCAATAATGAAACAGGTAAAATTGTAATGATTATTTGGTCAGCATAGAATTGGTGGCGCTGTTCACGCGGTAGATTTCCACACAGCCTGTTTAGGGGAGGGGGGGGGGGGGGTACCGCGCCATTTTGCGACATTTTGCGAAAACGATCGTGGTTATCACGTGATACGTATCATTGAAAAATAGTATACACTGTTTTAACGAAATGCACTGTGGGGTTGTGTTACCAGCCTAAAATCAAAGAGGTCGCAAACCCGGTCGCAAAATTCAATGTGCTTTTATTTCAGCCTAGCTATAACAAGCTAAAGTAACATCTATGAATGTATAAACAAAGTGTGCAAAGGAGAAATTGTTGGGCACACTGGTAAAATGGTTTTACAACAAGTTTTGCTATCATTAATCAAACTGAACTCAAGTTAAATCACTTATTTATCGAGCAATAATATAATTGTTTACGCATTTTAATTGTTTAGATACAAAGTTAAATAAATCAAGGATACATTTATGATAGATAAATAAATAAAAAGAAAACTATAAACGCATGGGCGGCCTTTATAATTGATAAAAATTGACATAACAATGATGTTACATTAATCCACCATCAAGTTTAAAAAATAGAAAACTAAAAAGGATACAAGGAATATTCGTAAATCGAACCCGTGATTTCCGATTGCCACCGACCTGGCCAACCTATGCACGCCACAGAGATCCACGACTATAATTGGGATAATTTTATTATTTCATCATCATCGGTCGTCCTTGGACGGAACGATGGAAGCAGCTTAGTTGCCTCCATCATTCTTTCTTGGCTATGTCAGAATGCCACTTACGCCCTACGTGCCATCGGACAGGTCCGCAAATACCTTGACCATGCATCAACAGAAAGGCTTGTCCATGCTTTTGTTACATCACGGCTGGACTATTGTAACTGTCTACTCTACGGACTCCCTGACAAACTCATATCCAAACTGCAGCGAGTTCAAAACTCAGCTGCGAGACTTGTGACTGGTGTCAATAAACGCACGCATATCACCCAGGTCCTCATCGATCTACACTGGCTTACAATTAAGAAACGCATTATTTTTAAAATTGTTCTAGTTGTATATAAAGCACTCAACAACTCTGCACCCGACTATATCAAGGAGCTTCTTACCCCTTACTGTCCGTCTGCTAATCTCCGCTCTGGTAGCCGTAAACTCCTTGTAGTCCCTAAAAGTGCCACTGCAACATACGGGACAGGGCTTTCTGTATTGCTGGACCAAAACTCTGGAACAATCTCCCCTTACATATCCGTAACTCTAAGACGGTCGGAACTTTTAAATCGTCTTTGAAAACTCATCTTTTAACCAGGATATTTAGTTATTTTTGTGTGTGCAATATTCATGTACTGTATTTGCATTATTCTTGATTAGTGTATTGCTGTATACTGTATAACATTCTATATTATAGCCATCATTTGATGGCTACTCCTGTGTTTTTCTATGTGCATTCATATTTTGTATACATGTATGCTATTGTTATTTTGTTAAGCGCTTTGTGATCCTTTCGATGTAAGGCGCTATATAAATGCCTGTTATTATTATTATTATTATTTGTTTACTCCATTGGTGCGCCACGCCTAGTGGAGGTATGTATATGAATACATATTATATGTGTGTGTACAGACACAGACCGGGATGATCCCCTACTCTTTACGAAGGAGTCTGTGACCTTTTAACGTGCTCGGGGATAGCTCTTCCGATACACGGGACCAACATTTCTACGTACCTTCCGAAGCACGATGCGCCATGAACATGCCAACTTCAGTCTGCACGGTCTGAAGGAGGCATGGGGGACGAGGCTGTGTTGGTGTATCGTTTTTGAACTCTCACTCATAAACGATCCACCAACAGAACTACGGTGCACAGCAGTGTACGACGCTCTAACCGACTGCGCCACCTCGCCCCTGCTTTATTATTTAACCATGTCTATTCATTTATAACGAACGGATTTTTATTGTGCAATTTTTGCCAAATGTGTGTGTTTCTCTCGCACAAAATGTGTTTGTAATGTGATTATACTCCTTATTTTTAAAAGAACTGTAATTTTTTTTGACATTTTCGAGAGAAAAAATGGCGTAATTTATACGGTAAACGCCAGTAGTGGTGTCCGTGTGGGCAAGCATACAGATGATGCCGGCAGGCTAAGCAAATCCAGCATATAAAACAAAAGTGCTCCTAATGGGGCTCAGACCCACAACCTTTCGCTCCCATGTCAGCAGTCTATCCACTACACTAACCGGCCGCCACTCTGTTCAAAGGTACAAAAAGTGGATTTGTTTTATGCTTTTTTTTGCAATTCTGAGGTGTGTGGATCGTGGGTTTTTTATATTAAATTGGTTAGATATCCGTCCATTTTAGAACATCTGAAATTTAAAGTGCACCCACACACCCGGAAAGTATGATGCCATGGGCATATATTTTGCACGTAAATCCAATACAAAGGTTCAGAAAATAGACCAAAATATGACGTCATGACCATTGCTTCGGGACAAAATGGCGCGGTACCCAACCCCCATACAGCCTGCTGGCAATCATTCAGTCGTGACATGCATTTTTCATAATGGGGCAGAGAGCAGACGACGAAAATAATGGCGACTGCGCCAACTGAAAATTCAGCACAGCGAGGTTCTACCGAAAAGAAAGTATGTCAAGCGCTGTGTTCCCAACTGTTTTAGTAAAAAATAATAATTTCCAGATTTTCCATTATATAGCATTCCAAAAAAGAGCCAAGGTAAATTATATTCGCTAATTTTGTTGTTTTATCGTGGTTACCTTACATGTTAACAACTCCGCCCTACAATCACGCAGTCTGCAATCACGCTTTATCAGTATAGCGCCACCAATTCTATGCTGACCAAATTTTAATTTAAAAGTGGCTTCCGATTGGCAAGCTGGCCCTGCTTCTACCTTGAGTGCATCACTGTTTATCGGGATCGTAGTGC
>CM069444.1:52621454-52736435 GCA_035610835.1 Ophiura sarsii
GGGAAACTATCCTGAAGCCATCTTGTCAAGCTTGTATAATGAAACATTGAAACTAATGTGCGAAGTATGCAAAAATTGACATTTCTAACACTTAAATTGGTCCAGTATGACGTTTTTAACGTCCCCAACATAATATTTAGAATATTTGGCATGGTTTGAGGGCCATTAATGTTAAAACCTGTAGAAAATATGCACGCAGAGTGCGCAACATTTTTCAGTTTTGAACTAAAATTGTCATGGGAAACTGTCCTGCAATGCCATCTTGTTAAGCTTGAATAATGAAACACTCTAACTATGCGCGCGATGTACGCAAAAAATTGACATTTCTAACACTTAAATGGTCCAGTATGACGTTTTTAACGTCCCCAATATTTAGAATATTTGGTGTATTTTGTGATCCATTATAATGTTGAAACCTGTTGAAAAAGTGAACGCGAATCGAGCAACAAAAACCCAGTTTTTGAACTAAAATGGTCCAGAAAAAACGTTCCTGAAGCCCTCTTGTTAAGCTTGAATATTGAAACATTGAAACTAATACGTGCAAAGCATTTTTAACACTAAAAAAAAAGGGTATAGTATAACGTTTTTAACGGCCCTCACATTAATAATAAAAGTGAACCCAATTTATTTGTGCTATGATTGAGGTACATTTCTGCTTTAAACAAGCTTCTACTCCCAAAATATTCCATATTTTTCCGTTTGTGTACTTTTGACTATATCATAATTCCATGCCATCTCCCCCTTCTCTTTTTCCTTCTCCTTTCCTTCTCTTTTCCTCTCCTTTCCCTTCTCTTTTTCCTCTCCTTTCCCCTTTTTATTTTGTTAGGACAGATCCAAGGGGGGTGTTTCACACCCAAAACAACCCCCTGCGTACGCGCCTGCTTATTTATACCGTTGAAAATATTGTAAGACCGTGGAAAACTTGATGTGTGTGTTTTATTTATATATTTATTAATTCCCTATTCTTTCTGGATGAAGTTCTGCTGACATCTGTCGCTTGCGCTGCAGCGGTTATAAAACAAGGCTCCGCGCATCATTTTAAAAGTCAACCGGCGTCACTACTCATCTGCTACACTGCTTCATTCTTTACACTGGGCCACTGGCTACCAGTTGATAGAAGAATGATCATGTTCAAAACATTTCTTTATGTCTACAAATCTATTACTATAATAGTTCAGCCCCTATATACATATCCGAGTGCATTTCCATCTACATCCTATGTATATACAAGGTCTACGATCTGCCACAGACAAAACCCGTCTTGTTATGCCAGCCAGCCATCCGCATTGGAGCTGGCTCCGGGCTTTGCTTGTGGCTGGCCCAATTCAGGACAGGCCTTCGCATACTAGTAACCGAAATGTCAATGATGAAATGCGTAGAGTTCTTGAACGATCAGCAGGTTTTTGAAATATCTGTTTTGTAATGGTAAAATAAATAGCCGCGCGGAAAGTGTTAATACAAAGGTTTAACTTTGTCTCGGATCTTCCAAGCAGTCAGTGCACACTATTTAGATCTGAAATAGATCAGTCTGATTACTCCAATCTCTCACTATGGCCAGCAGGCTTCACCTCCTGCTGGCCAAAACTCCATGGTCAGTGGAGATAATATTGATTAGGGGAGTTGAGCGGTATTGGGGTCTATGGTTAGTGGATATACTACTAAAATGTGTCTTATGCTAGGTCTTTCAAATGATGTTCTTTATATACAGTATGTGATGATTTACCCGTACTCCAAATATTTGATGTGTTCTGCAAATCCTACTTAAAACGTGCATGGACCGCACGTAGCATTCAACTTGTATGATTCTATGTTATCATGTAAATATTTGTATATATTCTGCCTTTTTATTATATGTGATAATATTGTGTAATATGTTTTAAGGACGCATCAGTCGAGAAGACTCATGCCACTGTTTCAAAAGTGTATGTCCAAATAAATAAATAAAATAAATAAATAAAATATAGATCATTGGAGTTGAGCTGAAGAAGGTTTACATGGTCAGTGTATCCTCAAATCAGAACTACACAATATTATGGTTAAATGTGGTAATTTGGTGATTGGTGACAAAACACAAACTTCGTATGTATTGAATATAGTCTGCCATTGTCCATCACGTATACTACACAAAACGTTAAAATGTAGGATGTAAACAATATGATTAATGATGTCAGGTACGTCGTAAAATCAAGACAATTGATGAAAGTTCCGTGTTCATTAAGCATTGTATGTCACGCTGGATAGATAGTAACAATTTCGAATCTCATTAGTATATTATTTATAGAATCTGAACTTTCAGTGACGCTAGTTGACAATTGAGGAAAGTTCCGTGTTCATAAACATTGTATCCTTTAGTCACGCTGGGTAGATAGTAACAATTTAGAATCTTATCTCGGATCAGGGCATAGATTTATCAAGTCTTTTCTTCAAAGCTGTGATCAGAGTCGTTCTTTGACAGTTTGAGTAAACATGTTTATTTCACTATGTGGTATTTCTGTGGTGTAGGCCTAATATTAATATATCGACAGACTCTGAATGTCATAACTTCAGTTTACCTCGCAAACGTGCAGAGAACCAACTTGGCGAATATTGGCTTAAAAAGGACATGGGGTCCTGAAACGCTTATAAGTTTACCCATCAAATAAATGTTAAGTGTAAGTGTGACTACTCGTATACACAGCATAAAATCCCTTCGCAGTATGTCTTCCCATCACAATTTCCCAGGTGCTCTAAATTGGAGATGCCTAAATGACGGGCAACATTGCACTAGTGATTGAAAGCTTAATTAGCTTCAGAAATGCAATTAGCTGCAGTGGTCAGTGTTGTGACCAAGTCACTAAAGCTCTAGTCACAAGTCAAGTTAAGTCAAGTCACAGACTCAAATCAATTAGTGTTTCTCAATTTACCTTAAAGGGGCACTGAGCTCAGGGCCCTTGGAAGTATATTTTTGATGGGGGTGCTGTAAATTTGTAAGTCTTCACCACCACTTCGGCGTGGGGTCCGGGGCGAAGCCCTTAGCGGAGGTTCAGGGGCAGAGCAATGGCGCATCCATGACTGTTCTGATGGGGGGGGGGGGGGGGGGGGGGGGGGGGGAGCGCAAAAAACCAACTGAAGCCATCTTGTTGATCTTAAATATGCGAGATTGAGGTACATTTCTGCTTTAAACAAGCTTCTACTCCCAAAATATTCCATATTTTTCCGTTTGTGTACTTTTGACTATATCATAATTCCATGCCATCTCCCCCTTCTCTATTTCCTTCTCCTTTCCCTTCTCTTTTCCTCTCCTTTCCCTTCTTTTTTTTCCTCTCCTTTCCCCTTTTTTATTTTGTTAGGACAGACCCAAGGGGGGTGTTTCACACCCAAAACACCCCCCCCCCTGCGTACGCGCCTGGTGAGGATAGCGTTTCATAATTAAAATGAAAGATAATCTCTTGTACTTTGATCAGGATATTGCAAAATATTGATTTTCGATTGTATTGAAAATTTATCACGTGTATGAACACACGTGATCGGAGGTTAGAAGGCGAGCGTCCGGGCTGAAAATAGGGGTGGCGCTGTTTAAATGATCGTATCATAAAATCGAATTGGAAGGTGTAACACTTCTTGACGATTTTATGAAATTTGAATGTTTGTTTATTAGAATAAAGCATTCGAGACGTTCCAAAAATGGTTACTAAGGGCCCAAAATAGCGACTCTTTTAGCCCTAATTTACATGTAATCCAATGTGCGGTATATTTAGTGCTGTGCCCCCTTCAGTGCTAGGACATTATGTAGTATACCTTTTGTGTTTGCACACAATTAACATACACCTGATAAGCTTCACTGACTTTGAAGGCCTTTTTCTCCAATTCAATAATTCAGCGGTGATTAACTTCAATTTATCATAATTTCACTTTGGAATGGCCTCTAATAACAACTTTGGTGTCATTTTTTGCTACTTTACTCTCATTTTGTGGTGCCAGGTCGCATATGTCCATTATTATTTTATGGCGCTCTTCTGTTCACGTTCACCACTGGGAATAAGATTGCATCAACAGAGGGCGACATCCGACTTCGAGAAGGGAAAAAAGGAAGTGGACGGGTAGAGATCTACCATGATAACGAATGGGGAACAATCTGCGATGATTTCTGGGATATTGATGATGCCACCGTTGTGTGTCGTCAGCTTGGTTATCCAGCGGCAATTGAGGCAACGGTCGGTGCCAGAGGATTAGGGAAGATTTGGTTGGATAATGTACGCTGTGAAGGCATTGAAAGCAAGCTGATTGAGTGTGCAGCGAATGATTGGGGATCGCAGAACTGCAAAGATGACCATTCGGAGGACGCGGGCGTTGTATGCCAAGTTCATGGTAAGCCCATTGTTGAATATTTCCCATAATTCGTACGTCAATGATCTTGCACCATTCATTCATGAATTGAGCATTTTAGCTGATTTTCTATATGAAGAGCTCGAGCCTCGAGGGTTAATCAAAGAAGGCGTATCCGGATCAATGTAGGCCTACAAGTGTCGGTCTCCGGACTACTGAAATGCAAGCCCCTGGGAAGTGGGCGTGCTTGGGTGCTGCAGCACCCCCATGGCTTTTTCTAAGGGGTGCGCATAACCCTCTACCCAGCTAACCATATTACGTTGTTAGAACGTCGTGGCAAGGTTTCACTTTCGTTCTTGGAACGTTATGATTAAAAGTTCAAAGAACGTTGTGAACGTGATCCAACGTTAGGAGAACGTTTATTTGTCGACACATTTTTACGTTGTATGAACGTTAGTCATGAACGTTTTCACAACGTTATCACAACGTCCTAAACGTTTAAAACACTTTCTTGAAATTCTGTTAGTTATACCATTACGTACAAATGACGTTTTTATACTGTCTTTATTACGTTATCGGAACGTCGTGACAACGTTCATGGAACGTTGCGATCCAACGTTAGAAGAACGTTTATTTGTCGACACATTTTTACGTTGTTTGAACGTTAGTAATGAACGTTTTCACAACGTTATAACAACGTCCCAAACGTTTAAAAAACTTCTGTTAGTTATACCATTACGTCCAAATGACGTTTTTATAACCAATTTATTACGTTGTTGGAACGTCGTGACAACGTTTCACTTTCGTTCTTGGAACGTTATGATTAAACGTTCAAAAAACGTTTATTTGTCGACACATTTTTATGTTGTATGAACGTTAGTCTTGAACGTTTTCACAACGTTATCCCAAACGTGTAAAAAACTTTCATCAAATTCGGTTAGTTACACCATGGCAACCAGGGAATGGTAGTGGTATTATAGAGGGATGGGGCGGGCATTGACCTTTTCACGTGTACTATGTTCTTGCTCAATGTATATGGCATTAGTGAACAATGACTTGCCTTTAGCTATACATATGAGAACTTACGTATACAGATCAAAATGCTTTCTATGGTGTTAAAAGCTGTTAAATGTATGTATCGACTTAAATTTAATTAAAAAAATAGGTTTAAATAAATAAAAGTTGTAAATTAGCTCATTACCATAATTTAAAGGTTACAAACGAGCACCGGTGCTAATTTTTGTACCATTGAAATTATGCTAATGAGCTATTTCCACAATTTACTCGACTCATGTAAGGCCAGGTAAAATATGCAAATTAGCGATTACAGCCCAGGTAACATAATTTGGTTGTGTAAACGTTATATGAACGTTATATGAACGTTATATGAACGTCGTGATGAAGCCAGATTCTTTTCAAGCTTAAAAGACATAAATAAATATATTCCACATAAATTATACAGGTATTTTGTCATGAGTTCAAGTTCTATACTCTTTTTCCATGTGCAATACCCACGAGGAACGAATTCGATTCAAACTTTAACGGATTTACACGCTTAGAAAAGAGCATATTGCGCTTCTTACAAGTTCGTAATCATAGTTGTAATTAATGCAAATTGGACCAAGCCGATTTTGCTTCCTCATGTTTGCTGAAGCATATCTCCCGTTCTAAATAACCAATTGGAACGCAATAAAATGCAAATGAAAGCTTATTTACTCAGCTTTCATAATACATCAAGATTAGACCCGTGTGTTCCTGTCCTTTTAAGATATCTTATGTGCCCAGAGTGTTAACATTTTTTGGGTCACCCTGTATACGCCTAGATTAGTACATCAAATTTGTAATGCCAAATTGTTTTGTATTAAAATGTTGATTCGTAATAAACCTTTTTAAATAAAATGTAATTCATTATTTAATTAGTCCATGAAAACGTGAGCAAAATGTTTTCTGAACGTTGCAGTTAAGTTCTAGTTTGGTTGCACTTAGGTTGTGGTTAGGTTGTCATTAAAACGTTTCTACAACGTTATTATAACGTTGCGGTTTGGGTGTGATTTGGTTGTTTTAGGTTGGTCAATGGAAACGTGAGCAAAAAGTTCTCTGAACGTTGCAGTTAAGTTCTAGTTTGGTTGCGCTTAGGTTGTGGTTAGGTTGTCATTAAAACGTTTCTACAACGTTATTATAACGTTGCGGTTTGGGTGTGATTTGGTTGTTTTAGGTTGGTCCGTTGAAACGTGAGCAAAACGTTCTCTGAACGTTGCAGTTAAGTTCTAGTTTGGTTGCACTTAGGTTGTGGTTAGGTTGTCATTACAACGTTTCTACAACGTTATATATAACGTTGCGGTTTGGGTGTGATTTGGTACTTAAAACAAACAACCCGCAACGTTATAATAACGCTGTAAGAACGTATTTAATGACAACCTAACCAGAACCTTAGTGCAACCAAACTAGAACTTAAACTACAACGTTCAGGGAACATCCTTTTCACGTTTAAAGGATTAAACTAAAACAACCAACTATTTGAGTGTTACAACGTTGTTAAAACATTATGTAAACGTTTCCGATGATCAACATGCAACGTTCAGAGAACGTTTTAATCACGTTTCCAGAACCAACCTAAAACAAACAAACCGCAACGTCATAATAACGTTGTAAGAACGTTTATAATGACAACCTAACCACAACCTAAGTGCAACCAAACTATAACTAAACTTTAACGTTCAGAGAACGTTTTGCTCACGTTTCAACGGACCAAAATAAAACAACCAAATCACAACCAAACCGTAACGTTATAAAAACGTTGTTAAAACGTTTTAAATGACGCAACCTAACTGCAACCTAGGTGCAACGTTGCGGAAACGTTCTGTGTTTGCTGGGTAAGATTTCAAGATTTTTGAAAAAAATGTACAGTGTGTGTCCAATAATAAGTTCAAGAGCCGGAACCTGTATTGCACTACACAACGATTTACCCCAACTCTACCCCCACTGTTTTCAGAATTTATTTTTCAACGTGGAAAATTGACCAAAATATCCCCCCGATTCCCCCGGGATTTAGTCCAGGGACCTCGATCCAGCACGTTGAGCTTAGGATTCCCCACTACACCACGACTGTCAACGGTAGACTGCGCGCGCGGTGTATTGAAACTATATGGATTGGGTCCATTTTTTCATCGAAATACTTCCACGCCGGGTGGTACCAACGTGCCCAGTCGTGGTATATCGTGGTTTATGGTAGGGTTAGGGTTATATTAACAAAACTCAGAAAATGTTTGAAGAAGAAAAAAAAATCAAAAAAATTGCTCCTTAACCCTAACTCTACCCCCCCACCACTTTTTTTCAGAATTCTTTTTTTCAACGTGGAAAATCGACCAAAATATCCCCCCGGGATTTGATCCAGGGACCTCCAGCACGTGGTGCTTAGGATTCCCCACTACACCACGACTGTCAACGATAGTCTGCGCAGTGTATTGCGCAAACTATAAGGATTGGGTCCATTTTTCATCGAAAAACTTCCACGCCGGGTGGTACCAACGTGCCCTGTCGTGGTATATCGTGGTATATGGTAGGGTTAATATGACCAAGAAGAAATTGAACATGTAGGCCTACTGCAAAACTAGTTTCAATTGGTTAATTATTCAAGCACAACAAGATGGCTATATAACGTTTTCTGGTTCATATTTTATTAGTTAAAACAACTTAGTTTTTTTGCGCGCTTCAATGTTAATTATCCAAGCATAACAAGATGGTTTCAGAAACGTTTTGTGAACCATTTATAGTTTTAAAAAAATGGAAATTTTTCAGCGCTTTGCGCGTATTGGTTTTAATGTTAATTATTCAAATTTAACAAGATGACTTCAGAAACGTTTTGGGGACCATTTAAATTTTAGTTAAAAAAACAGGATTTTTTTGCGCGCTTCAAACCCTCAAACCGTTATAACACGATGGCATCAGGAAAGTCTCCTGGACCATTTTAGTTAAAAATACTGGAATTTTTTGCGCGCTTCGTGCATAATTATGTCCACTATTTCATTCGTCAAGCATAACAATGGCTTTAGGAACGTTTTCGGGACCATTTTAGTTTAAAAAGTGGACATTTTTGCTCGCTTCGCACATATTAGTTTTAATGTTTAATTATTCAAGCATAACAAGATGGCTTCAGGAACATTTTCTGGACCATTTTAGTTAAAACTGGATTTTTTTTTTGGAATCACGGTTGAGCTTTCGAGGGTGAGCGCCCTTGTACCCCCTCTAGTTAGGCCATCGCCCTACCCCATTATCATAGAGTCCTGCTTATTAAAAACTGATGTAATTCAATATCACGAAATCATTATAATGATCTCAGCGAGTACTATTTCTTCATAGCTGCGGAAGGTGATGTATGTTTAACTGAAGGTGGAGAACCCATCACGACAAACGAAACCGCCGGACATGTTCAGATCTTCGATAATGGGAAGTGGATCAACGTATGTGACAACAATTGGGGCATGACTGAGTCCTTGGTGGTTTGTCGGCAGTTGGGTTTATTGGCTGCTACAAACTTCGCGATCATCGCAGGTAAAAAAGGTTCAGGGACCAACAATGTCAACTGTACAGGAGTTGAAGATAAGCTTAATGACTGTGACCATGACGAGCCGTGGAATAAGGATTGCAGTGATACCATCCACGTAACGTGTGCCAAAGGGTATCCCGGTAAGAAAAAAAATTACATACCGTTCAACTGCATACCATTCACTTTTACAGGTGCTTCAACGATAGAGGGTCGTATTTTCGTAAGAAACGCGGTTTTAACTTAAAACCGTGACTAATCAAACTCACCATACATCTTAAACGACGTGTTCATAACAAAACACGCCTTTGTTCAATGGACCAATGTGTTACATAATAGGAGAAATTATAGTTGGCGTTGGCAAACAATGCACTTTGTCAAACTGGCACAAACTTATAGTAGAAAGGTTGATTTTTCTTTGGCACAAACTTGTTATATCCCATAATGCATAATCAAGTGTGTTCTTCAATTGTATGATATGTTCATTATGAGAACATCGAAGTTTTTTTTCTCCATAATCATGTGATCTCTTATTATAGATCCTAGGGTCAATGTTTCTACACACACTCTTTTATATTATGTTATCTGGCCCATCGCTATGCCTTGCTGAACAATTGAATGACCGCGCGAACTTTAAACATTATTAGGACCGCGGTATTAAAGCTAAACACGCGTTTAACGGTTCAAATCACTGTAAAGTGTATAACTTTAAACATCGGCATGTACCGGTAGTTTAACACGTTTAACTAAACTCGTGCACTAATTGTACGCCTTGGCATGATTACTCAATCGTGCATCCCAGTGGCGTAGCTAGGATTTTTTTCGGGGGGGGGGGGGGGGGGGGGGGGGAAGATTTCCGAAATTTTCGTAAAAGGTTGCCCCAAAGAATTTTGCAGTCACCAACTCGTGAATTTCACGTAAGTGGGGGGTGGGGATAATCGCACAGTACATGTACAATTTGGGTTGAATATACCCCCACATAACCAGTCTTTTCTCATTTTTTTCCAATTTCCTTTTCCCCTTTTTTTATTATTCTTTAGGGGGGAGGGGGCGGTAGCACAAATGGGTTTTATATCCATCAGGGATGCCCCCATCATGAACTGGTGCATCCGATGCAAGCACTCTTGCGTGTAGATCGTGCAGTTTTTCCTTTTCCTTAAGGGATGAAACATCTACCAATTAGAAAAATTATTAACGATTTTTTTTATGCATTTAATTTTATTCTAGACTCAGCCAATGACGCCTTAGTCAATCCGCACAATTACCGTCCGACAACGTTTAACACCGGCATGAATCCATATATGGGAATATCAACATTCAATGTCACTCGAAACATGTAGGTGATATAAAACAAAAACAAATTATGTTCCTTTGATACAATGTTGTCCACATCAATATAATAGTAATCAATCTTATAAATGTATGAACCCTTAACTGTGTGACTGTGATTGCACAATGTATTTTTGTTTCCAAAATTGTGACAGATATCACAGGCAAATAAAGGTGATCATCAGAATCATGTCTGTTCAACTTACACTATTCATGTTTTTTTCTCGAACCATTTTCTATTAAAAGTACAAGGGGACCAGTTCAGATCGTGTTCTTTTTTGTTCTTATAGACTTGACATCTGCGTAGGCGTTGTTCCAGCCCATATACAATGTGCTCCTGCAGTAGGATCGGATATGGTAGCTAATGGCACGATATGTAATCGACGCATTGGCTTTATTTGTGATCAAGATCAAGATCCTTTATGTCAGAACTACGATATAACTGTACATTGCCCCGTCGAAAATCCAAGTGGTAAGTTTTATTTGTGATCCAGACGAAGATCCATTATGTTATCCTTAAGATATAACTGTATTGTACATACAGTGCTTGATCGAAAATCCAAGTGGTAAGTTGTATAGCCGTATCCAACCACACATGGGTAAGAATTTTAAGAATCGGACTTATTTAACTGAGGTTACACTCCATTGTGCAAAACATGGTGATTTTCAATTTTGGCAAAAGGCAAAAAAATTGTGTGTGTTAAACTTGTTGTGAAAGAAACAAAGATATTCTCGCAATCTCTTGTCTGCTATTGTTCCTTTCTATTTTAAGCTGTTGTTTGTTATGGTTTTCAATTCAGTAATAGTTCCTCATTTTGATTCAATTTTAAGAGTACGTATGAGTGATTCCAAGCTTTGTTTCTATATGTTCTACTTTTGAGGCTAAACTTGAGGGACATTATTTCTTTTTCATACTGGGGTTGGCATTTCTTACCAAATTGGTAAAAATAAAATAGTACCATACTTTTTAACCTCACTTCCAGTGTGAAAATGAAATCTAAGCCACTGCTAATTCACCCAATACCACTAAATTGCTATTTAGAAAAATCCCTAAACACTTGTTAACTAAAACAAAGCATGTGGTCACTCAAGTGTGACTAACGTCTTGTATCCTTCAAATTAAATTAAAATGAATAATTATTATTGATTTGAACAACCATAACTGATAACAGTTAAACTATAGAAAGGAACAAAAGAGTATAAGTAGACAAGAGATTAAGAGAATATAATTGTTTCTTTCAAATAAGCTGTTTTAACACACGCATTTTTTGCACTTTGTCTGTCAAGAAGTTTGAAGGAGTTTGATAAATCCGAGATTCGTGATCTAAAATTCTAATGAAAGGGTACAGCATGTCAAAGATGATGACAAAACAACGGACATAATCCCATTGGGCATTGATGGGTACTAATTATTTTGGGACACCCTGTACACAGATGAGTAAATCTATTGTACAGCATTTGGTATGGTAGTTTCGTCGCTTCCACTTGATATAATTATTATCATACTCCATTATTAACTGAAAGTTAATACTGAGTGTATTTTTCACTATTGGTAGTCACGGTAACCCGAAAAGCGACGTCACACATTTTAAGCCGACCGACCTGAATCTACAATTTGTGGACTCGACCCGACGCTGAAAATCTCGTTCCAATCGCTCCATTCGCCTAGAAGGTTTTGGCCCTGTATCGGCTTGCTGAGTGCTAGTCTGCTATAGTATACAAATATATACTGCCATGAGAGACTCTGGTTAAAACTATGGACCCGAGGTGACTGCAATAATGCAAAATAGCACTATTGCAGTTACCGAGGGACCATAGTTTTAATCCAGAGGCTCGAATAAAGGCAGTATATATTTGTTTTATATACTTCATTCATATATTTCTAGTTCCATAAAATTCAAATTCAAAAATCATCCGGTAAGTTCCAATCTTCATCAGTTAAAAAGTTTCAAAATTTCAATTCAAAGGCAGTGCATCAAACGATCGTCACGCTGCGCCCGGGGATGCAAATCGTGCTCCCTCTAGCGTCACGCGGAGAACAACGCCGCGTGAAACTACCGGCGCGTAAATGTTCTTCTTGGGAGCCGTAAATAGTACTTTTGGGAGCCGTAAATAGTACTTTTGGCAAAATAGCGTGTTTATTTTTGATCATGTGACCCACTTTTAACCAATCAATGGACAAGAATATATATGAATGACGTATATAATAATATGCTTACTTGTGGCAATTTGTCTCGATATGTGTTACGACTCCGCTTTCCGGAACAAATTATGCGCTGGAATTGTTGTATGCCGTGGATATAGCTTATCTCAGATTATCTAATTATATCTCCCCCACCCCCATATTTCCAAGCATGGCATTTATTTTAGTAATAGTATAAAGTCTGTGTTGCCCTGCGCTGCATCGGCTCTTGCTCATTGGCTGTAAATCTGTAAGTACAGTCCGTTGTCCTACCTATGGATATGGAATGTATGTATGCATTGACTGAAACTGAAATATATATCAATGTCCCAGGCTCCAGTCCAGCTTGCCAGGCCTTGGATTTGACAATGAATGAATAAGCTTACCTGGTTCTATCTACTTCGTTTCATTTCATGTTGATTTGAAGGTATGACACAGTTTACACATCTCGACACACATGAGAAAATAAATGCTGTAAACTAAAAGTCTATGCGAAAACTGTACACATTTAATATTTCCATTTTTGTATTGTAAACTCGTGGTAAACGTCAAAGTCAAGGGAGCACGCAACTAATTAGCTACCCATAGGCTTTACACACACATGTCGGCCTATTAAAACGCTCTATAAAACTCCACAGACCATAAACGCTTATTTATAACATATCTGAATATCAAGGAAAGTTATCCGTCACATTTTTCAGTAAATGCAGCTGAATTGGGAAGTATTAATTTCATCACCTAATTTCAGTCCTCCGGCTGGGTTGCACAAATGGCGGTAAATTGGCGGATAAAATTATAATAAAGCTCAAATCATCCCGTTTCCTTTACAAACTTCACGTTCATATTACGCACACCACATACATGCAACATTCGAGAGAACAGTACCAGCTAATGCGTCGATTTCGCACACTTTTTGTGCCTGATATGAACTATTGCTGTACTCAATTTGTGGCCGGAAGTGGCTAGACTGAATTAGTTGTGTGCGCCTATAACTAAACACAGCCTGTGTGCTGTGAGCGTGACACAAGGGAGCACACTACTAAATTTGTTGTTCATGACTTCCCTTTGACGTACAGCAGTCAATGTGAATCGCTCTACATCCATCCAGCTTGTGATTTGATCAATAAAATCAACGTATTTTTCATCTTTTTAAATAAATATACATAACTGAAAATCAAACCTTAGATTTAATCTCAAATTAATTTAGGTTAATACAAATTACGATGGTTTCCGAGGATTGTTTTCACCTAAAATTGGTTTGCCTCTTGAAAAATGCAACCCTGCGATATTTTTTTCTTTTTCATTTTTTTACAATGATAACACTTGACTATCGATTCAAGCAAAGCAACCCTTATCGCGCCAGGTTGAAAAAGACACCCTTATTCTCCGTCTGATTGTCCGTGGGGTTTTGTTGACATGCTAATAGTGGAGTATTAATTGTTCTCTTTGAGTACCTTTCTTGTTATTATTATTATTATTATTATTATTGGTATTGGTATTTTATTCAGAAGCATCTCGTGGCCCGCAGGCCAAATTACATGCTAATATACAATAAATTACGATATAAAATGCACATTAACAACATCAAAATATTGCACTTGTAGGATTGAATCACAATTTACAAATAAAGATATATGAAGGATAAAATGTACACAAATTAAGAAACAACAAAATGTCACACTTCATGGACCTTTACTGCACGACCAGTCGTAAGAGATAATGGGAACCTAACCTGATCATTTAACATATTGACAAAATAAGGAACAGGACTATTTTGAAAACGCTGACTCCTACAATGAAATTGGGTCAAGTTGCCACTACTACGAAGTGATCTGTCAGGACACTCCAGTCTGGTAGGAGGAAGGAGAGATTTTGTCCTCTCATTTTTAGGAAGCCCTTCAGCAAATCTTCGACAATGCTTCTCCCTCCTTCCGTGTCAAAATGGCAATTACCTTTAGATCATATAAACAATATTTTGATATTTTTTCCCAGATCCACCGGCTATATGTATGTTTGAAAGTATGGAATATTCTGCTGGTGAAACAAGAGCTGATTCAAGTGAAATATGTATGGCGTGGTAAGTTACAGAATATTTTTGTCTTTTAATGTAATGTTAACTATAGTCACAGTGCCGCCAATGAAACCGATACAAGCGAGCTAAACTTGTCACACGATTGCTTTTTAGACATGGTCAATTGGCATAACGTATAATGTGTATGATGAAAATATCTCACTGTATTATTTAAAGGTATATTATGCGATAAAATTGAAGCAGATTTTCTTGCAGATTTACATTTCTGATCAACAATCGTAAATACATTCCAAATAACAGGGCGATACGATTCCTAATTACTTAAAAATCATGGTTTTAGAGTAAAAATAAACAGTTGGGTTAACCATACAGTTTATTCTTTAACTCTAAATTCACTCTAAAACCATGATTTTTAGGTACTAAGGAATCGTATCGCTCGGTAACTCGGAATATATTTCTGATAATTATAAATATAAATCTTCAAGCAAATCTGCTTCAAAAAAATATCGAGGATTGAGGGCGCGTGTCTATTTGAGGAAAGACCAAAGATGTATATTTCCAGACGAAGGTGGACACGAACGGCCGTTTATTTTGAATTTCCGTTGGTTTCAATGTAACAATGGATTTTGATTATATGACCCCATAAAATTCATCACACGTTGGAACTAAATTATTTCATCCTAAAACCGCTGGAGTTGGCTAACCAACCACAGTGTCAGTATCATTTTTTGAATTTAAATTTAAACCATCGTTAAGCGTTCGTCCCATTCACTTGACTACGTAACCTCGTTCGCCTATTTTAACCTGAATATTCGTGAATACGTCCGTGTCCAGCGTCGTCTGTATATTTCGGCAAATTCAGCGTCGCCAAGTGCGTATACATCTTGGATAAGAAAGAGGTGCATATCCAGCGTAACGGCTATAAAGACTTCAGGTAGGCCTAATTAGTATGGACTAAGATCTCCATTGGGAGCTATTCGACACTGTCTAGTTACAGCACAAATTGCACAAATTGCCTGCGATGACAATACAAGGATGGGACATTGACAAGGCAAAAGAAACAACAAAATACAATAGGGAGTCGACGTTTTGGAATGATGAAATAATTCCTTTAGGTATAGGAAAAGTTGAAAACCACCATGACTGTCTTTGACGTAACCAGCATAGGTCAGAGAACTATAAAGCATACCGTATTATATAAAGGATTATTTTGTAAAGAACTCTAAAATTGTCGACGTGGGTTTATCTTGGATTAGTGAAACACAATCCGGGCAATAATATTTTGTCTCATTTGAAGACGTAGTCAGAAAGAAAGTTTACTCTCTTAAATCAAAAGATTGAAAATGTCCGTCTTTTACAGATTGACTTTTTTCTCAATCTATTAGATTGGATTTAGATTGAAAACATGATAAAAACTCGTGACAATGAGTAGCTTTGAGTCAATCTGGAAAAAGATAGATACATATTACTGCGCTCTACACGTGTGTTTGTACCGTCAATCTCGACTAAAGTGTCAATCTGAATTCAACACATGCGCAGTTAGGTAGGTCATATTGGTTTCGTAACACTTTGGATTGTATATTTATACATTTCAACAAATGATTCGATCTGCATCATAAACTATTCATAAATGGCAAGTAAGAACATTAATTCACAAAAAAATAAAAAATAATAATAATTCACAAAAAACTGTACACATGAATTTTTTGTTTGTTGAGAATGTTGATAAAAAGCCCAATGATATTGTTCTTCCAATATCAAACTGTAGGTTTGAAAATATCAATCTTTTACTACAGATTGAAAACTTTTTAATCGAAAAACGATTGAAACTTTCAATCCAATAGATTGAATAGTTCAACCTTAATTCTGGATTTGGAACATTTTCAATCCAAATTAGATTGATTGAACATATCAATATAATAGATTGGTACAGATTGGTACTTTTCCAGATTGAAACCTTCCAATTCAAAAAAGATTGAATGTCATACTTAAAAGTTTGTTCCCGCACGGCAATCTATGAAAGATTGAAAGTCAATCTTGAAAGACTGAAAGTCAATCTTTTTTTAGATTGAATTGTCAATCTTTGGAATTAAGAAAGTATTCTCCTAAAATCACATTGTGTTCATAACAATTATTTGTAATGGCCGCAAAAAACAACTTTGCACTTTTTATTAATTATCGTTGTTATCACATACTGTTTTTTACTTCATGCAGCACATGCACATCGGTGGGCTCGTGGCTTTGCGACTTCCATCAAAATTACTGTGACAGTACACTATCGGTGGACACTCAGCGAGAGCGTATTAAGCGAGGTAAGTGAAATGGTGGGCTTTTCATTCGAATAACGATACCTTTAGTGTGTATTGGCTATCGCGTAAGCGTTCCCAATACACAAAGTCGCCGCCGATTACAAATATGGTGCACATAGCAAAACAGCTATGAACTAGAGCTACATTGTGATCGGAGATCACGGATATTAGTCGAGGGCAAGTTGACCTTTGACCTTTTTATCATATGGCAAACAGATCATATTGCAGACAATTGCCAAAAGAACATTATCTTACAATATTTTAAATTGTACTATTTGGGATAATGATTGTCTTAACTCCGGCCATCAAGTAGTGGACAATTAACATTTTGACCCCTAGTGACCCTTTCTTGACCTTTGACCCCAAAGTCATGATTGACTTTTCTTGGCTTATTAATGCACACAAGATGAAGCAAGTCCGGTCAAAATCGGAGCATGTCTTAAATACGACATGTTAAATTAATCGCGGAGCATCCTACATGAAGATCGATCCTAGGAATCTTTTTACCAATTATCAGTCATTTCCTCCTGAAAAAATAGCTTTTGAGTGACTGGAGTGAAAACTGACATTTTGACCTATAGTGACCTCTTGTTGACCTAAGATAATAATTGACGTTTGTTGTTGTATTATCAATGCCTACAAGATGAAACAAATCCGGTCAAAATCGGAGCATGTCTTACATTTTACCTCTGTTTAGGTCAATGACCTCTAGTGACCCCATATGAAATGTCACTTTTACCTCAAGAGCAAGATATATGTACATGGATCAAAGGAATCTTTTGACCAATTCTGACTGACAATCATCGGTCATTTCCTCTCGGACAAGTAGTATTTTGAGTGTATGGAGTGAAATTTTACATTTTGACCCCTAGTGACCTTTTCGTGACCTTTGACCCCAAATTCATGTTTTACTTATTTTCTTGGCCTATCAATGCGCCAAAATGAAACAAGTCCGGTCAAAATCAGACGATATCTTCAATTTAATCACTGTATAGGTCAATGACCCCTAGTGACCCCATATGATATCTCACTTTTACTCTCAGAGCTGTTTAGGTCAATGACTCCCAGTGACCCCATATGACATGTCAATTTTAATCGCTGAAGAACCTATATGTACATGGATACAAGGAATCTTTTAACCAATTCTGACAATCGTAGGTCATTTCCTCCCGAAAAAATAGCATTTTGAGTGCGAGGAGTGATTATTTACATTTTGACCCCTAGTGACCCCAGTTATTTTTCGATTTAAAAACCAACTATTATATTATGCGTACGGTCAGAAGGAATATGTTGAATAAATCTGGCGATCCTAGGTCATTTCACTAAATTGCAAGGGTGTTTTAAGTGAAAATCACGTTTTGACCCCTCATGACTCCTGTGTGACTTTTGACCCCCTATGCTTTACAACCTGAGCAGTGGTGCACATAAGGGTACTTATGACCACATATGGTCAAAATCGGCTTAATGGTTACGGAGCTATAGGTCTCATGACAGAAAGAAATAAACAGCTAGAATACAGTTCATTAGTCGTTTCTCGACTTATTTATGTATAAGAAAGAAACCGGACGAACACAGTATATTAGTCATTTCTCGACTAATATATTAGTCATTTCTCGACTAATATAAAGATTACACGCTGAATTTGCAGATAACAGCATGGAGCTAGTGCTAGAAAATGTACCCCAAATATCTTGGGGGACCTTATCCCAATTTAATACCTCCGGCTCCCAGTGACGGGCCAAACTCTAGGCCCAATGCATATTCATGATGCAATTAGTCGTGTACTATAGCATACAGTATGATTGATAATGTCTTGGATAATGTAAGACATTTCTTCGGCTGTTCAGGAGTGTATTTTATACATCTACAATTTGTATTTTATTTTGACATACTTCCGTGTCATCGTGCTATTGAGGATCCACGATGATGGATGGATGGATGAATAAGTATCGTGGTCCAATTAAACATAAAGAGCGCAAAAAAGACTTTGTTTATGTTTGATGGAGCATGAAACAACGAAGATAAGGCCTAATCTTTTGTTATAATTGATAGAAAAATGTTTTCTGTTATGTTTATGGTCACAGGTCACTAATAGGTATATCAAATAAGGTGGGATCGTTTCAAAAAATCCTTAAAATCGTGATACGTGTCTCTATTTTAAATAGAAGTTGTCAAAAAAACATAACATTTTTGGTATCATATTAAAGACAATTTATCCAGCTACCGAATAAAAAAAGAATTAAAGCCACATGTTGAGCAACAGTGAAGTTATTAATCTAAACGTCGAGTGAGTCAAGGGTGGGAGCGGTGGATGAGGAGCCGGTGGATGAGGCGCCCATAGGTTTGTACACAAAATAGCAGAAAACTAGAACTTTTGAAATTGATGCCATTTTAAAAGTATACATAGGAAAGTGTTCAAACTTTTCATATGTGTTAATAACATGTGCCTGCTACTATGAATAATAATATTGAATTGTTATCTAGACATTCTCTACTAGAATATGATGTTCAATTCAGGGAGTGTTTTAATGTAAAAAAATACACAGTTTTATTCATTTTATTGATTAAACAATGGCCAAATCGCAGTCTCTCTATTTCATTTGTGTGACTCTTCGGTCCTTTTCTACCCTGGGTAGTAAAACATTTAACTAAAAAAGCCAGAAGTGTTTCTTCACAGAATTGTTCATAGATTTATGAAAAAATTGCTATTTAGACCTATTTTGGACCACCCTGTATTCAAAATAAAAGGAACTTTAACGATATTCATGTAGTTCATTTTGATAACCATTTTCTTTTAAATTAAATGGTCCATGCTAACTAAATTTCATAGAATATTATATACAAACATTCATTTTATGCATTATTTCATCATAATTTTAGACACCCTGTACTTTTCCTGTGTACATTTTAAGTAAATGATTCTTAGCAAATTTGGTAGGACCTTCTGCGGTTGTTCTGATTTTGGTGCCTATTTTCAGCTAAACCCTAATTGTACAAACTATCAAACTATTTTGTGAGGAGCAAAAACGATCAAATTGTTTATGTTCCACCCTGTAAAAATTGTACACACCCTGTATAATTTGATTCTTTTTTGCAAAAATAAAAAACCTTGAATCTTAAGCTTTCCAACAATATATAGTTTGTGGGTCATTAAGTGTGTAAAACTTAAGTTTTGTCCCGTTTAATCAGAATTGGTGCATTTCTCAACATTATTAGAAGTGAAACTTTTTTTGGACCAGTTTGTGACTTCTGACCTTATCTATCTGCAACTTAACTAACGCTACCACCTTTTTTTAGAAAAAAATATTCCGTGGTGCGAAAATGGACCCAAATGATAGCAACGACCCCCCCCCCCCCGATTTGAACTACGGACCTCCGGCACACAGGGGACAGAATTCCACAACACGCCATCAGTGTGATGGCTATACTTGGCGCAGTATATTGCGCCAATAGGTATATAGGCTGGGACCATTATTTCATCGAAAAGATTTCACGCAGGGTTCATGGTATTTTGTTGTTTATGGTAGGTTTAGAGTTATACGTATAAAATTATCCATTACTCACCACTAATTTGTTAAATATTAAAAGTTAAAATCTGTGTCCTTGTGTAGTATGTGTATCTAAAACAACTCAACAACAACGACAACAAAAACCAACCAACCGACCTAGATAGTGGCACTTTTAAGTGCCTTAAAAGGGAAAGTCAACTTCTTTTTGTTTTGGCCTAAGGAATGGTAGCACCAGTTAAACATCATTGACATTTCCAAATTCGCATATTCAACACACTGCGGGAGAAAAGACCGAAGATACCAAGCACACCCCATATTTTCCCCGTATTGGTGACCCCCGTCACATCAAAATGGACATGTTGGAGGCCAGAGTCAAATCAGAGTTATTGGTATGACTTGAAAGAGCACATTTCTTAAAGCTTTGAAATTATAACATGTGGAAGGTAATCGATTTTTGTAATCACAAGCAAAATTTGATACATTATTTTCTTTGAATTTCACCAAATATATAGGCCTCTATCTCAAAACTGTGTTGGCCATGCAATGCCAAACATTGCATTTTCTCTCCGCGTAGTGTGTTGAAAATGAGAATTTGGGAATGTCATGACTCATCTGTTTTGTTTTCTAGCAAATTGGCACTAAATTGTGCCAAACAGATTCATTCAAATCTAGCCTGTTTAGACAAAAAATAATGGGAAGTCACTCTGTAGGATATAAAAAAAGTGTATGACTTTCTTTTATTGAGCTCTTGCTAGTAGTGGGAATTTCAGGTTGGGTCACATAAAGTAGTCGCCATTTCCGTAAAACAAAGACAGAGACTCCTCCTGATCCTACGGAAGAAATTGGCCTAACCACCACCTAATTATATTATGTTCTTCTTCCAATCCCAGAAATTGTGTGTGAACATGAAACCATGATCTTGCAATGCGACGATGGTGATTACCTGAACATTGAATCGGCGTTATACGGAAGACAGATGACCAATATCTGTCCTGGGCCCGGTGACGGCAATACGAATTGCGCGGCCACAACATCATTCGCTGTTGTTTCAAACTTGTGTCAGGGAAAACAGTCATGCGGTATTCTCGCCAGTAATTCTGTATTTGGCGGCGACCCTTGTTTAGATACGTTTAAGTATTTGGAGGTTAACTACAACTGTGAAGGTATTGTTTAGTCTTTTCAATTGTTGCATTGTTTGTTTGTTTGTTTGTTTGTTTGTTTGTTTGTTTTTGCTTCTTTCGTCGCTTGTTTGTGTGCTTTGTTTTTTTGTTTGCCTATGTATTTCCTTGGTTATTTATTTGTTTGTATGTTCGTTGAGGAGTTTGTTATGAGCACGGAAAACTGTCCATTTTAAAATCCTTTCTCATTTGCTGCGACCTGACAGGCGCTTGCTTTACGCTGAACAATTATCTAAACACCAAGCCAAATGCATCGATAAACCCATTGGTGACGCGGTGGGCACTAGCTTGGAAGGGAAGGGGTCGCCGTGGTCGCTCTTGAGCGCCAGTGCACCGCGCTTGTTTTGTGCATGCACGAAACAAGCACGGAGGTTCGGCGTTCTGACCATGGCGCTGTAATGACCAAGTAATGTCGCCGTGTCAGCGCAAAGCGAGCGACCGGAGCGTCCCGTTCACGTGGCAAGAATGTATACAAGCTACTTGAGGTCGCAGCTTCTACTTGAAGTCGTAGAAAGAACTCAATCTCGTTCTCTGCGTAGGGTTCGGTGAGGTGGAGCAGACTGTCTTCCTTAGCTCTACCCATCCCTCTGACGCCTTGCCTTTGGCTTTTACAAAGGTTTCTATGGTGTTATATGTTGTTCATTAGTCAAGCCCCGAAGACCGAGCATAAGCTTACTGAGCACGCAGGAAGCTCTGTTTATGCGCTCTTTGCACGGATCCGTCATTTGCAAACAAATGAAATAAAACAATTGGAATCTGATTGCACACTGTCTCACAAATAGCGGACCATGCAAATGGCGAATTGAGCGATTGCTCTTAGGAGAGCCATTATATGCATGGATGGAGTACAATACCAACTAGAGATAGTTGTGATCATAGATCACGGATATTAGTCATGTGCGTTACATATTGACCCCTCGTCACTTTTTCTTGACCCTCGACAAAGAGTTCATGATTCCCTTTTTTCTTGTCATATCAATGCGCACAAGATGAAACAATTCCGGTCAAAATCAGAGCTTGTCTTCAATTTTACTTATGTATAGGTCAATGACCCCCAGTGACCCCGTGTGACATGTCACTTTTAGTGGAGGAGCAACCTATATGAACATTGATACGAGAATTTTTTTGACAAATTCTGACAATCATCAGTCATTTCCTCTCGGACAAGTAGCATTTTGAGTGAATGGAATGAAAATTTACATTTGGACCCATAGTGACCTATTCTTGACCTTTGACCCGAATCTTATGCTTGACTTTTTTTCTTGGCTTATCAATGCGCACAAGATAAAAGAAGTCCGGTCAAAATAGGAGCATGTCTTCAATTTTACCCCTGTATAGGTCAATGACCCCTAGTGACCCCTAGTGACATGTCACCTTTAGTGGAGGAGCACCCTATAAGGACATTACATTTATCTTATAATATCTTAAATTGTACTATATTAGATAATTTTGGCCCTGTAATTGTATGAAAATTTACATTTTGACCCCATGTGAACTTTTCTTGACCTTTGACCCCAAAGTTATGATCGTCTTTATTTCTTGGCTTACCAAGATGAAAAAGTCTGTCTTTCTTTCTTGGCTTATCTATGCGCACAAGATGAAAAAGTCTGGTCAATATCGGCAAATGTCTTACATTTTACCCCTTTTTAGGTCAATGACCCCTCCCTCCCCTAGCGACCCCATTTGACATGTCTATTTTAATCGTTGAAGACTTATATGTACATGGATACAAGGAATCTGTTGGCCAATTCTGACAATAATCGGTCACTTCCTCTCGAAATAAAGCATAAAGCATTTTGAGTGTGAGGAATGACAATTTTCATTTTGACCCCTACTGACCCTTTCGTGACCTTTGATCCCAAAGTCATGATTGATATTTTTTCTTGGCTTATCAATGCGCACAAGATGAAACAAGTCCGATCAAAATCGGCGCATGTCTTACATGTTACCCCTGTTTTGGTCAATGACCCCTAGTGACCCCATATGACATGTCAATTTTAATCGCTGGAGACCCTATATGTACATAGATTCAAGGAATCATTTGACTAATTCTGACAATCATCGGTCATTTCTTCCCGAAAAAATAGCATTTTGAGTGGGAGGAGTGAACATTTAATTTTTGATCTCTTCGTGACCTTTGACCTCAAAATCATGGTTGACCTGTTTTCTTGGCTTATCAATGCGCACAAGATAAGTCCCGTCAAAATCGGTACATGTCTTACATTTTATCTCTGTTTAGGTCAATGACCCCTAGTGACCCTATATGACATGTCAATTTTAATCGCTGAAAACCCTTATTAACATGGATACAAGGAATCTTTTAACCAATTCTGACAATCATAGGTCATTTCCTCTCCGACAAGTAGTATTTTGAGTGTATGGAGTGATAATTTACATTTTGACCCCTATAGTGACCCCAAATATTTGTTGATTTTAAAAACCGAATGTTTATATATGCGTACGGTCATAAGCAATATTTTGACCAATTCTGACGATCCTAGGTCATTTCACTAAATTGTAAAAGCGTTTTATGTGAAAATCACGTTTTGACCCCTAGTGACCCCTGTTCGACCTTTGACCCCAAGGTCATGATTGACTTTTTTTCTTCTTTTCTTGTCAATGCGCACAAGATGCAACAAGTCTGAGCAAAGTCTGAGCATGTTGAATCACGTTTTGACCCCTAGTGACCTCTGTGTGACCTTTGACCCTTTATGCTTGACAACCTGAGTAGTGGTGCGCATAAGGGTACTTATGATACAATATGGTCAAAATCGGCCAAATGGTTACGGAGCTATAGGTCTCATGACCGAAGAAACAGGTAGAATACAGTATTAGTCGTTGACACGACTACAGCTAGAATACAGTAATTAGTCGTTTCTCGACTAATATATCTATATCCCCCCTTAAAATGCCCACTGCCGTATTAAATGATCGCTCCCTTAGCTCTGACTTCTTCAGGACCAAATTATTATAATATAATAATCTATCTTACAATCCTATCTAGATTTATCTATTTAATATATTAAATAGATTAATTAATATATTAATATATTTGTAATTAATCTAAAATCCTATCTAGATTTTTCTATTTAATATATTTGTAATTAATCAAATGAAGCATGTTTATTTGAGCGCCCATTCCTTTTTAAAGGAATTTTTATATCCTTTAAATTTAGATAACCCTCTCTGATAAGACCACGTAATACAAGTTTCTTGAACTTGTCGACTTAACCGGGTTCCCGTTACGATGGTTACCTGTGTCGGCGTTGGTCGTCATAACCATGATAACGTGGGACTAGTACATACATGTACATGAACAATAACAAGGATCCATGACCAATTGTAGTTTACCTTAGGTTCCAGATGGTCCTAGTCAAGTTTTCAAGTCTATGACGGAATAAAGTGCACCATAACGAGGAACTTTGTTCTATCGTGTAATCAATATATACCTTGGACCTATAAGTGCACTTTTTACGCTGATACAGATACTATACGATGGATGCCCTCGGTATTCCATGAGATTATTGGCATACCCCAATCTATGACAACCACAATCTATGCTCATGGTGCAATAACAGTGGTATTGGTCTATGATAATCAAGCCATTTCTAAGGCTGTTCAGGAGGTGTGTCATAATTCTAGTTGAATCATGCGCAAAGGACAAAATTGGCCGAACTTGTGCATTTCTTAGCTTTTAGTGATTGTCTCTACTCTGCGGATTCATTATGAAATTCCAATGATCACATTTAAAAACGACCCTGAAACCGTTTGAGTTGGTTGGATAATGGAAGTACTCTCGTTCTTCATACTTTGATTGTAACTGTTCATGATGTTGCATCATAAGGTTTTAATGGACTACCCCCTTTTAAGGATACGTCATCCCTGGTAAAATCTAAGCACACTTGTTCTGTGCTTAGATCAAGCGTGTGCAACCTGCGGCCCGCGGGCCACATGCGGCCCGCCGGCCTCTAATCTGCGGCCCGCGGAGCAATCCCAAAATTCCCATTGATGCGGCCCGTTTTAACCGGAACTCCCTAGGTTACACAAATGGCGGATTGATTTAGTGGTGTGCTTCCTTATAATTAGTAGGGTGACGTGCTGCATTAGTAAATATAACTCGAAGCATGATTGCGTGTTAAATCCCTGGTTAAAATGGCGCTTGCAGCAGCGACAGTGAGTAAAAAGAGGGAATTACACGAAGAGAAGCGGTATTCAATGAGCAATTGGCCGAGGATTATTTCTTCATTGAACAAAACAGTGCGTCTCTATGCCTCATTTGTATAGTGTCTAAGTTCAGACTGCTCCAAAGAGTACAATCTGATACGGCATTACGATTCCTAAGCTCCCCCTTCCCCTATTACCCTCCTCCGGACGTATTTGGAATGTTTGACATCACTGCGGCCCGTGAATGGATCTCAAAATCACAATGTGGCCCGGGTTGTTGAAAAGGTTGCACATGCTTGGCTTAGATAGTACTTATATTGTGCTTTATGTGTACTTAATTCGGATAACAAGCATACATCAAGCACACTACTTAGGTACTTAGATAGTGCGTTTTACTGGTTTTAGTTTTATGCTTCGAGTATGCTTGGTTGTGCTTGAATTGTACTTATATAGTACTTGTTGGCAACATTTATGTTGCAAGTATATGGAATGTACACGTGCAGTATACTTTAAGTATGCTTAATAAGTGCTTGGTTTTGAATGACTAGAAATAGGTGTGCTTAGTTTATACTTGGATAGGACTTGTCTAGGACTAGACAAAAATTATAACATAACATGTGTGCTTGGACATGCTTGTATGCGTTTTTTGTTTTCCAAATGTTGTGCTTGGATGATACTTGTCTAAACTATGATTGCTAAAGTGTCACACCTTGTTGACTATCCATTGTGTTTTACATGTTTGTTCAAGATGCATGCTGGGAGATATTTAACTGCCATTTTAAAAGACATCAGTTGTAACACTGTGTTAATGCATAGCGCTGGAAGTTGTTCATGGTTTTGACTGGAGATTGTTAACTAGACTAGATTTCCATTCCAATGGATTTATGAGGACACTATTAGTTTCAAATGCGTAGGCATTTCAGAACTGTACTTCAACGACTGTGTTGTTCCTATGGCTATCAAAAGAATCTTGATATTCAAGTATAAGGTAGAGCTGATTGAGTACAACAAAAAAGTATTTTACTGGAGGTGAATCGGGTGCACGGTTCAACAGATATAATCATTTGAAGTCATTTTGAATTCTTTTGTTTTGTATTGTTTTTCGGCCAACTGAGGACAGTCTAAATTAAATTTCTTTTGTTTTTTATTGTGTTTTTTGACTCCTTAGGTAAAATTTTCTATGTAAATTTAGTTGTTGTTTTTTGCTCTAAATTTTTATTGAAAACTCCTGTAGACTCCCGCAGCACAGGAAATAAGGAGAGTACTCAGAGTAGTATAACCAACATATACACCAAATGATAATACATTTAGGAAAGTGCATGATCTTGAAAAAAAGAATTAAGTACATTAATTAGCCTCATTTTTAATGACCTAAAGCTTCCTTAGATAATTAAGTATAAATAATTATGAAGATGTCTTACAGCCTCCCGCAGCACAGAAAAGTTTCTAAAAACTATAATAAACAAGCTCCTAAACTGTCAGCCGTATAGCATTTATACTTTTCTTGTAAAAATTAATTAATCATTTTTGCATAGATTAATTATTTTGCTAGGGGGTAAAAAAAACACACAATAAGAAACAAAAGAAATCATTTTTGACAAACAAATTGTCATATCTATAAAACCGTACCTCCGATCAAGCTCAGATTTGAGATTATTGTGGAGCTCAGCAAGCTCTATTAAAGTATCAAATAAAAAATTAACCATAGGAACACCAATATTTTTAATGGTTCCTTTAACATTTGCTAATGTTACAGAAAACGCGTGTCTGTCCTGCACAGATAAGTAACATTAGTAAATTTTTTCTTGCCAGTTACTACAGGTTTTTATGTCTTTCAAACATATTTTGTGCTCTAGTTTTGAGATGTGGTAATACCTGGGAATAATTATTTATTTCAAAAATAACAGCCAATATATTGATTTAGCTTGTAAACCAGTACGTTGCTAATGTTTATACATTGAAAATGCTGCTAATGTTACTTTTTCTGTCCTAGAAACAGTAAAAGGGTGTTATCGCCCAAATGGTTGCGAGAATCCTCCGAAGCCCCGGACGTGCCGTTTGCCGGATTGGATAGTTGAATGGTTCATTGGCGGAAAGTCTGGATTTTGCGATGGCTGCCTTTTCCCTTACGGTGCCGAATTGAACGACACTTACAGCGGTGATCATATGCTGAAATCCTGTTCGGATTGCGTTCTGATTGATGGTATAACGCGAGCCGTTATCGTCGTTAACAAACAAATGCCAGGACCAGCTGTTCAGGTGAGACAGTCAACGCTATACTAGTACTAGTCTAATTATGATATGTTAATCCAAAGTGCACTCGAAGTGAATGATTTATTCAATCAAACCAAAGAACAAACATGAACAGATGAGCATTGGTAAGTTACCTGAGTTGTTACAAAAGTCAATATTTAAACAAATTTAAGTTGATCATTAGCAAGTAGAATGCAACATCCACAATAGTTCAGTCAGTTCCAAATTGGCGAAACCTGTTTACAGTAGCGAAAGAATTCAGAAGAGCGTCGCGCGCAATACGCTCGCATGGCGCAACGTGGCGCGAAATATTGCAGTGAAATAGTTTGCGTGACGCGTGCGTATGCCAAAATCGCGCTTATACGCTTTGATTACTTTTGCGCTTCGCGCGGATAGATACAAACCGAATATAAGTCGCCTATTTTTAACTGATTGAACTATAGTACCAATCATTTAAATAAATATCGATTCGTATTCGGTACATTTCCTCTGAATCCATACCCACTACATTTGTACTTAATGTAATACACTGCCGCCCATAAGTATTTCTCCCCCTGAAAGCTTGCAAGTTATCAATGTGTTGTCGAAAAAGTATTAGACCATCAGACCCAATTACCATATCATTGTGTTCATTGTACATTTTATACAAATAAATTTATGTTTCCTATTCAGATTCATGATTTTAAAGCTTTTACAATTCATGATTTTATCGGGCAAGTCAACATTCCAATGTAAAATCGCCGTAGTAAATCACCTCATGAATATCAATTAGCTCATTATCGGCAGTGTAACGCTATAGGAAATGTTCAACTGAGATCAACTGGTGATGGAAAATCCATGTGCAGAATTTTATAAATGATAATTGGCATACGCAGTTTATTGGAATACCTTCACAAGGAACCATTCCAGCTTAACAAAGGCCAATTCCACCGTTACGGACGTTTGTGACACGCCTATAGAGTCCACACAGCGTCAGTATAAAAGGACTTTCCTATCCCAAAATTAATAGAATCCCTGAACACTAGTTTAAGATTGTAGGATATCCAATTTATAGTTTAAGCTTGTTTTTACCTCCCCGACCACCAACCCCCTGAGTGTTTTGGCATACAATTATGTATCAATATGATTTCCAAGGTGTTTAATCTAAAATACGTATACTGTACGTATTTTATATTTGTACGTAATCTTAAACTAGTGTTATTGCGATTTATTCCGTTGAGGGCGCTAACGGAATAAATCTAATCTGTGCTGTGTGGACTCTATAGGAGTAAAAAGACTCTATAGGCGTGTCACAGACGTTACAGATACATGCAACTTGCAACTTTTAATTTAATAGCACATCTGTTTGCTGTTAAGATAACACTTTATTTCTTAGTATGCTAGTAGTAAACACTAATGTTCAATATAATCGAGAAATTTCCGAAATGCAATTAAGCAAATTTCAACTTTAACCCCTGCACTAGATATATTTGTGGTGGCCCAGTGGCTTTCCTTGCGGGCGTTAGTCCCGTGGCAGGCGCATGCGTGATAGGCCTTTTCCGTCAGGCAGCTTTGGGATACTGCCCCATTCACCATTACGTTTCATGCAACGCACGCAAGAGGTCGGGTTTTAACGGGCTGGTGTTGGTTAAAAAATTCCCCACCCTCCCACCCTTTTGAGGGGCGAGAGAGAAAAACAGTTGGCTATTCGTATCGATTGTTTTTAGTTGGGATGTCTCACAAACGGGACATAGGATCCCGGGTAGCAGTGGTATTTTTTCGACGTAAGAAATTGGAATATTAAATTGCTAATTATGAACGATGGATCTAAATTAAATAAACTAAAGGTATCACAAATTGAACATCTTAAAAGATTTAAGGTGGTAAATGAAAGATGTGTTGAAAATGTTGAATACTGTCAAGTATTACATATAATATGATTGATTAGTTTCATTACATGAGTTAATTATATACACATTTCGCTCCTTGGGAATTGCTCGGAGCAGGATTTGGTTTGAACATTAGGAAATTTACTGACAGAGTCAGCGAAAATTGGCACAACCAATTTCTATATAATTATGAGGTGTATTTTGAGACTCTGATTTGGCTATATTCAATTCTGACGGTTTGATTAAATTAATAACAAATGGACTCCTAAGTCATGGGCTAGGTTTGGCTTCGGCACCTCGCGTGGTCATGCTACCGCTGGTGTGTAAGGGTCGGTGATTCATGACGACCCTGACGATCGGATAAACTAAAAATTTGAGTTGACTTAGGCATACGTTTCACTTCGGCGTCCACGGGTTTTGCACGTGGTCGCGTAGGGGCAAGGAACTCGCAGGTGCCCCGTCGATTGTTGTAAAATGTTATTATTCCTTGGGCCCTGTGCCGTGTTTGTATGTTATGAATTGAATATCGTGTGATAGTCATCAATAAAAGCGATCTCTTGCATTGCATGGTGGTGTCTGCTAAAGATAAATCTTCTGCGTCCTGCCTGTGGTTTCTAGAGTCAGGGGGTAATGAAGCAATTTTGTTTGAGCTTTCTTAGTTATTAAATTAGCAACAAAAATTAGAAACGAGCGTTGCGGACGTTACCTTGAAATGAAGTGCCTTTTTGACTTTGGTACATCCTTAAATCTCTGTTCAGTTCCCTTTTTTTCTTTTCTTCTGTCAACTATATTGAGCAAGCCCTGACTCCATTCTATGTTAACATGAAAAGCAAGTTTGAAATGAATACTCCCGTATCGTCCAACGCTGTTGATTTAGTGTTACGGACGTTACATTTTGAAGCGTTACGGACGTTACAGGTATTAAAATCAATAATAAAACAAGATTTAAGATATTAAAATGGGACATTTTGTCCCCAATTTGTCATAAAATCCATGTGTTTTTCTTGTGTTACTTTGATGTTAGTTGGTTAAAGTTGTAAAATAATGGAAGGGGTAGACTGAAAACATCTATTTATGTTTTATGGCATATTTACTACAGAGTATGCTTGTTGACTAACTCATAATAAAGTAGCCCAATTAGATTTTACAGTATCATTCTTAATTGCTGTTAATGTGTTAAACAATGAAACAAATGCCACTATATTGAATTCTGAGCAACTGCTTATCTCAACTTTCAAACAATACAAACTTGATGGGTTTATTTTTCAGTTTACACCATGAACTTGAATCAGGACTGGGCTACTTGGGCCAATTCTTTTTGGCAACTTGTTTTGTGTGTCATTTCTTGCGCATTTCTGGTGTAATCTTGCGTTATAGCAGGAATAGTGTACAATTTCTTGCGCATTTCTTGCGCATTCTTGTGTTGGATTGTACAATTTCTTGTGTTTTGTGTGTAATTTCTTGTGTAATCTTGCGTTATAGTGTATAATTTATTGTATTTTGTGTGCCATTTCTTGTGTAATCTTGCGTTATAGTGTACAATTTCTTGTATTTTGTGTGTTGTTTCTTGTGTAATCTTGCAATAGTGTATAATTTCTTGTGCTTTGTCAGAGCAGATTCTCAACTTTTCTGGTTTTGTGTGTCATTTCTTTTGTAATCTTGTGTTACAGTGATTATGTTTTATGTGAGAATCTATGCATGCTATGTGTCTCCAATGTGAACTATAATTTTGTTTCGCATAAACCAATTTCTTATGGTTCAATTGTCACAACAAAAATATTTAAGGTCAAGGGATATACCATACACTGACTATGTAGCAGTGCACAAGTCTAAACCATTGTTGAAGAAAATGTGGTCTAATTTGTCAAATTAGAACACATTTTTGACGAATTATTATTTTCAGTGTTACAGCTCACAAAGGTGTGTCATTTAGAAGCTCTTCAAAGCCTTGAGTAAAAGCTGTAACGACCGTAACGATTTATGTAACGTCCGTAACGATTTATGTAATGTCCGTAACGCTCGTTAAGGTGTTTCTAATTATAGATTTTTCATTTTTTTTGCTCAATGATTGAACCCATCACAAACTAACAGTGAATGTGTGATGTTATTAAAATCAGCCAATTAGTTTTCTCCCAGAGGAAAAAAAAGATAAAAAATGTTACGGACGTTACGCGATCCAATGGAAAAAATGAACGTAAAAATGATAACTCGCATTGCGCCTTTCGCAAGTGATATCACTTTTTTGCTTTTTACTTTCATTGGAAGCTTTATTTAGAATAACTAAATCACAAATAGCATTTAAAAAGCAATACTTTATATTACAAAAATAATACACTTTCTTAACTAGCTTTTTTCAAGCCAAATTAAAAAAGCATTATCCTTTTTGCGCACCTATTTTCAAACGATGATGTAATGACCAAAACGAACAAATTTAGGTGAGATCATATCAGACTTGATACATAGATATATACTCCTTACCAACAATAGAGGAGAAAAACTTGTAACACCAATTTGAAATTTTGGCTGTTATTCACATTTGGCATGGAATTGGCCAAAAGTTATTTTTGTGATGACGATTTATGTTTTGGCAGTTCATCTTTATTTAAGGCACATCTAAAATCATTTTCAATACAATCCAGTCAATAGTTAGGTCACCCAAGCCCTATTGAAAGCTATGAAGATTGTTAAACGGGGTCAGTCGTCACAAACATGCACAAACACAATAGCCAAACGACCTTGCTTTTGTCAACACTCCCTACACAGAGGACTGCAGTACAAATCTCTACGATTTTTGCTATGTAATCTCTATGGCGGATTTCATTCCGTTGTATGAAGGTATGATGTTTGCGTGGCCTTCGCTATCTCCAAACAGATACAGCAATACGTACATGGACGTTTTTGTAAACGAGGGTTCATTTCATGATTTGGTGAGGTTTAGAATGAGTTAGGATTCCTGTAATTTCGAAGACCACAGATTTTCAAAACAATGAATTTTCCAACATTTTATGACATAAATTTGGTCACAAAACGTGTTTAATACTATACATTTTACCGTTCTGCAGATACTAATGACCCTCCTCTAAAATTCTACATGATTTTTAACACGTTTCTCAATTTTTGAGATGCCCAAATAGACCATTTTCCGAAGCTATTTCTAGCAAATATTGTAGTCACTGAGACTCCATTGTTTTCTTGCGTATAACAAAATCTGACATGCAGCGTGACCTCCCTGCTGGCTGAATCGGGCTGAAATAACATGGAGAACCAGCAAAACTACAAAGTGTGCATGCACGTAGTTCATTGACCTATTTGCTCCCGTGACCTAACACACCACGTTATCAATAGAATGATTCAAAGCAGTAGAGTTTCCCACTATTTCAACTTCACAAAGGACCGCTCAATAAACAACATACCAAGACATAATAAATCCTTTTTCTACTATGCCACCGTCTCTTCTCAATCCCAAACAATAGGGAGCTAGACTATCCTATTCAAATCAGGTGAATAGGATACTTATCGTGTCCATCCTCTAACAGTACTTATTTACAGTCAATGGGTGCCCGGTGCTTTTTTAACTTGCCGAATTTGCGTTATTACGGCCCGATATGAATTGGTTTTAAAAAGATGAATTTCTGCCAAAAGCATAGTTCGACGTCAGAAAAATAACTTGATATAGCTGGAATGGTTCTTTCTAAAGGTATTCCAATAAACTGCGCATGTTAATTATCATTTATACATTTCTGCACGTGGAGTTTTCTATCACCAGTTGATCTCAGTTGAAAATTCCCATAGCGTTACACTGCCGATAATGAGCTAATTGATATTCATGAGGTGATTTACTACAGCGATTTTACATTGGAATTTTGACTTGCTCGATAAAATCATGAATTGTAATGCTTTTAATTCATGAATCTGAATAGGAAACATGAATTTATTGGTTTAAAATGTACAATGAACACAATGAAATGGTAATCGGGTCTGATTGTTTAATACTTTGTCGACAACACAGTGATAACTTGCAAGCTTCCAGGGGGAGAAAATACTTATGGGCGGCAGTGTATATCCAAATATCGGAGGGTACTTTGATGCTAGCAACGTAACTCATTTATGAAAATGTTGAATGAGATAGGGTGATGGGCCTCATAAGTTGATGTCTAAATAGTTATCATGCTCTTAGTTAAAATATTATCCTATTTTACATTCAAGGTTTGCGAGGGTGACAGAATAATCGTTAACGTTATTAATCAAGCGAAGAATGATCCTTCCGCGGGTACAACCATCCATTGGCATGGGATGTTTATGAAAGATACACAGTACATGGACGGTGCCTTTATGGTGACACAGTGCCCTATACCCATAAGTGGGGTTTTCACTTATAATTTTACAGCACTTCCTCACGGAACTCATTGGTAGGTGTTTTTATCTCTCATATTGACATATACTAAACACCTAAACCAAAAAGTTCCTGATCAGATATTTTGATATATGTATAGATTTTGAATCAGCTAGCATAAGAACTTTGTTTTAGCATATGCCATATGCATGTATCTATCAATGCACCATATCAACCATAAATGAGAACAACGAATTTTTCACTTTGATAAAGATTTATTTTAAATACAAAATTGACACTTTGGTAACGCTAACGGGTTTCATGCTTTTATTTTACCGTTTTATGATCTATGTTAACTGACCGCTTGCGATTACTTACAATACATTCAGGTGGCACTCCCACGCTGGTTTGCAACGCGGTGATGGACTTAACGGTGCGTTAATAGTTCGACAAGCTAAAGAGAGGGATGTCAACGGGTATGAATATGATTTTGACCTACCAGAACACGTTGTCGTTGTACAAGATTGGGGACACAGAATGGGTGTTAATCTTTTTGTTCGAGAGTTGTACAATGAACATATTTACAAACCTGGTGCTATCCTTATCAATGGTAGAGGAGGGCAACAAACTCTGCAAGACAAAAGACCGCAGTGGTGTGGTGAATCTGATTCGAAACCTTGCCCCGTGCCTAGGTATGCGCAATTCGATGTTACTCCCGATACCAATCGCAAACGTTTTCGCTTTCGGTTGATCAGTACAGCTGTAGCGAAAGATTGCGCACTACGTGTGTCTATCGATAAACATGACTTTATGCTCATCGCTGCAGACGGGGCCTCGATCGATCCATATCCGGCAAAGTCATTCGTCATTTTCAATGCTGAGAGGTACGATTTTGTTCTGAATGCGACGCAGGAACCGGGCAATTATTGGATGCGTGTAACGGTAATTTCATTTTAGAATAAACATTAATGTTTTTCTGCCGTTGATTTTTATTTTTAAATTCGGCTTATGGTGAGATCGCCGAAGACGCTAAGAATTTATAACGCATTTATCTCTCCTCTATTGTTTCACTCAAATAAATTGAATAAAAAAAAGAAGAAAACTTTATAAATATGATTTTGCTGATCCCAGAAAGCCCGTAAGAGCGTTGGTCAATTGAATCAGGGACAATCGATTGTCAAGGATTGAATCAATTACCTATGCCCTGTCTAATGGAAATGGCCTAACGGAAATGGAGATCCGGCATTTTAGGGAGCAGTGGAAATGGTGATGGGAGTCATATTACTAATAATTTGGATTAAAGGGCTACGTTTTAGGTCATGTCTTTAACTTTTATACAAATATTGATTGGGATGTAACAGCTTCCAATACCCGATGACCATCTTCCACCGATAACTTAAACGCTTACATAGCTCTACATCGCAATAACACTTAAATGTCCCTTACAATATAGTTAAACGTATACAACTTGCATGCTTAATTCTCAGGGAGTGGCTGGGCACAACTGTGCATATCTGAATGCATTTGCCATCGTTCATTACACATCATCTAAACTTGCACTTCCGGAAACAGAATCAGACTGGGAAAACGGCATTGTTGTAGACCCGTGTGATATGGATCAGACATATATCGAAGAACTTAACTCTGCAGGTATTTATAGTAATAGTCAGATTGCTTGATTTTGAGAGGCCTTTCATCTTTTCAATTTCGAAAGGACAAATTATCTTGAATTTTTCAAAATCAAGGTATTCTATCCATCGGGTTTCTTTCTTACCTTGATTTTTTCAAACATCGAGGTATTGTATATCTGCCGTTTCTTTTTTGTTTTTCCTGAAAACCATCTACAAAATGCATCTCCTCCTACATCTTACATGCTACAATCACCAGACTTGGTCAGTAACACCCCCCCCCCCCCACGTCAATCCTTCATATACAGCTGTAGGGTGTTCACGGTTTGGGATCAAAGGTCAAACAGGAGTCACTAGGGGTCAACAATTTGATTTTCACTTTAAACGCTCTTGCCTCTTAGAGAAATGACATAGGATTGTCAGAATCGGTCAACATATTCATTATGATCGTACCCCTTTCACTCAAAATGCATCTGGTCTCACAAGAAATGACTGATGGCCGTCAGAATTGGTCAAAAGATTCCTTAAGTCCATATTATACTTATAGGGTCTTCAGCGATTAAAATTGACATGTCATATGGGGTCACTAGGGGCCATTGACCTATACAGGGGTAAAACTTAATACATGCTCTGATTTGGACCGGACTTGTTTCATAGTAGGCATATGTGGCTTGATGAGACAAGAAAAAAGTCAATCACCATTATCAGGTCAAATGTCAAAAAGGGATCACTAGGGTAAAAATGTTAATCTTCAATCCATGTGTTTTTCTTGTGTTACTTTGATGTTAGTTGGTTAAAGTTGTAAAATAATGGAAGGGGTAGTCTGAAAACATCTATTTATGTTTCATATGGCATATTTAGGGACCGTTCATTATTTATGATGGAGGGGGGGGGGGGGGGTCGGGACAAATTCGAGACTCGTATGTCCAAACCCCCCTACAGCTGAAACTGAAAATTACATGACCCCCTGCTAACCAGTAGCTTTTTACACAACCCCCCCCCCCCCCCCTCCCCGAAAAAATCAGCTTGTTCATGGATACGTTGGCAAATTTTGTTTGTGCCCTATCTGAACGGCCAATAATTTTTATGATGCCCCTTCTTTTTATTGTGTGAAATTAGTAATGGTGAGCGTAGCGAGTTGGAATTGAATTTTTTTTTCATATTTATACATTTTGGGTGGTTTTGTGAGTCTTTATAACCCGAACAAGTTAGAACATTCTTAGCAGAAACGTATACTCCAGTGAAACGTTCTACTTTTGTGAGCATTGGTGCAGAGATAAGGTGAAAAGCATGCAATAAATCACATTTTTAATCATAATTTGAAAGCTAAGCCGCATGGGCAACAGTATGCCTACACCAATAGGCCTATATCCAATATAATGTTGATGCTTTGCCTGCTTTTAAACGACAAATTAGTCATGTCATTGCTCTATCTGTTAAATATCTATTTCCTCTACTGCCTCTGATGAGGATCTCACTCTAACTATCAGAAGATAGCTTAATCTATACTTATGTACCATCATGCGCACGTGTAATTTCTACAGGTTTAATCAAGGCCTACCACTATCTATTTTGATGATGCATGCACATATGTGATCAACATATCAACCCTTTATTGCATATCCACATTTTTTACTCTGATAATGTGCATTATCCACAGCGTATCGGTTTTTCATGCTGTTTTGGCGGACCCCACTAGATGCCAGCGAGTCACCATAATACTCAATAGTCCTAGTGATACTATAAGCTGTAACGTCCCGAACGATGTATGTAACGTCCGTAACGATTCATGTAATGTCCGTAACGCTCGTTACGGTATTTCTAATTATAGATTTTTTATTTATTTTTGCTCAATGATTGAACCCATCACAAACTAACAGTGAATGTGTGATGTTATTAAAATCAGCCAATTAGTTTTCTCCCAGAGGAAAAAAAAGATAAAAAATGTTACGGACGTTACGCGATCCAATGGAAAAAATGAACGTAAACATGATAACTCGCATTGCGCCTTTCGCAAGTGATATCACTATTTTGCTTTTTACTTTCATTGGAAGCTTTATTTAGAATAACTAAATCACAAATAGCATTTAAAAAGCAATACTTTATATTACAAAAATAATACACTTTCTTAACTAGCTTTTTTCAAGCCAAATTAAAAAAGCATTATCCTTTTTGCGCACCTATTTTCAAACGATGATGTAATGACCAAAACGAACAAATTGAGGTGAGATCATATCAGACTTGATAAATAGAGATATACCCCTTACCAACAAAGGAGAAAAACTTGTAAAACCAATTTGAAATGTGGCTGTTATTCACATTTGGCATGGAATTGGCCTAATATGAAATCATACTACTTGATGATGCCAAAACTCGGCGCTCTGCATTACTGATCACGTGTCTAAGTCACTGACTACAGTGACTTTGCATTGTATATATGACGCAGTATAACATGATCAATAACGCGTGCGCTTATCCCTTATACATAATTCGTACCTCTTACACATTCACTTAAAATGCTTCTTGTCTCAGTGGAAATAATTGGTGACCGTCTGAATTGGTCAAAAGATTCCTTGTATCCATGCACATATAGGGTGTCCAGCGATTAAAAGTGACATTTCAGATGGGGTCACAAGGGCCATTGACCCATACACAGGTAAAATGTAAGACATGCTCCAATTTTGATCGGACTTGATGCATCTTATCTCTTTTGATAATACAAGAAGAAAAGTGAATCATGACCTTTGGGTCAAATGTCAGGAACAAGACAAAAATCAGGTGGCTTGGTCTTTGACCAGAGCAAGATCTCGCCAACCTTTTATTTAGCATAGAATTGCATATTGTTGCACATTTAGGTCTTTCTACATATACATGGAGGCTACCATTTTGTTTTTAGTATATGGAAAATTGTCTAAATTATTTTGTAGTCTTTGTTAATAACATGTACCTATGCAGTTTATTTTAACAGTGCTGCAGTCTGTGATGGAGTCAAAGCTATATTTGTTTAGCCTTGATGATTCAATCAGAGAGCTGTTATTAGACTTCCAACAGAGAGACATAATAGCTTATCTTGTTTGACTAAGGAGAAATCTCCCAATTGTTGTGGGGTTGTTTAATGAATTGTGGATGTCATATATACCTAGATTGTTCTTCAGATGGTACCCCTCCATGCACACAAATCAACTTTATTGGTTTCCTGTACTATTTTTAGACTGCTGTGTTTTGATTTGGTTTTTTTTGTTGGTTTGAATGATACATACACCATATCCCTGGTATTTTGGTATGCAACAGATGCTTCAGAAAATGGTTACAAAACATGATTCTTTCTCTTGGATCGCTCCCATTCCATTTTAATGGAATTTTTATGTAATAAACAAATAAATTCTACTTCAACCATAGTTTTACTAGAGAATATTGGCCAAATTAAATTGAATATAATTCTAATCAAATTAATTGAATATATATGACATATTTAAAACTTAAATTGAATGTAAAATTTATTCATTTCTATATTTCTATATTTACTTATTTACTTTTTATATTATTAATCATTTACATAATTATTCATTTATGTATTTAATCATTTTTTTTATTTATTAATGTTTTCTCATGTTTATTTGTTTTAATTTCTTTATTTTAAAAGTAATTTTTAATATTTTAATTTTAATATGCGTGTATTTATGTATTGATTCATCACTTTATTTATTCATTTATTTTCGATTTAAAATTCAATTTTCGATTTATATTATTATTTATTAACAAAATTATTCAACTATTTATTTAAATGTATTTAATTTTTTTTTTTACTCATTTCTTTATTTCTACATTTATTTATGTATTGATCAAATAAATTGAATACATATGACATATATTTAAAACTTAAATTGAATGTTAAATTTATTTATTGGCTTATAAACCTATTTATATCTATATTTATTTATTTATTCATTTATTTATAATATTACTTATTTGCATAATTATTCATTTATTTATTTAATCATTTTTATATACTTATCTATTTGCTTTGTTTATTTGATTCAGTATTTTGTTTATTATTTTTATTTATGCTGCCAAAACCGTGTTTATCACTAAACTATGGCTGTAATTTATATTGCTTTCTAGTAATGCCATGCAAGAATCTTGCACAATTATCATCTATGCGCTTGCTTCTCCTGCCACATAATTTTAGCAACTAAAAGCCGTATTTACAAATGTTGCTATTTTTGCTCTTTTTATTTGCCTTATATCGCAATTTCCTTTTGACCGCCACCTTTCCATTTTAATGGAATTTTTATTATAATTGCCATGTGGGATGTATAACCAAAGCAATGGTAATGATAGATGGGATCCAATTTTTTTGGAGGGCGAAATTTTATTGCAAACTTTTTTTGATCTCATGTTTAACAAAATGTTCAATAATGTTTGGATACAATATTTTTGATCCGGACCCTTTACTAAATTATATTATATTATTGGGGAAACTGTACGTATACAGAAAAAGATGTGCAGGTTTACGGCCGATTTTTCAAGTGTTTAAGGGCTTAGTTCATTTTATGTTCCAAGTTGAAAATCATATTGCCATTGGAAAGGGAAGATTATATAAACACAATAAAAATGGGGTTTATATAAAGACAATAATTAAATACTGTACTTTATTAGAGAATATTAAAACTATATAAATGTTCATATATATTATTGTTTCCTGTATGACAAATGCAAATAAATAGTTGGTGCGCCGGCATCAACCAAAAAAAAAGTTATTGCAAACTTTTACACATTTAGGTCTTTCTAGACATAAGTGGGGCCACCATGTTTGTAGTGTTTGTAAATTACATGTACCAATGCAGTTTATTTTAACAGCACCCACAGTCTGTGCTGGAGTCAAAGCTATTTGTTTAGTTGATGATTCAATGAGAGAGATGTTATTATACTCCAACCAACAGATATAATAACTTATCTTGTTTGACTAAGGAGAAATCTCCAATGTCAATATGGGTAACCATGATCGCAGAATGCCATTTCTAATTAGTATAGCAATTCCTGGACCAATGTTTTTGACCAAGGACAATGTCATACATATAGATTGTTCTTCAGAACCGCCCACCCCCCTCCATGCGCGCACACAAATCAACTTTATTGGTTTCCTGTACTATTTTTAGACTGAGGTGTTTTGATTTGTTTTTTGGTTTGAATTATGGAAATTACATACACCATTTCCCTGTTATTTTCGTATGAAACAGGTTACAAAATATGCTTCTTTCTTTTGGACCGCCCCCATTCCATTTCAATGGAATTTTTATTAAACTTGAAACACTTGTTACAATTTCATCCAGTCATTTTCACCAGTGTGATATGTGGGAGTAAACAATATTCCAGTATGAAGCCTTGGTGACCCGAAAATGCACGACAGAGGCTATATAATAGCAGTGTCTACATTCTGTAATTTCAGCGAATATTTTTCACCGGATTTGTCATTTTAGAACCAACGCCTACATGGGATTCATCAACACCAGAGAAAACGTTTTACATAGGGTTGGATGGTAGATATGATGAAACGGATGAAAATTTTTTCCCTCAACTGAACAACATCTCCTTTAGAATACCTTCTTCTCCGTTTTTACTGGATCCGAAACTTGAAACATGCAGTCCTGAGAATCGCGGTGAGAAAGGACAACTTCATCAAGAACAGTGTGGACAGGGTAACTGTGATTGTTCACATGTTATTCACGTTGAGCTAGACAAGGTAAGTTTGTTCAACTGGGCCGCTTAACACTTTCCATGCGGCTATTAGTTTTATCATACATGCCATATTCAAACAGATTTTTCAGAAAACTTTTCCAACTTTCAAGGTCTATCTCATGGATTACGGAATCAATACTAGGCATGTTTGTACTATGTTAATGCATTTCGTATGGTGATTCTAAATAATTATGGTAATCATTCTAATTGAATAAAATATTTTTGAATTTTTGACACATTTGGTGAAAGTTTGGGAATGTCGTCTTCAGACGGCTGCCGCATGGAAGTGTAAAGCATCACGAGGGCTTAAAACCAGACGCGCCTATGTCTATTTTTGGAGGTAAAAAAAGTTAAGCCCACTAAAAATATGTATGTTGATATTGTGCCTATGAAAACTGTAACTATGGTGTTATTATGAATACTCCGGGTGAATACTAGAGGGTGCACAATGTAGATCAAAAGTGGTATGTCATGTCCATACAAATTTAGACATATAGTTTATAATCAAACGTTCAATTTTGTTTTTCTCAAAATTCCATATTTGGACATGGGTCAAGATTAGTTATCACGAATATTAAACAAATGCAACTTTCCAACGTGTGCCTGAAGCAACATTACTTGAATTTGTACGTTTTGACTCATCGTTTTTACGATAAAGCCACTCATTGGAAACAAGCACAAATACAGTACAGAAGTTGATCGTGAATGATGATTTACCTCCCCTCCCCCCCAAAAAAACCCCACCACAAGCAAATTTGACGAACTATTGAAGCACATGTTTAACTATTGAAGCACATCTTTAAAAATAAGAATAGCTGTAATTGCCCTTCGCTATCAGAACTTATTATGTCTAAGTGAGGAGCAGCGAGAACCGAATTATTAAAATTCAAAAGATATTAATACGGGGAAGATTCAAACAATGAAGCACGTATTGAAAGAGCATATTCTTCCACTCAACCTAAAACAGAATCCTACTCGCCCCGGTAAAAAGGTCTACATTTTGAAAAAAGGTCCACTTTTGATCAAATACGCCCAGAAATAAATCCTGGTTACGGGCCTGGTCCTCTTTTATGACCCAATTACCATGATGTCCTATTTCAGAGACGTGGTTTAATTATTTGTGTTAATATTGTAATAATAAAACAGGTAGTGGAGATATTTTTCGTCAACGGTCCATATGGTGCTTGTCATCCCATGCATCTTCACGGATTTAATTATCGCGTAGTTGCAGAAGAACGATTTCCCGACACCACCATAAACACCGTAGATAACGTCAGATTACTGAATGAAAAAGGTTAGAAGAAACTTACAAAGGATAATAAATATGATATCATTATAATTATTCTAAAATAAAATAAACAGTATTTGTGATTATATTGCAATAATTCAGTGATTGAAATGATGAGAAATCAGTCCCATGCAAATTTACAATAACTTTCTACAGTAACAATTCACTTAGCTTCGTGTTGTTGTGTTGTTGTGATTACCAAAAATACCGATTATTGCCGGGTTGAGCCTGTTTCTACTGGGCAAACTTAGCGTTTATTAGCGGTTTCTTCCCCAGCAGAAACACGCTTAAGTGTCGGAATATGAGCGTGTTTCTGCTGGGGCACTGCAAAAAGTAAACGCTAATAAACGCTATGAGCGTGTTTCTGCTGGGGAAGAAACCGCTAATAAACGCTAAGTTTGCCCAGTAGAAACAGACAGAACCCGCCAATAATCGGTATTTTTGAATCCCAAAAACCTTCACAAACCAGGTTTGGAACCGGCAATAATCGGCAATAAACCCAATAGAAACAGAAAGGCGATTCTTAACCTTCTGGGTCACTCTGGGTTATACACATTATTGTGAAGCAATCTTTTTCAGGTGCGGTGGCATTGTTTGGTATTACAAAAGGTCAAATGTCGTGGCCCATCGACTAGGATCGATAAACTTAGCGGTAACTTTTCGCGAGTAGAAACAGGGGGATTAAAAACTGACCGATTGAAATTTAGCGTTTATTAGCGTTTACTTTTTGCAGTACCCCGGCAGAAACACGCTATTTAAGTTTTCTTGGTACCAGAGTAAACATGTTTAGATTATTTACGTTAATATATTTTGAATAATTGATTTCAGCCGCTTGAACGGAAATATTGCGTCATTGGGTTACGAAGCTACCATCAAAAAACCTTCAATCCCTTCTACACTCAAATTTTGACGATATTATCACTTATGGTTTGTGTGTGGAAGTGCCTTCCTATTTTTGTGAAATTCTGTTTTTGTAAAAGGAATTTCAGACTACTTGTATTGCTCAATATTCCGTTTGAACGGATTGTTTGTGTGGTTTAATTACTAGCTAGTTATGAACATTTTAATTCCAAATATGGGCTATAAATTGAGGATTTTTGACCTTTGAAGCGTGGTGTTGGGTGTTAATTCTTAAAAGTTGATTTGCAGTCATTATCCAACTGTACAACCACTGAGATCCTGGAACATGTGTTTTCCAGGATCTGTGATAGCGTATCCAATTTGTACATGTAAATTGCGTATTATTTAGGTCGTATTATACGGAAACTGGCCAGCCGAGCGATAAAGAAGGACACCATGGTCACACCAGTCAATGGTTATACCGCTATTCAATTTCTTGCTTACAATCCTGGCTTGGTGGTTTCTGCACTGTCATTTTTAAAATTCAAAAAGCATTTTCATGTTTAACATATTATGTTCTCTCTACAAATATTCCTTATTTTACCTTTGCATGAAGTGCCTAGTGGTATTAAACGGAAACCGGCCAGCAGGGCGATAAAAAAGGACACAATGGTAGCACCAGCCAATGGTTATATCGCTATACAATTTCTTGCTGATAATCCTGGCTGGTGGTTCTTGCACTGTCATTTTGAATCACACTTGACGGTAAGTCACACTGGGGTCATTTTTAACGTATAATCGTGATAATTACTATGCTTCTTGGAAATGGACGCTATTAACAGTTTCCACGCGGCTGTTCGTTTTACCATTTATTTATTTTAAACAGATTTTTCAGAAACCTTTCCCAACTTTCAAGTTGTATCACAAGGATTACTGAATCAATCCATACTAGGCATGTGTGTACTTATTTCAATGTATTTCTCATGCTGATTCTAAACATGGTCATTTTTGAAACATTTTGGTGAAATTCTAGCGTTTTTTTGGCAAAGCGAAGTATCAGAGGTTGTTGTTCTATTGGGTGACAGTGAAATTACACAAGGTCTATGAAGTGACTATTTCTATGGTGAACACAATATAGAAATGCAGTAGGCCTATTTGAAATGGGTATATTCGATAGGAGAGGGCGTACTTTGGTTGTGGGGGGGGGGGGGGGGGGGGGGGGCGGGAAAAATATAGAATATGAAGTGTGTGCAAAGTCCGCCATACCTAAACAGGGTTGTACAAAGTTGTTTAGTACGAAAATGTGCGCAAAGCGCCTGAATTTTTGTTTGCCTTTTTATGCTATTCTTTCTCCTTTTCATCTAATTTTAACTAAATTTAATTATTTTGAAAACATTTTAGGGACCCCCCCCCCCCTTTAGCGCCGCCAGCAATTAAACAAATAAACAAATAATACCTGTGCAACCACAGCTCATAACCCAAAGTTGCATTTTTTTCTCTTCATTTTTTTTTAACCCTTTTCCCCAATACTTTTTCTTTTTACCGTGATTTTTTCAAAAATCCAGGTACTCTATCTCTGCCGTTTCTTTCATCTGCTGCTGCTGCTTCTTCTTCTTCTTCTGGCAATATTTCTACAAATGCTTCTTCTCCTACAGTTTACATGCTACAATCACCAGATTTGGTCAGTAGGACCCCCTACCTGACCTTCATATAGGAACTTCACAGTTTGGGGTCAAAGGTCACACAGGGGTCATAAGGGGTCAAAACGTGATTTTCACTTAGGATCGTCAAAATTGGTCAACATATTCCTTATGACCGTACGCATATATAATAGTTCGGTTTTTAAAATCAAAACATATTTGGGGTCACTAGGGGTCAAAATGTTAATTTTCACTTCTATTACTTAAAATGCTTCTCCTCATACAGTTTACATGCTACAATCACCAGATTTGGTCAGTAGAACCCCTAACCTGACCTACATATAGGGTCTTCTCAATTTGGGGTCAAAGGTCACACAGGGGTCATTGAACTTTACAAGGGTAAAAGTTAAGACATGCTCCGATTTTGACCGGGTTTGTTGCATCTTGTTTGGTTTGATGAGCCAAGAAAATAAGTCAATCATATTGACCAGGTCAAAGGTCAAGAAGGGGTCACTAGGGGTCAAAATTTTAATTTTTACTTCTATTACTTAAAATGCTTCTCCTCCTACAGTTTACATGCTATAATCACCAGTTTTGGTCAGTAGGACCCCTACATGACTTACATATAGGGTCTTCACAGTTTGGGGTCAAAGGTCACACAGGCGTCATAAGGGGTCAAAAACGTGATTTTCACTTAAAACGCCGTTGCAATTTAGTGAAATGACCTAGGATCGTCAAAATTAGTTAACATATTCCTTATGACCGTACGCATATATAATAGTTCGGTTTTAAAAATCAAAAAATATTTGGGGTCACTAGGGGTCAAAATGTTAATTTTCACTTCTATTACTTAAAATGCTTCTCCTCATACAGTTTACATGCTATAATCACCAGATTTGGTCAGTAGGACCTTCTACCCGGCTTCACAGTTGGGGTCAAAGGTCACACAGGGGTCATTGAACTTTACAGGGGGGAAAGTTAAGACATGCTCCGATTTTGACCGGGTTTGTTGCATCTTGTTTGGTTTGATGAGCCAAGAAAAAGGTCAGTCATATTGACCAGGTCAAAGGTCAAGAAAGGGTCACTAGGGGTCAAAATGTTAATTTTCACTTTTATTACTAAAAATGCTTCTCCTCCTACAGTTTACATGCTATAATCACCAGATTTAGTCAGTAGGACCCCCTACCTGACTTACATATAGGATCTTCACAGTTTAGGGTCAAAGGTCACACAGGCGTCATAAGGGGTCAAAACGTGATTTTCACTTAAAACGCCGTTGCAATTTAGTGAAATGACCTAGGATCGTCAAAATTGGTCAACATATTTCTTATGACCGTACGCATATACAATAGTTCGGTTTTTAAAATCAAAAAATATTTAGGGTCACTAGGGGTCAAAATGTTAATTTTCACTTCTATAACTTAAAATGCTTCTTCTCCTACAGTTTACATGCTACAATCACCCGATTTGGTCAGTAGGACCCCCTACCTGACCTTCATATAGGGTCTTCACAGTTTGGGGTCAAAGGTCACACAGGGTTCACTAGGGATTAAAACGTGATTTTCACTTAAAACGCCCTTGCATTTTATTGAAATGACCTAGGATCGTCAGAATCAATCAACATATGCCTTTTGACCGTATGCATATAATAATAATATCGCTTAAATCATGACTTTGGGGTCAAACGGTCAGGAACAAGACAAAAATCAAGGTACCCTGGTCTTAGACCGGAGACATATCTAGTTCCACTTGGCATTATTTCCCAAATTCTTCTAATAATTTCCCGGGAGCAGTGCTCGACTGCTCTCGCACTTTGTGCAACCCTGTACCTAAATCAGGTTTATTGTGTTCTTTTCTCTTAAAAGTTGGGAATGGCGTTAGTCGTGCATGTTGGGGAACACAAGGACCTTCCACTAATCCCGCCTGCATTTCCTACTTGCGGTAATTATCCACATCTGAAGTCGGACGAAGGAGAAGGTAGGCACAATGAACTAATAGTAACATTTCATATCCGTGTGACGTGTAACTGTATCACGTGATAGTATCAGTAATTGTTCAAGTGACTAATATCATTTCTTTCTGCTTTGAACAAAAACGGTCAAGTCCTGTGGAATACGTTAAAGGCATATTATGTGATCTTTTCCAAGTAGCGCCCCCTATCATTGATTTTTACTATGAAAGCAGATTTTCTTGGAGATTTGCATTTTTGTTCATAAATCATAAAGATCTAAGTTACAGATTCCTAATTACTTCAAAATCATGGCACCGGGACAATCTGTTTTTCAAATTTTACTCTAAATTCACTCTAAAACCATGATTTTAAGGTAATTAGGAATGGTGTCGCTCTGTAGCCTTGGAATATATTCATGATTTATGATCAGAAAAGTAAATCTGCAAGAAAATCTTCTTCCAATTTTGTTCGATGATTGAGGGCGTCCCCTGGAAAAGATCACATAATATACCTTAAAGCTTTACACAACTAGTAAAGCATTGCTCATATTTAGTTCGGGCGCATCACCTAGTCAAGGGTAAAAGAACCATGTATACTTCCATGGTAATCATGGGCCTAACCCTGGCAACATTTCTTTTAGAAGAAAATAACCACCAAAATGAAGTAGCATTTCTAGTATCAAACTCTAGAGGGAGACATTCCAAATAAATTAAAAAATTTGACAGACGACGCTGGCCATGCGTCTTGGACGACCCAATATGGCAACGGGAGCGCACCATTTTAAAATATTTCTTTTTTTTAACAGATCGCCCGGTTAACGATTAAAATAATTTTAAAAATAGCATTTACAATGGAGTTCCAACGGTTTTGGATTGGAAAAAAACAGCTGTAGCACGATTTAGGGGAATTACAAATGTGAGGTTTCGATTCATCACAATTTTTCATCACAAAAACGCCCTCATTCAAAAAAACAAAATCTCACTTTGAAATTTCTATTTCTTATGTATAATATTATTTTGTGATGAAATGTTGTGATGTATCAAAATATCGCTTCACTCTTTTTTTTTAGTTCTTATGTACTTTTTTATTTTTGTCATGAAAATTTGTAATGTTTCAAAATATCACTTCGAAATTTCTATTTCTTATGTATTATATTATATTGTGATGAAATGTTGTGATGTTTCAAAATATCGCTTCACTTATTTTTGGAGTTCTTATGTATTTTATTATTTTTTAATGAAAGTTTGTGATGTTTCAAAATCTCGCTTCACTTATTTTTGGATTTCTTATGTATTTTATTATTTTTTAATGAAAGTTTGTGATGTTTCAAAATATCACTTCGAAATTTTTATTTCTTATGTATTATATTATATTGCGATGAAATGTTGTGATGTTTCAAAATATCGCTTCACTTATTTTTGGAGTTCTTATGTATTTTATTATTTTTAATGAAAGTTTGTGATGTTTCAAAATCTCACTTCGAAATTTTTATTTCTTATGATATATATATTGTGATGAAATGTAATTTTTTTGAGTTCTTATATATTTTATTATTTTGTGATGAAAATGTGTGATGTTTCAAAAAATCGCTTCCTTTTTTGAGTTCTTATGTATTTTATCATTTTGTGATGAAAATATGTGATGTTTCAAAATCTCACTTTGAATTTTTCTATTTCTTATGTATTATCGTCTGAAATGTTGTGTGATGTTTCAAAATATCGCTACACTTTTTTGAGTTCTCATGTATTTTATTATTTTTGTGATGAAAATTTGTGATGTTTCAAAATCTCACTCGAAAGTTCAATTTCTTATGTATAATGTTATGTTTTGATGTTTCAAAATATCGCTTCACTTTTTTTGGGAGTTCTTATGTACTTTATTATTTTGTGATGTTTCAAAATATCGCTTTAATTTTTTTGAGTTCTTATGTATTTTATTATTTTGTGATGAAAATTGGTGATGTTTCAAATCTCGCTTCAACTTTTTTGAGTTCTATGTATTTTATTATTTGTGATGAAAATTTGTGATGTTTCAAAATATTACTTCGAAATTTCAATTTCTTATGTATAATATTATATTGTGATGAAAATTTGTGATGTTACAAAAAATCGCTTCCTTTTGAGTTCTTATGTATAATATTATATTGAGATGAAAAGTTGCCATGTTCAAAATATCGCTTCAAATTTTTTTTTAGAGTTCTATGTATTTTATTATTTTGTGATTAAAATTTGTGATGTTTCAAATATCACTTCGAAATTTCAATTTCTTATGTATAATATTATATTGTGATGTAACAAAAAATCGCTTCCTTTTGAGTTCTTATGTATAATATTTTATTGTGATGAACAGTTGTGATGTTTAAAAATATCGCTTCAAATTTGTTTGGAGTTCTATGTATTTTATTATTTTGTGATTAAAATTTGTGATGTTTCAAAATCTCACTTTGAATTTTTCTATTTCTTATGTATTACATTATATTATGATAAAATGTTGTGATGTTTCAAAATATCGCTTCACTTTTTATGAGTTCTTATGTATTTTATTATTTTTGTGATGAAAATTTGTGATGTTTCAAAATCTCACTTTGAATTTTTCTATTTCTTATGTATTGCATTATATTGTGATGAAATGTTGCGATGTTTCAAAATACGCTTCAAATTTTTTTAAGTTATGTGTTTTGATATTTTTGTGATGAAAATTTGTGATGTTTCAAAATCTCACTCGAAATTTCAATTTCTTATGTATAATATTATATTGTGATGAAATGTTTTGATGTTTCAAAATATCGCTTCACTTTTTTTGGGAGTTCTTATGTACTTTATTATTTTGTGATGACAATTTGTGATTTTTCAAAATATCGCTTTAATTTTTTTTGAGTTCTTATGTATTTATTATTTTTGTGATGAAAATTGGTGATGTTTCAAAATCTCACTTCGAAATTTCAATTTATTATGTATAATATTATATTGTGATGAAAATTTGTGATGTTACAAAAAACCCGCTTCCTTTTGAGTTCTTATGTATAATATTATATTGTGATGAAAAGTTGTGAGTTTCAAAATATCGCTTCAACTTTTTTTTAGTTCTATGTATTTCATTATTTTGTGATGAAAATTTGTGTTGTTTCAAAATATCACTTCGAAATTTCAATTTCTTATGTATAATATTATATTGTGATGAAAATTTGTGATGTTACAAAAAATCGCTTCCTTTTGAGTTCTTATGTATAATATTATATTGTGATGAAAAGTTGTGATGTTTCAAAATATCGCTTCACTTTTTTTGAGTTCTTATGTACTTTATTATTTTGCGATGAAAATTTGTTGTTTCAAAATATCACTTTGAATTTTTCTATTTCTTATGTATTACATTATATTGTGATGAAATGTTGTGATGTTTAAAAATATCGCTCCAATTTTTTTTGAGTTCTATGTATTTTATTGTTTTGTGATGAAAATTTGTGATGTTTCAAAATCTCACTTTGAATTTTTCTATTTCTTATATATTACATTATATTGTGATGAATGTTGTGATGTTTCAAATTATTATTTTGTGTGATGTTTTTTTTTAAAGTTATGTACTTTATTATTTTGTGATGAAAAATTGTGATGTTTAAATATCTCACTTTGAATTTTTCTATTTCTTATGTATTACATTATATTGTGATGAAATGTTGTGGTGTTTTTAAAATAACGCTTCAAATTAAGTTATGTGTTTTGATATTTTTGTGATGACAATTTGTGATGTTTCAAAATCTCACTCGAAATTTCAATTTCTTATGTATAATATTATATTGTGATGAAATGTTGTGATGTTTCAAAATATCGCTTTACTTTTTTTAGTTCTTATGTACTTTTTTATTTTTGTGATGAAAATTTGTAATGTTACAAAATATCATTTCGAAATTTCTATTTCTTATGTATTATATTATATTGTGATGAAATGTTGTGATGTTTTAAAATATCGCTTCACTTTTTATTTGAGTTCATATGTATTTTATGACGCCCAGACCTTTTGACCGGAGGATGATCGAACGTGTCATTCTTTCTACATTTCAACACATTCTCATGTAATTGAAAATATGTTGCACTGTAACATGTTTTAACATAGTAGTTTTTGTTCTATACCGTTCAGCGTTTCTTTGGAGCGATGAGAAACTGAGAGGCATATCTCCAAATAACAGGGATATTTTTCAAGCAGTGAGTCAGACTATTGAATGGGTAAGTACAGTGTTAGCTTACAGTGGTCAGAGAAGAATTCCCATGTTTTGAATCAGTTGACATAATAGTCAGGGAAAACAAAAAATGTTCGGATACCCATCGCTGACCGGGCGCCGATGCTCATTCAATAAATCAACCTGATGAATGAAAAGGACTGTTTTGATGGGGGCCAAATGTTGTATCCTTGTAAGCGAGTGGAGTGACCAGCGTGTGGGTTCCAGGAGCACGCCTTAGGGCCACTGGTGGCGCCCAGGGGTGAAGCTCATGGCTTTTCGGCATTTTTAAGGCACAGATTCAGCATTCTGAAGCAATAAATAACACCGTCGGTAACACCGTCGGTAAAAAACGACCCTCCGTCGGTAGATTTGCGATTTTGACACTGCGATTTTTTTGGCCGGTTATGTTGACAACTTCATCGCTACCCCCCCCCCCCCCCCCCCCCCATCTCGTCGGTACAAATATAGTCGGCCCCCCCCCCCCCCCAGTTTCCAAAAGCTGGGTACGCCACTGATCTTGTTAAGCTTAAATGTTGAAACATTGAACAAATATGCGCGAAGCGCGCAAAAACTGTGATTTTTAACACTGAAAAGGTACAGTTTAACGTTTCAAACGTCCTCCACATAATTATATTTGGTGTGGTTTGATAGCCACGTTGTTGAAACCTGCAGAAAAAGGCGCGCAAAAAAATATCATTTTTTAACTAAAATGGTCATGGAAAAATTTCCTGAAGCCGTCTTGTTACGCTTGAATAATGAACATTGTGAAACTAATACCAGCGAAGCGGGACAAATTTGGCATTTCTATCACTTAAATGGTCCAGTATGACGTTTTTAACGTCCACCACATACTATTCGGTGTAGTTCGAGACCCATTATAATGTTGAAACCTGTAGAAAGAATGCGCGCGAAACGCGCAAAGATTTTCAGTTTTTATACTAAAATGGTCATGGACAACTTTCCTGAAGCCGTCTTGTCAAGCTTGAATAATGAAACATTGAAACTAATACGCGCGAAACGGGCAAACCTTGGCATTTCTAACACTTAAAAATGGTCCAGTATGACGTTTTTAACGTCCCCCACATAATATTTGGTGTGGTTCGAGACTCATTATAATGTTGAAACCTGTAGAAAGAAAGCGCGCAAAGATTTTCAGTTTTTAAAACTAAAATGGTCATGGAAAACATTCCTGAAGCCGTCTTGTCAAGCTTGAATAATGAAACATTGAAACTAATACGCGCGAAACAAGCAAACCTTGGCATTTCTAACACTTAAATGGTCCAGTATGACGTTTTTAACGTCCCCCTCATAACATTTGGTGTGGTTCGAGACCGGTTGAAATCTATAGAAAGAATGCGCACGAAACGCGCAAAGATTTTCAGTATTTAAACTAAAATAGTCATGGAAAACTTTCCTGAAGCCTTCTTGAATATTGAACATTGAAACTAATACGCGCGAAGCGGACACACTTTGGCATTTCTAACACTTAAATGGTCCTGTATAATATTTGGTGGTGGTTCGAGACCCATTATAATGTTGAAACCTGTAGAAAGAATGCGCTCGAAGCGCGCAAAGATTTTCAGTTTTTAAACTAAACTGGTCATGGACAGGCGCGTACCACGGCATGTGCGCCAGGGGGGGGGGGGGGGGGGGGGGGGGGGGGGGGGGCAGAAGTATGTCGTCCCGACAGTAAATTTTCGTAAAAGGTTGCCCCAAATTTTCCCAGTCAGTCACCTAGTGAATTTCACGTAAGTCACAACATTCGCAGTCCAAAAATCACAACAGTCAATAAATAATGCCCAATCCTCAATCTTTCGGCCTAGGCATTTTTTTCTTCTTATGAGAATTTAGCGTCCCGGTATTGCGAATTTAGCGACCCGGTATTGGAGCCAGGGGGGGGGGGGGGGGGGGGGGGGAACTTGCCCCCCTGCCCCCCCCCCCCCGGTCGGTACGCCACTGGTCATGGAAAACTTTCCTGAAGCCATCTTGTTCAGCTTGAATAATGAAACATTGAAATTAATACGCACGAAGCGCGCAAAAATGGCATTTTGAACACTTAAAAGGTCCAGTATGAAGTTTGTAACGTCCCCACATTAAAAGTATGGGGACGTGACCCCGTAACCCCCCTACCTCCTTTTTTCCTCCTTCTTCTCCTCTTCCTCCTTTTGTCCTCTTCCTCCTTTTTATTTTAATCTTTTGTCAAGGGGGGGGGGGGGGGGGGGGGGGGGGTGCCTGTTTGCCAGCCCCCTGGATACGCCACTGGATGTATGACCTTCAAATTAGTATATAATAATTTCCATAATAATTAAATGCATTAAATATTAATTTTCGTGGCTCATATTCTTTGGAACTGATGGGTTGTCGAAGAAGACCACAATAATGCGCATGTGTCGTGCTATTGATGCAGTGAACCTTCAAACAAGACAAATCATATATGTTCTATGACATTCCATTGGTATGGGATGGCACGTTAGCCCTCCTCTCAGATGATGTATAATTTAAAATAACCTTGAAGCTGTTTTGTTGAATTTATCTTTAAAGTCTAAGTCACATCTAGAAGACAAGTACAACCGACAATTCACTACCTTTGACATCACCCACAACCGAATCAAAACCGACCCAGTTGTAGGGTACCACTACTTCCTAGTCAAGGTAAGGGTTCTAGGGCGGTAGACCATCCACTGTGTCGTGCGCATGTAACGCTATTGTGACGACTGGACTTCTCTCAGATCAATGCATTATGGGTTAGTTGACAAATAATACACTGGAAGGAGCTGTCAGAGTAATTCTGGCTTGTACGATGACTTATAATAGGCAGAGAAGAGTGGGAAGTGTTGGCCCCATCGTTTTCTTGAAAATAGCCTATAGAGACGTCAATTTTAAGATTAAATGGACCTATTGACATTAAATGAAAGATTGATATCTTGGCTACATACGACCATTACTTCAATACCCTAGGCCTTACTGTAAAGGGATTGATACAGGTGTCTCAAAATGGTGATGAACTTGCCCCACCCCGGGCAGGTTCGCCCATAGGCCGGGGTAAGTTTGCCATGGGCTCATAACTAGGCTTCAATAAAATAGTATGTATCATATTATTTATGTGTGAGGGAATCGTTCAGTTTTAGTGAATTATACCATACTTTCTTAAGCAGTTTGAAGTTGTTATATATCAAAATACGATGAAAGTGAAAAACAGATTTTCACCGATTTTCAATAATCACATGCCATACCGAAACGGAAAAAAACATATTTTGATTACATTGACAGAGTATGTAGGAAACATGTTCCTCATTTTATTACATGTACCGTATAAGATTTAGAATGCATTGATGTGTTGTACTTTTTATTATTTTTTAAACCCGGTATAAATCATTCTGGAACACCTTTTTTTGTATAGACTGATGACAATGATCTCACATGATATAAAAATATGGCAGAAACAGCAATGGCATAATTATAGTTATAGTATAGAATAAAACAGGCAGCGTAATAATAACTATGATAAGCGATCTTCTATTTGGGGTTGGAATTGCGATCAAGATAATAAAGTCACAGTATTAAACGCCAAAATAATTATGTGACTACTGATAAATACATCGAGCCAATGTTCTTCCTCCTTTTTTTTCTTTTATTGAAATTGCATGCTTTTAAACCTTAAACCTTAAATTAAAATAACCCAGTTATTAATTGTATTATCTTCAGATTGATACAGGAGATGATTGGTACATCCACGTTCAACTTAAAGCTTCCACGGCTGATCCCCAGTCACCAAAACCGATACTAATGGCTTGCCAGGGTGGTTTGAACGCAGTTGCACCGTTGATGCCACTCAAAGTAAATTCTCCAAAAAATCTTTGCAAGCCTCCTGTCAGCAAGGTGATTTGTTCCTCAGCTAACCGCCTGTACGACATGCCTCTGTCTTGGTCAATCCTGATTTATATCAGTATGATGAGCTTCGCACTTTTGTATTAAGTAGAAGCGTGATAAGTCAGCAATTTAGTGATATCAAAGTGCGAGTTGATAGGATAAAGAGACAGTTAATTATTAGTAAACACTTTCCACACGGCTTGGTTTTATACCATACATATTTTTTAGAAACCTTTCCCAACTTTCAAGGTTTATCTCAAGAATTACTGAACCAATACTAGTCATTTTTGTATTTGTAATGCATTTCTTATGCTGATCCCAAATAATGGTAATGACATTCAATAGTTTTGACATTTTTGAAACATTTTGTGAAATTTTGGAATGTCTTCTGCAGACGCCTGCCGCGTGGAAAATGTTAAGAGTTACAGAATAAGTTAGAGAGAATGAAAGCGGACATAGAACCTTCGAATTGATCTAAAATAAAAAATCTACAGGCAGTTTATAAAATATGAAATGTATGAACATGAAATACCATCGTAAAGGTAATTCTATGCAAAAAGTCAATCTCAAAAACAAATCTTCATACATAGTTAGGTACAAATTAATAATCAAAGTAAGACGCATACAAAAACGGATATTTTTAATTGGGTTTCATTTAAAAAAATTATATGCCAGGAATTTTATTTGCAATTGTGGAATACGCAAATTTGTGTCATATTTCTTTCAAAAAAACGTTGAAGCTGTTTACTACTTTAATCGTGATACAGTACATTAGCTGGTCTGTGTATTGCTAGACACTTTTATAGTAACTTACCATAATTGTGGTTTTACGATTGGTTCTGTGTTCACTTCAAAAATGATGTACATATATTTTTCTGTGTTTTGTGTTTTAATATACTCAGAGATGCCAGTTAGTACAACTCGAAAACCCTGAAAGTAGTAAAAAACCTGAAATATCACATAAAATGCCCAAAAACCGGCTAAAAACTAATTTAAACAGCGCAAATTGGGAGTGACGAAAAGAACCCAGAAAACATGAAAAACCTTCTGTAAACTGTGCAACTAATAGAATTATTTAAACTGACGCTAAATAAAAAGCTATCTGTTCTATCAAACTCGTGGCTTACACTGTACACATTTTGGGCACTAATTTTTGTTTTTACCTTCCCTGCCACTAGTAAATTGTTTATTGGCAATCCAACGATTAATGTTGATACTGTTCTAGTTGAATCAGATCCAAATGACAAGAATGCGGTTTTAATCTCTCCACACGCAATGGCGTACGCAAGCGTCACGCATACAATTCACAATGCGCCGTTTTGCACCATGATAGCGTTTTACTGCAACCAACGCTCTTCTGTATCTATTCATTGCTGTAAATAGGTTTGCCAATTGAGAACTGATTGAACTATAATAGTGCATGTATTGTTCCAATGTAAGTTTAATTTAATAGCCTATTCTTTAAGTAATTTAACAACTATAGATAAATGAATAGTGATATCTCCTGTAACTTAGTTTGAAGTAAGTATGAGTTGGAAGTCATGGATCCTTTTGACACATCTGGATCAAATGATGCGCAAGCTTTCTGTAATTAAGTAATGCATGATTTATATAAGATTGATATGACGTAACATTTACTGATAGATCTTAATTTGATCATTCAAGCTTAGTACGAGAACATTGACAATTGGTTCTGTGTTCACTTCATAAAAATATGTAAATATGTTTTTCTGTGTTTTGTGTTTAATATACTCAGAGATGTCAGCAATAAGTACAACTCAAAAACCTGAAATATCACATAAAATACCCCAAAATAGGCTACAAACGAATTAATAAGCGGAAACTGGGAGTGACAAAAAACCCACAGAAAACATAAAAAACCATCTGTAAACTGTGCAACTAAGGGATGTAAACACAAACAATAATAATTTCAAATCTAAAATCTAAAGCATTTTTAATTTGAAAAACTTTTTATTTAAAAAAAAAGAATTGATTATTAAAACTGACGCTAAATAAAAAGCTATCCGTTCTATCAAACTAGTAAATTGTTCATTGGCAATCCGATGATTAATGTTGATACTGTTCTAGTTGAATCAGATCCAAATTGACGAGAAATATGCGGTTTTTAACTTTTTATCTCTCCACACGCAATTTGGCGTACGTAAGCGTCACACATACAATTTACAATGCGCCGTTTTGCACCATGAGAGCGTTTTGCTGCAACCAACGCTCTTCTGTGTTAATTCGCTGCTGTAAACAGGTTCGCCAATTTGGAATTAGTTGGAAGTCATGGACCCTTTTGACACATCAAATGATGCGCAAAGCTTTCTGTTACTGAGTAATGCATGATTTATATAAGATTGATATGACGTAAAATTTACTGATAGATCTTAATTTGATCATTCAAGCTTAGTATGAGAAAAATTAACAATTGGTTCTGTGTTCACTTCATAAAAATATGTAAATTTGTTTTTCTGTGTTTTGTGGTTTAATATACTCAGAGATGCCAGCCAGTACAACTCGAAACCCTGAAAGTAGTAAAAAACCTGAAATATGACATAAAATGCCCAAAACCGGCTAAAAACTAATTAATAAGCGCAAATTGGGAGTGACAAAAAAACACAGAAAACATTATAAAAAACCCCTCTGTAAACTGCGCAAATAGGGTTGTAAACACAAACAATTATAATTTTAAATAGAAAAAAAATAAAGCATTTTTAATTTGAAAAACTTCTATCAAACTTGTGGCTTACATTGTACAAAATGTGGGCACTAATTTGGTTTTTACCTTCCATGCCACTAGTAAATTGTTTATTGGCAATCAAACGATTAATGTTGATACTGTTCAAATTGAATCAGATCCAAATTGAAGAGAAATATGTTTTTAACTTTTAATCTCTCCACACGCAATTTGGCGTAAGCAAGTGTCACACATAAAATTTACAATGCGCCGTTTTCCACCATGAGAACGTTTTGCTGCAACCAACGCTCTTCTGTGTTAATTCGTTGCTGTAAACAGGTTCGCCAATTTGGAACTGATTTAACTATACATGTAGTTCATGTATTGTTCCAATGTAAGTTTTTAAACTAAATAGCCTATTCTTTAAGCAATTTAACAACTATTATACACTCGTCAAAAGAAGTTCCTGGACACTTAAATTAAATTAATATTTAATAGAATATATATAATTATATATATATATAATTGTATATCAAAATAAGCAGAAAGTAATCCTCTAACAGCTTTTAAGCTGTTAGAGGATTACTTTCTGCTTATTTTGATATTCCATGTTAAAACATGGAATTTAGACATGATCACTCATGCAGGGCAGATCCCATTCACTTGACAATGGCAAGAAGATTGCACAAAATTGGATAATCCCTCCATTCAAATGACTGTAAATGCTCATTTCTTGCAATTTCCTTTTACGCACCTTACCATTGCTTAATGAATGTGCTCAGCCATGCATGAATGAGTACATCTTAATTTCATACAGACATGATAGAGAATTATTGTCTGCTTATTTTGACATGCAATTGTTTAATTTATATTAAATATTTATGTGAAATATTTGAACTTCAATGAGTGTCCAGGAACTTCTTTTGACGAGATGTAGATAAATGAATAGTGATAGCTCATATAACTTAGCTGGAAGTAAGTATGAGTTGGAAGTCATAGACCCTTTTGACACATCTAGATCAAATGATGCACAAGCTTTCTGTAATTGAGCAATGCATGATTTATATAAGATTGATATGACGTAAAATTTACTGATATATCTTAATTTGATCATTCAAGCTTAGTATGAGAACAATTGACAATTGAAAAGTTGATCGATGCGATGGTTCATTGGTGATCCCATATGATTCATGTTCCTACTGATAGTAAATGTAATTGTTCCAGTGTAAGGCTTATTACAATTATATGAGCAAAAACAGTTAAACATGCTGCTTTGCAAAGACTATCATTATTAATAATGGCCTCCCGCAGATAAATGGCTCTTGATATCAATGAAGAAAATCTGAAATTGGTGGGAAAATCTAAAAAGAGTGCGTGAATTTCAGGTTCAAGGAAGTCTTTGATTTGATGTTTTGATTTTTGTGAGTGCTGTAATTATTGAACTATTAATCAAATGCCTATAAAAGTATATATACATTTTTGGAAAGGAAAGAGATCAGAGAGTCCACACATTGTGTCAATTTCGACCAAAAATGTTGAATATTTGAGAAAATCACACTTTTCACTTTTTTGACCCAATTTTATTTCGGACAACGCTTACACAAATAACGTTGAGTAAAAAATGCCCAAATCGCTTGATGATGATGTAAAGTCACTAACTAAGCTAACTTAGGGCTCATTTTTTTATAGCCTAATCTATTATTTTTTGAAATTTTGACCAAAAAGTGGGAAAAAATAAACTTTTTTGTTGGCAATTTTTAAAAATTAAAAAAAAAACCTGCTGATTTATCAGGTACTAGAAAACCTTTGATTCAGGTAAAAAAAACCCGAAATGGCACTGCTGCTCCTACTAAATAATATTTTTATTCCAATTTGAAATATTTTTTGGTTGGATCTGTATAATTAATGTATGACATTTTATTTAAAACTGAGTATTTCTGTTAAATAAGTATTTTGTAATTTTTAAACGGTATTAAGGTAATCATGTAAAATATGAGATAATATGTATAAACATTGTTGATTGTTATTAAAATTGTGGGTGGTGGGACTACATGACTTGACTCTTTGGTAATGTTATCCGTGTCAGCAACACAAATCTAATCATTACTGTACACCTAACACAAAGTTAATGTTAGCTAATCTAAAATCAATAATAGGTTCATTAACCTATCCAGGTGTTTTAGCAATTACAGTTTGGCACAATAATCCTATAGTTTATTCGGTCATCACGAGACAGTGACGTAACCGCGTATTCTACTAATTATACACGAGCGTTGAAAGGCGGAAGATACATACGCGTGCGTAAAAGCTGCGCCTGTTAAGTTACGTCACTGTCCAGAGGAAGCCAAATAGAGTATAGTATGTGCTAGTTATCAAACCATTTTGGACAATAAATCTTACTGTATTTGGTCACTGGAACAAAATATCCATTTACAAATATTTTGAAGCTACACCTGGAAATGTCACTTTTCAAATGCTACGAGCTAACAGGCATCATCATGGAAGCAATGACTCATAAACAATGAACCCTATATCAGGCAGACAGTGATGTTGTCATTCCCCCTGAAAAAAACTATCTGGGTCCCATTTCATTAAAGGTATATTATGTGATCTTTCCAGGGAACGCCCTCAACATCGAAAAAAAATTGAAAGCAGATTTTCTTGCAGATTTACATTTCTGATCATAAATCGTACATACATTCCAAGTTACAGAGCGATACGATTCCTAATTACTTTATATTTTCACTATAAATTCACTCTAAAACCATGATTTTGAGGTAATTAGGAATCGTATCGCTCTGTAACTTGGAATGTATGTACGATTTATGATCAGAAATGTAAATCTGCAAGAAAATCTACTTTCTAAAAAAAAATCATGAATAGAGGGCGCTCTCTGGAAAAGATCACATAATATGCCTTTAAGGTTAGAACTCTTTCTAAGTTAAGCTTCAAGAAGTAGGGACCTGGGTCCAAATTTGGCATGTTTCATGAAGATTGAATTAGGAATTCTCAGACATTTTTCATTACATTTTCATAAGCTAAAAACCCTCATCTTAAGATTAATCTTTTATCAAACGGGGCTCTGTAACAAGATATTATACAATTATTGAATGCCCGCGAGTGTGATCGTCAAAACTATATCACAAGGTCAAATTGGGACTTTTCCATGGAACGATCCAAATTGGACTGTATGATGATAGGTTACTAAAAAATAAGTCCCCCACCCCCTTATATTCGAAAATGTTTATTTGCCCTTCAGATGAGATGAGCCGTTTTGGGAAATTTAAACAGTTATAAAAAGGTGAAACCATTGGCTACCTACATAATGTTTCCACTTTCGATACCATGTTTACTTCTCCCCAAAATAGTCACATTTCGTAAAAATGATGTTTTCAGAAAAAGTGGCACTTACTTGTTGGATTTTGGCAAATTTCATCCTAACGGAAACATCATTTTGGGGATATTTGACTTTATTGGGAAAAGTAAACATGGTATTGAAAAGGAGATAGCTAAGCGTTTTTCCTTTTCAAAAAAGTTTCAATTTTTCTAAAATTTATAATTGTGTGGGGTTGTTACAAAAACAAAATTGTATAGGATTTTGAAAATTGCCACTGTTTCTTAGAATATCGTTTTGGGAAAATGAAACCGTTTTGGGAAAAGTAAACATGATATTGAAAAGGAGAAACTTTTTGTGGGAAGCCAAGCACTTTTTATTTGCACAAAATTTCTGAAAACGATTAATCCTATGTAGAGTTATGCAAACAAACTTGGTCTAATTTGTGTACAATCAAAAATCAGAGAGAGAGTTTTTAAATTTACTGGTATAGAACCAAGTGCCACTTTTTCTGAAAACATCATTTTGGGGAAATCTGACTGTTTTGGGAGAAGTAAACATGATATCGAAAAAAAACACCTTTTTATTGGGAGCCAGTGTTTTCTCTTTTCATAATCGTTTCAATTTTTCAAAACGTCTCATTGTGTGTAAAATTATGTAAACAAAAGTGATCTAACTTTAGGGGGGCTTACTTTTTTTGAACCCTTAAGTTTCACTATGCAATAATCGTTTGATGATATCACACATTTAATTTCAAGCCATGTAATAGTAAAAACCATCACATGGCTGAGGGCTTAGCCGTCATTGAGACTGCAAAGAATTAGCCTAGCACAAAATCTGTGTTTAAGGATTAGACAGCTTTATTCTGTCTTCACGCTAGTCTACCTCATTAATATCTTACACGAAGGATACATCGAAAGTTGACCTATTATTTCATGAATATAACTAGATGGCAGTTCAGGTTTAAAGTTGGAAAACATTAATTGCATTGTAGTTGCATTATTGTTATTATTATTATTATAATAGGCACTTATATAGCGCTCTATAAAAAGCACAGCGCTTAAACAAGGCCCCCGAAAACAATATACGGCATACATAATACACATAACATATACAATAATACAAAGTTACACATTTGGAAATAAATAGGTCTTTAGAAGACTCTTAAAAGTAGACACAGTCCTAGCTTCTCTGACATAAATAGGAAGCTTATTCCAGAGCTGAGGTCCGAAAACAGTGAGACAACAATCACCAGCTCTTTTGTGTGAACGAACGGGATTGAGCTTTGTTATGTCAGATAAAGAACGAAGTCTGTGCCTACTTCTAGTAGTATCAGGATGATTGTACAACGCGACAAGATTCTGTAGATAAGCCGGAGCAGTACCAGATATGCACTTATATACCTGCAACATGATTTTGAAATGTATTCTTTCTTTGAGTGGGAGCCAGTGTAAGGAACGCAACAGTTTGACAGAGCACCTGTCTCGTCCACATGCAAAAACTAGTCTGGCAGCTTTATTTTGGATACGTTGCAAACGTTTAGATCAGCTTCACGTGCTCCGTACAAGAGGGAATTGGCATAATCAATGCATAAACAAGACAAGTGCTCTGACGGCATGATGGCACGCTTCCTGGCTAAGGAATTCTGTAATTGTATTGCACCAAAGGCGAGTTTTATCTGTGAACATAATCCAAAGACTTCAGAGATGCAGCGATGTCAATGACTTAAGAGATGAAATTGACAAAATGGATCTTTATATTCATTCATAAAAAAATGAATTACTCATTCATAAAAAAATGAATTACTCATTCATAAAACATGATATTATACTCGTACAAAAACATGATACATAATGCAGGGCCATTTGAACAAATACAATCCTAATTAAAGGTAGATGGTCTGATTGCCCAAAAAAATAAAATAAATATAGCCAGAACTGTATAGACTATAGAGAAGAAGAAAAAAAAAATCCCGTACTACGCGCGTATGTTTGCAGGAAACAGGTAACCCAGCACTACATGTAAAGTCATTCGGGTCGGGTGGGGATTACCTTTATTCGGGGTATTAAAAAGATTTTCTAGACAGGGATCATCTTCTCTATTGAAATGTCTAATAAGAACTGATACTATAAGCAGTGATAAATGTGTTTCAGAGCACCTGTATGACATGGCATGTTTGAATAGAGCGGTGATTAGTAGTAGGGGCATTGGTAGTCCATTAAATTTCTATCTTTGGGTAGCCTCATGCGACAACAGCATAGCCCTTTGTAGTGGCTTTTCTGACACAAACCAGAGACTATATAACTATGGGACAAGTATCTCGAAGGCAAAGTCCCCCGTCTACTATGCGCAAATTCACGGGTGAAGGTTTTATAGGGGCGCACTATCATGGTCGTAGCAAACCAGACGACCTAAGACGTGGTGGATTTTATCGGCTCAAACATGATTTGTGGCACAGAAATAGTACATCAATGGTAAAAAAAATGCTGATTGTGATTTAGAGTAAAACTGATTAGCTTTGATGATAGCAGAATTTAGCTCTTATATGACACGAAACATTCAGAATTGGTTATTTGAAATTATTTTTTACGTGGAACAAAATACGAATTATAAATTGTGGATGGCTTCGTCTGACAGTGACAGAGGAAGGGCGTGGCGTTATTTGCATTTTTATGAGATGACTACAAGTCTCGAATACTGTGTTTGGTAGCATGATTCTGATCATCTCCATTTGTAGCCATTTTTAGGGGGTTTTGTGCGTATGTGTTGTGTTATCACGGACCAGTTACTGCCTTTTATCGTGGCTTTTTATCGTATTTTTTGTGGCACAAGAATCTTGAAAAGTAAGGACGTTGGTTGAAGGAAATTTTGATAAGTTGTGTATTATATTGATACCTACTGCATGAGCATATTTTTGAGGTCCAGAATTAGGCGTTACTAAGATGTTTTTGGGCCGTAACCAAGGCACGTTCTCTGTTTCACATTTAGGTATATGTGTTAGGATGTACAGTGATGCGCCCCTACGATAGTTTCTACGCATTAAAGAAGTAGACCCCGAATTACATGGAATTAAAATGTGGTTTGTGTTTGTATTTATTGTATTTCATCAATCATTTTCCTCTCATTCTTCTCACTGGCATAATATGTTGGTGTTTGTTGTCATTTATACGCTATTTATAAGGTTATTTGCCTACGTTAATGAATGCGGATAGTTATAGTCAATTATAATTCAAGCAAATCGGCTGGCGTGAGTTCATTGATACCATGAGCTCACGTAGTCCTTTTCAGTACTTCTTCAGGCAAATGAATAAGGGGGAACCATACCAAAAAGACAAGGCTATCATGTGACTAATTTTAACATAATAATTAATGTCTAAATTCGGTTTTTCACGGACATATCGGACAGGTTTAACTTAAAAAATGAGTGCTCACCTGTTTCTTGACCCATATGCATCTATTATTCGGATGAAATTCAATCCGGTAGTCTTACATGCTTACACAGAAAAACAAAATTACCAATGTGATTATTGTTTTTTAAGATGGCCGACGAAGATTTTGTCTGAGACTAGTACGTATACCACTCTCAGGATTTTGTATTAATACCACAGTTGTTTACTTGCTAGTCATAAATAAAAAGATCCAATGCGACTTTTCTGAACCACTTTTGCTAGCTCTTAGTTTCATAGCAATGTCATGAATTCCAAAGAGAACATAAAAGGACAAGTTTGAGTCTCCAAAAATGTGAGTGAGTCCATGGACGGTGGGACCAAGTGGGCCATAAAAATGATTCCCTTCCAACATTGTACTTTTACCCGATACCCAAATTATAGATTTGGTACCAATCTATCGAAACTAGAGCTTACATCAGTTATACGAAAATGAAAATACCCGGCGAAGAATCACATTTTAGCGAAAGAGTAAAAATAATGCACAGATTAAATACAAAATAAATCAATTTCAAATGAATCTCCACATTAAATGTGCATTAAATAATCGTGATTTAGCCGACAATTTTTTTTTAAATAAGCTTATTATTATTTTTTATTATTTTTATTTTGATGAATGAAATGATGGATAATTCCAGAATCAAATGTTTAGAGACATTTTGGGAATCTCGGGTCCCAAAATGGGCCCCGGGATATCGACTTAGTCTAAAAAATGATGGATACCATGATAAAATGTGTCCCGATGTGATTTTTTGGATGATTTCACATTTTGAGCTACTTATAAAGTCTGTGTACTGTATTCCCTTTACGAAAATGCAATCACCAAATGTGATTGCAGCAAGGTGGTACCAGGTTGCACAATGTTGTCGCACGGTTGCGTAAGGTTGCACAAGTTTGTCACAGGTTGTCGCACGGTTGCGTAAGGTTGCACAAGTTTGTCGCAAGGTTGCACAAAGGTTGTGGATGATTGCTTCAAGGTTGCGCAACCTTCTCAGAACAACCAAACTGGTTGCGCAAGGTTGTATTTTTCCAAATTTAACCTTGCGCAAGGTTGCAGAATTGATTGCGATTTTCATAAGGGACGGGTCAAACTGCAACACATTTGATGCAGAAAAAAAATGTCCAGCAATTTAGCCTAAAGAAATGAATGGACACCATAAAATGTGTACCGATTTGAATTTTTGGGATTTTTTTCACATTTTGAGCTACGTATGAAGTCTGTGTAGCTAACCGGTCAAACCGCAACATATTTGACGGAGAAGAAAAAAATCTGACAATTTAGCCTAAAAAATGACAGACACCATAAAATGTGTCCTGATTTGATTTTTTGGATATGATTTCACATTTTGAGCTATGTATAAAGTCTGTGTAGCTAGCCGGTCATACTGCAACACATTTGACGGAGAAAAAAAAATCATACAATTTAGCCAAAAAAATGACAGACACCATAAAATGTATCCTGATTTGATTTTTTGGACATGATTTCACATTTTGAGTTGCGTATCAAGTCTGTGTAGCTAACGGGTCAAACCGCAACACATTTGACGGAGAGAAAAAACATTCCGGCAATTTAGCCTAAAAAATGGCGGACACCATGAAATGTGTCCCGATTTGATTTTTTGGATATGATTTCACATTTTGAGTTACGCATAAAGTCTGTGTAGCTAGCCGGTCATACTGCAACACATTTGACGGAGAAAAAAAAATCAGACAATTTAGCCTAAAAAATGACAGACACCATAACATGTGTCCTGATTTGATTTTTTGGACATGATTTCACATTTTGAGCTGCGTATAAAGTCTGTGTAGCTAACGGATCAAACCGCAACACATTTGACGGAGAAAAAAACATTCCGGCAATTTAGCCTAAAAAATGGCGGACACCTTGAAATGTGTCCCAATTTGATTTTTTGGATATGATTTCACATTTTGAGCTACGTATGAAGTCTGTGTAGCTAGCCGGTCATACTGCAACACATTTGACGGAGAGAAAAAATATCCGACAATTTAGCCTAAAAAATGACAAACACCATAAAATGTGTCCTGATTTGATTTTTTGGACATGATTTCACATTTTGAGCTACATATAAAGTCTGTGTCAAACGGGTCAAACCGCAACACATTTGACTGGGAGAAAAAGAAATCTGGCAATTTAGCCTAAAAAATGACGGACACCATAATAATGTGTCCCGATTTGATTTTTTGGATTTGATTTCACATTTTGAGTTACGTATAAAGTCTGTGTAGCTAACGGGTCAAACTGCAACACATTTGACGGAGAAAAAATAATTCCGGCAATTTAGCCTTAAAAATGACAGACCCCATAAAATGTGTCCCGATTTGATTGTTTGGATATGATTTCATTTTTTGAGCTGCGTATGTAGTTAACGGGTCAAACCGCAACACATTTGACGGAGAAAAAACATTCCGGCAATTTAGCCTAAAAAATGGTGGACACCATGAAATGTGTCCCGATTTCATATTTTGGATATGATTTCACATTTTGAGCTACATATAAAGTCTGTGTAGCTAGCCGGTCATACTGCAACACATTTGACGGAGAAAACAAATCCGACAATTTAGCCTAAAAAATGACAGACACCATAAAATGTGTCCTGATTTGACTTTTTGGACATGATTTCACATTTTGAGCTACGTATAAAGTCTGTGTAGCTAACCGGTCAAACCGCAACATATTTGACTGGGAGAAAAAGAAATCTGGCAATTTAGCCTAAAAAATGACGGACACCATAATAATGTGTCCCGATTTGATTTTTTGGATTTGATTTCACATTTTGAGTTACGTATAAAGTCTGTGTAGCTAACGGGTCAAACTGCAACACATTTGACGGAGAAAAAATAATTCCGGCAAATTAGCCTAAAAAATGACAGACCCCATAAAATGTGTCCCGATTTGATTGTTTGGATATGATTTCATTTTTTGAGCTGCGTATGTAGCTAACGGGTCAAACCGCAACACATTTGACGGAGAAAAAACATTCTGGCAATTTAGCCTAAAAAATGGTGGACACCATGAAATGTGTCCCGATTTCATATTTTGGATATGATTTCACATTTTGAGCTACATATAAAGTCTGTGTAGCTAGCCGGTCATACTGCAACACATTTGACGGAGAAAACAAATCCGACAATTTAGCCTAAAAAATGACAGACACCATAAAATGTGTCCTGATTTGACTTATTGGACATGATTTCACATTTTGAGCTACGTATAAAGTCTGTGTAGCTAACCGGTCAAACCGCAACATATTTGACGGAGAAAACAAATCCGGCAATTTAGCCTAAAAAATGAGTGACACCATAAAATGTCTCCCGATTTGATTTTTTAGATATGATTTCACTTTATGAGCTACGTATAAAGTCTGTGTAGCTAACTGGTCAAACCGCAACAAATTTGATGGAGAAAAAAATTCCGGCAATTTAGCCTAAAAAATGACGGACACCATAAAATGTGTCCCGATTTGATTTTTTTGATATGATTTCACTTTTTGAGCTACGTGTAAAGTATGTGTATAATGAACTGATCAAACCGCAACACATTTGACGTATCAAATGATGTTCGCATTTCAAATTTTATCTCCAATATAAGTTTACATTAAATAATCGTGATTTAGCCGAAAAGGTGTTTTTAAGTAAGCTTATTTTTATTATTTTTGTTTATTATTTTGATGAATGAAATGATGGATAATTTTCAAATCAAATGTTTAGAGACATTTCGAGAATCAAACTATCCATTATAACAACACATCGCTAACAATGTGAGTGTGACAGTCATCGAATCTGGTTCCGCTGGGATCCTAAAGTACCAACCACATTAAACATGTCTACCGAAACCGCTCAACCAAAAACCATGCAACCCGATAACCGCAAAACCCGCGAACCGCGAAGCCCGAGAACCGCTCTAGTATGAATATTGTAATCAGATCAGTTGGAAGGACGCTGGAATGCGACGATCACATCGTGTGAGGTCATGAATAGTCATGTCAGAATATTCATTCACAACGAATGATTGACAGTTTACGCTTAACTTCCGGATGAAGCACTGATAGTGATAGAGTGCGCTATACTATGAACCAAATCTCAACAATGGGCAGATATGAGATGCATGGGCCTGCGCAAACTTTAAAACGAGATGGCACTGTGAAAGTGTAAATACTTCTAACAATGTTAACATATTAAATTAACACATTCAACAGTCAGCACGCAAGTATCACTTTCAATGAGTGAACTTGCCGATTTCTAACCCACGCAAAGATCGATTTCAGATGTCAACCTTAAAGGCATATTATATTTTATTCATGATTTTTTTAGAAAGTAGATTTTCTTGCAGATTTACATTTCTGATCATAAATCGTACATAGCGATACGATTCCTAATTACCTCAAAATCATGGTTTTAGAGTGAATTTAGAGTGAAAAATATAAACTGTCGTGTTATCCCGACAGTTTATTTTCACTCTAAAACCATGATTTTGGAGAATCGTGTCGCCCTGTAACTTGGAATGTATGTACGATTTATAATCAGAAATGTAAATCTGCAAGAAAATCTACTTTCTAAAAAAATTCTTCATGAATAGAGGGCGCTCTCTAGAAAAGATCACATAATATACCTTTAATGGGCCCTCACATGTATCCGTGTGAGCTGGGCGGCCCCTTACCGTATGAAAAATAGGTGCGAACGGCAGCACACACGGTGGGCCGTTTCCCGTCCGTTGAACACGTTTAGGGGACTTTGCCGGCCACCGGAGTTTTGAGCATGCTTAAAACTCCTGGCGGGTGTGTTAAGCGGAGGCGAACGATGAAAGCCCGGTATGAGGACGGTATAAGGACGGTGCATCCGTTTCGCATCCGTTTCGCGCCCGTGTGCAGGGCAGTGATGGACGGTGGTGTACGTCGACCATCTCAGCGATGGGCTGCTAACGGGCGCATGCCGCCCGGTAAACCATTCGCTGAACGGACTCGCACAAAAAGTGAATAAGGAAAAAACAAAAAAATGTTTAGCATCTGGACTATTTCAAAAAAAGGAAGCATAAGGAGGCCCTTCAAGGCGGTTCGGCCGGTACCCAGGCGTTCCGACCGGTGAGGACCCGGTATGGAGGTGGTATGCACACGGTGAGGACACGGTGATAACGGTAAGCTAGAACTGTATGAGGCTGGTGAGAACGGTAAGCTATAAATGTATGGACCCGGTATAGACCCGGTATATAACGGTATGAACCCGGTGACCACAACAAAAATTCAATGCGTCCGTTAACATTTTTTACTAATTGTTTGGACTCTGTGGTTTTTCTATTAGACGGTAAGGTGGCCGCCTACCACCTCTGGCCTGTGAACGGGAGCGTTACGGGTGCGCCGTGTTTGTACCGTCCTCAAACCGGGCTCTCACCGTTCTCCGCCGCTTTTACTCACACGGTAGGAGTTTTAAGCATGCTCAAAATTTCAGCCGGGCGCGGATGGCCGGCAATGTCCCCGGCAACGTGTTCAACGGACGGGAAACGGCCCACCGTGTGTTTTCAACGTGTGCCGCCGTCTGCACCAATTTGTCACACGGTAAGGGTCGGCCAGCTCACACGGATACATGTGACTAATAATACAGAGATGCCTGGAATGTGAGTAGCGGCGAGCTTGAGCGCTCAGCTTATTAAGGGCGGTTTGATGACGTTATCAAGCCGGTTCGGCCGGTACCCAGGCGTTCCGGCCGGTAAGGACCTGGTGAGGAGGTGGAATGAGCCCGGTTCCAGGCCGATGAGGACCCGGTATAGAACGGTATGAACCTGGTGACAAAAAAAATCAATGCAGCCGTTTACATTTTTTGCTGACTGTTCACCGTGTTGAACTCTGTTGTTTTTCTATAAGACGGTAAGGGGCCGCCCAGCTCACAGGGATACATGTGAGGGGCCCATTACGCTAAAACCTTACGAGAAGTTAGTTTCCCTGAATAAATATAAGGGTAGTTGGCAGCCATGATGGCGAAGTAGGTGGATTGGTCGTAATTTTCTCAATAATATGATGTCAAATTTGACATAGCCTATTTGGTCCACAAACAGCGATTTTATCGCTAATTTTAGAATTTAACAACTTTTGTGACTTTGCCTCTTGTAACCGTTCGTTTGACCGGGCTAAAATTCGTACGATATTTTAAGAGCAATTTCCGTGAAACATGATGATACATGCTTGATTGAAAAAAGAGTAACATAGCCTACATGTAGTCGATACTATAATCAGACTCGTTTCTTGCATCAAAACAAACTTCTAAAAATAGCGATAAAATCATAGTTTATGTAGCAAAAATGATCAAATTTGGTAAATTATTAAGAAAATTACGAGTTAATCGTAATTAAAGTCACTGAACAGTGCCATATTTATGAAAGTGTGCAGTATGATCGATGGCACTACGGGGGGGGGGGGGGGGGGAGCCTCCCATTAACGGCATTTTATCCCCCAAACAATTGCAAATTTTGATAAAAGTAGCTTAACATTTGTCACATAAGCACCATTAAAGAACATTAAACAATTAAGTTTGATATGAGGGCACTCTCGATCGAACTCATTTACTCCATGAAACGGAAGTGGCGTGCTTTGGGTGTTGTTTGCATCCCTCTGTCATGACTAAAGTAGAATGTCTTGAAATGAGACATGATTTATTTAATCCGTTTTATGATATAAAACACACCTCAAATACAATGAAATTCGTTACCCAAATGAGAAAGCTATACTATCAAAATATGTTTTCACTTTTAGAATGCGATTAGTTTACTTAAATATAGGATATATGGAAATAGGATCGAATAAAATAGTGAAAACAAATGTGTTTGTTTCGCGTTATTATTTTATTTCGTCTTTACAAACCTCACATTATTTCAATGATAACAGACATCACATTTATTTACTATACTTATACATACATGAATAAATACATGAATAAATAAATATATATACATAATTTATCTTTACCAAAGTCTACCATGTGGCTACTGCTATTTGATCAAAATTTCTTTTCTCGCACTCTACACGACTGACAGTATTGTTCGCTTAATTTCTTAGGAGTGGCTCCTCTAACTATTTTTTTAATCCGTGTCTAATGTCTAACTTTCATTTCATAAAGCCAGCACATGCTTATAATAGACTAATTTTAACCAGGCCCGAGTATTTTGCTTGTGTCTGGTCCCATCAGGAACAAAGGGTGTGTCCGCATGACCTTATGTGTACACAAACAAACACACAAACAAATAAACAAATACTAGGCTACTAACATTTTTTGTCGTCGAAAGTGAATTTTCTACACGAGATAATTGTATAATGTTCTATTAAATCGCAGGATTCATCGACACAATAACTTAATGTATAGGAATGCTGCATCTACTGTAAATAAAATGGCCGCCAAAATTACGTCACAGGGTCAATGTTTCCCTCAGTTTTCCCTCAGTATTTCAGTAGACATACTCCTAAAGTTGGCAGATGACGTCAGCTCTTATATTATTAGTGATCGTCTGTAACATGATATCTCGCGTGTAACTTCAATGCGATGGCGTTTGCACCCGTTAAAGAAGAAGAATGTTCGAGCAGATATAATGCACCTATGCGAGAATACGAGCTTATTTCACTTCCGAACTTGAGGTAACACGCCGTCGTAAGCCCACATAGTAGGGAGCTTTCGATTTGCACGACGGATGAATCTAGGACGGTTAAATGACACTTTGAGTCATGTGCGCATGCGTGAACTTTTTCATCCGTCAGTCCTCTAAATGCTTCAACACGTACAGGGCCTTACAACCGTCGTGGTGACGACGGCAACGTTTTGAGTTTTACCGTCGTAAAAGCATCCGTCGTGCAAATCGAAAGCTCCCTATTACCAAGGAGTTATATTAACCCCCTGGGCACTACCGGCTTATCTTACAGTGGTTCTGATTGGTGTATTGCAAGATATACTCATTTGAACATTTAAAATGCAGCTTGTAAAATATTTCACTCCAATCTTTATCAGGGATACAAATATTCTAACACTGTCTCTGATTGGTGCAATAAATGATGTATCTATCTTTCTGACCTATCGGCTGGTAGTTCTCAGGGGGTTAACTATGAAAACTCCACCATAAGGGGGAGTACAATGTTCACCATACGTTGAGGTAAAATTATAGTAGGTATCGTATACATTATAGATCTAATACAAAAAGTACGTACATACACCAGACTATTACAATTACAAATTACAATTCTATTTTAAAATCTGTACCGAGAACAGATCAGACACGTAACTCATGAGGCATTGATCTGAGCTTTAATACACTTCTTAAATTAACGGGATGGTATAATAGACCTATGAACGATGAAAAAAATTGTTTACACACAGTCTGTTCATAATGATTGAGAAAGTGCATCAATTTGTTTGGCACAATGTTGCGTTGTTTACGATGATTTTCAGCGGGATCAAGTTTGATTTGAAATTTATCGCACCTTTTCAAACATTGTAGCATGTGATCGTATGTGTTTTGTTCTAGGATAAAAGTTTAATGTGAAATGTATCACATCTCACCAGACACTTTGTCGCTTGTGTAATACGGGATGTGATTCGAAATCTACAGTCAACAAAATATGTAACTGACCAGATAATAACTGTGCTGATAACTCTAGAACTTAGAAGTATAACTCCTACATCAATTTCTCCTCTTAATATAAGATATTGCACGCTATTAAGAATGGTTGATTATTGAGGAAGTTACAATCCCAAATGTAAGATTACGTACGATTTTCATTTTCGCATTTTGCTTTTCTACACTTACTGGTAGTGTTAGTGCTAATCCACCGGTCGATGCCCATGTTGTTGGATATTCGGTCGGCCGCATTGTTACGATGTATCAATATGGTACACGCTTTACCCGTCATACTCTCCCGTTTTGAAAACAAAAATGTGAAAATGTAAAACATACTTGACCATCCATTTGGGGATGTAAATTCCTCAATAATCAACTATTCATATCGTGCAATATCTCAAATTAAAGAGACAACTTTATAATTTGTTTTAATATGTAGGAGTTATACTTCTAGAGTTATATCAGCACATTTATTACCTGGTTAGTTACTTATTTTGTTGACTGTATAGCATCTCATCACACATTGTAAATTCCGATACGAGTTTACCGGGAAATGTTTGATTTGAAAGTACTCGCACCTCATCAAACATTATCATCTTATGATACGGATTTATTTCGCCTTCGTTTTCTTGCGGTAATTTGAAATAACATCTGCAATTGTGTATAAATAGGGGTTTATGGATGAATTTATGGGTAAGACGAAGGTTACCAACCATGCGTAAACTGACGGGGGCAAAGAAATAGCCCGTGTCTGGACTAGAATTCCAAGAACAACTATTGGAAACCAACACAGGAAATCGGTGGCCACTATAGCAGATACTTTAGCTGTCATTCTTATCTGCTCATTTAAATCGCGCTTGCGTCCAGCTTCTTTTGTTGACTTTGAGACTGATCGCACTATCTCTATATAGCAACCAAGGATTATGAAACAACAAACGCCGTTAAAGCCAATGAATAAGGCTGTTGAATAATACAAGCCCGTAACAAACCCTTTTAATTGAGAGTCATATACAGTCGTTAACCTTTCAGTAACAGTTGTAACAGACCGAGCTGCATCGTTTCTAATTTCATACATAGTTTCATTTTGGTTAAATGTTTTCGTTAAAGCTAAGGGTAGTCCTATACAAACATGCGAATTGTCATAAAACTTGAAATTTCTTCCGGCCAACATAGATGGAACAAACCCTAAAGCTAAGCAAGAGGTCCATACCAGTACAGAAGTAAGAAGTGTTGACATTCTATCCAGTTTGTTATCAGTATATGGAAACTTCATATTGATACACCTATCAATACTAATTATCATAACGAAGAGAACTGACGCTTCACTAGATATTATCGACACTGCTCCTGCTATTCTACAGGTGATACTAGATCTCCAGGTTTCAGATTGCATAGGAAAATCTTCTCCAAAATAAACATCAGCCACTGCAATTATTATCATGTATATCCCCATAAGAGTATCAGCCAACGCTAGATTACTAAGAAGTATGTCCTGTACCTGATTTTTCTGGGGGTTTCTCTTTCTCCAAAACAACACAAATATATTTCCGCTAAGGGCATTGATAGCAATAATCCAAATTATAATCGCCAATACCTCATCTGACAATAGTCTATTACATGTGAGATATGGTGACCGAGAACCCGACGCACTGCAGCTAACATTATCAGTAACAATAAAACATTCACAAATTTCATGTTGATTTACATATACCTCTGCAAAACTAGGGAGGAACGAGAAGGAATCTCTGGCTATATGGGTCAATGCATTATTCTCAAGTTTTAGAATTTCTAAACGAGATAAGTGTTTAATATTTGGACATTTTTGCAACATATTGGTAGACAAGTCAATCACGGTTACATTGACGATATCCATAAAAATGTTATAATCTAAACGGGTCAGCTTATTTTGTCCTAAAAATAAAAAGTTCAGATTATATAATTCTTTGAAAATTAATGATCCTAACCGTTCCAGCTGGTTTGACTCCAAAGCCAATTCTTCCAAATTACGTAACCCATTAAAAACTCTGTCAGGTAATTGAATCAATTTGTTTTCACTCATATAAAGTCGTGTCAATTTTTGGAGAAGATAGAATGAGTCATTTTCTAATTTGCTCAATTGATTCCGATTCAAGTATAGTTGATCCAAATTATCTGCACCCCTAAATGTCACACTCGGAAGAAAACTTAAGTTATTATTGTCAAGTAAAATTCTAAGGCCATTGACTAAACCATGAAATACACCATCTTGCAATGCTACCAATTGGTTTCCATTGAGATGCAGGATGTGCATGCTACGTAGACCGGAAAACAACTTATCTGGCAATTTGGTTAAGTTATTGTTATGCAGGTTTAAGGATTCTAGTCTCCCCATGTCCTGAAAAATATCAGAATGTAACGAAGTCAATTGATTATTTTCCAATTGCAATACCCACATACTTACGAGCCCTTTCAACAAACCTGCCGGCAGTGTGGCCAAGTTATTAAATTGCAAATCAAAGAAGGATAGCTCAGCCAAATTATGGAATAAATGACCGTTCAGAGAGATCAATAGGTTTTGAGCTATTTTGAGCAATTCCAAACATAACAACGTAGAAAAAACGTCCTTTGGCAATGTTTTCAATCTATTGTCCGACAGGTGTAATCTTGAAAGATTCATTAATCCATGAAATAATTCGGCTGGTAAGATGGTTAATCTATTAACATTCAGGTTTAGATATCTCAGATTGACTAAACCTTTGAATACACTTGAATTCAATGAAACAAGTTGATTTTCATAAAGAATAAGTATATCCAAACTATCCATCCCTAAAAATATGTCTCCGGGTAACGTGTTCAATGCATTTTCTTCTAGATGCAATAACTCTAGTAAACGAAGACCCTCAAACAGTGTCGCATTTAGAGTTACTAATTGGTTTACACGGATGTTAATTTCACTCAGTTTTGTTATCCCTTTGAATAAATCGCCCGGTAATGTCTTTAACATATTGATACTCAGCTCTATTATTTCTAAATTTACCATCCCCTCAAATACTCCATTTGGCAATGTTGTTAACTTATTACTATCCAGGGACAAGTGTGTCACGCTAACCAAACCTTGAAACGTTCCAACATTTAGTATTTCCAAATAATTATATGACAGATATAGCTTAATCAATGAATCTAGCCCAACGAATACACCCGTTGTAAGAGAATCCAATTTATTGTCATATAAACTAAGGACTTGTAAATGAATAAAACCCCAAAAGGCGTTTGCATCTATGCCTATTATGTTATTGTTCGATAAATATAAACTGTTCAAACCGATCGAGTAGACGATCACAGATTGTTGATTTTGGCTCAAACTGGTATCGTTATCACAGTTGAAAATTACCTCTCTGTAACCAAGAGTGGCATTACAATTATCGTGAGAAAAATAGACCCGACACTCCCCGTAATCCAAACGGTAGTTATCATAACACGTAATCTTTCTGGTATACCCTTTAACGTTTAAACAATTAGATATTTGAGACATTTGTGAACCAATCGGAACATTGTCATCAGATACCGATGCACACGCAGGTAGGGGGTCTATCGATGATAACACCCCACTGAATGAAACTGTCACATTACCTTCTAGTTGAAATTGGATACTTCCAGGAAATAAAGTAGAACTGCACGCCACTCCCTGACTGTTAAAAACCATATACTTTGGGGTACAGTCTAGAGTCCTATTGTACGTATCGTGTTCAACTAAGAAGAAAGTTGGTACGTCTAAAGCGATACTTTGTGGTATGTCTACACGGGTGTGATATCCGGGCCTTGATGTGACGTGAAGACCACAGTTGTAAGGGATCACGTCAAAACTCGACCGCCCGGCAACCGCTGGTTACGGCCGGTTCCGTTCGGTTCTCACAAAACGTGTCGTCTGTTATAATATACACACATAATGAGGTCAAATAGTAACACTCTGGTGATCACGACCGGTTGAAAGTGCCTCGTCACACACGTGAGCAATAACATCTTGAAGTAATGGGCTCTTTTAAGACTTAAAAGTCTCAGTTGACACCAGTACAATACAGCTATTGATTTTCGCTGGGGTTGGCTTTTTCAATCTGTTTATAGCTCAATTAACTTTTTAAAATCAATACCGAAAGTCTATGAATGTTGTTTTTTTATAGAACGATTATAGAGAGAGCTATTATGACCGCAAAGTAACAGATTGATAGTGTAAATTGGTCAGATTACAGCATTAAGTCAACCGGCGGTTGTTCAGTGTTGCATGCGCGAATATTCATATACCAGTAAAACATTTGACCTGAAAGAACCGGGCGGAACCGCCCGTAACCGGCAGTCAACGGGCGGTCGAGTTTTGACGTCTCCCCTAACCATGTCTCCCGCGAAATAAAAACGTTGCTTCGCTTGGAATTGTTTCTGCAATAACACATGGTTGATGACCATCAATGGTAACAATCTCCGGGTCCCACAAGGGTGTCAAATATAGGTGGGCTCCCATGGTTGGGTCTGGGGGTTGGGCTGCACCTGGAACGGTTCCTATTAATGTCCTTAAAAATAAATGGTTATGAAATACAGCAGATGAACATATGATATACAGTCTGAAGATCAAACGTAATAATTTGTGAGAAGCCATATTTAATGAACGACCATCACTGAAGTTCGTTCGTTCAAGTATCAACATGATCAAGCAAATGACAAAACAAACGATGATTATTCTGTCACGGATATTTCAGTGAATGCCAGGCCAGGCGCTATCTCTTTTAAGACTAAAACGCGTGCTGTATGATTGTGTTGCTATCTTAATACCAATGTACAAGTTTGTTGAAAGGTAGAATAGACTAGATGCTGAAAATTAAAATGATGGGAATTATTCGCTGTTTCTGCACAGCAGAAATCGTATCGACGTTTTTGAGTATCATCAACTCAATCATTTCTCGATCCCTGCGTTACGCCCATCGTTTGCCCACAAGTGTTAAACGCAGTCGATACGCATTCAATATTAACAACGACAATTGCGTGGACAAAAATTGCGCACCTTGATACCTGCTGTGCTGATTGGTTAATTACCAAAGGTAGCATTTTCGGTTCGCTGCATCCTTGCGTTACACTGGCAGTTGCGTTTAACAGCCACACAACACAAGTTGGAATAAATAAGCGTTCATATGCATTGTGGTAACTTTGTATCAGAGCAAATCTTTGTCTATAGCAGATACTATAAATAGATCGTGCTACGTCGTGTTTTCATCTTATCATTCACGAGAAAGAAAAGTACGAACTAATTATTCACAGTTGTCATTCATAGACAGTCAAAACAACGTTGCTGTGACATCTACGTTGCCGTACATTCGGTGTTGGCGTTATTTATTGTTATTAAAGAGCCCGAATATCTGAACATTTCAACCAAATTAACGTCTCCCTAAAAATGAGTTTGATGCTGTAGTTTTATGGTTCACTTTTTGCAACCAGTATGTTTTTCATTCTCAGCATTGAATTTAACACCTTAATTTTCAAGACCAAGTCGTGGTGTTTTAATGATTGGCGTGAACAGTGTCGGAAAACACGATTTTGACGTATTTTAACGACTTAAGCGCTGCTTACGTCTAATAATAATTCCATGTCCCCTTGCTGTCGGATTCTGATCTATTTATTGCCTTAGTTTGACACCATGTTGTTTTCTCTACTATGGATTTAAGACAATCCAAACCAAACCAAATATTTGCCGATTCAAAGGCTTTCATTTCAATCTGGTAAAACATGGTTGGTCTTATAGAATCTGTCTTGTGTTTATATTCTCATTTTAGTCTGGATGTAATTTTTCTACACCGTTTTGGTTTTACACTGTGCGCTGCAAGTGTACGGAAAGTACAAACTAATCATTTACGGTTGTCTTTCAGAACTACTGCTAGAGCAAATACAAAAATAACTGAGCAGAGGTTGGTGTAAAATAGCTTAAGGGAAGAAACTGTCAAGACAGAACAAATGCAATGAAATGCTGACTACGAGTTTCATGTCTGTTTAGGGAAACTGAAAGTAAAAGTACAAACCAATTATTTGAGGTTGTCTATCACACAACCCCGACTCACGACAAGAAAATAAGAATAATTCTCTGGTTGTTTATAATTCAATCCAGATAATGTCGTTGCGGATATTTCGTAAAAATACGCTGCAAATTATTTTCAAATTGTTGGTTTAAGCTATGTAGCCTATCGATTTAAAAGTTACAATACTATATGCAGTACTGATTTTTTTTCTGTCAACAATTAAAAACTAGATAAAGTGAACTCGATGTTCCCAATTACTTATCAACAATTACATATCAGGCGTGTAATTGCGTAAACTTGTTCGAAATGGAGAAATGTTAGCAACATATCTCATTCTTATCTAGCAATAAGATATCAGGTATCAAAGACTTAATTAAATGTTAACACCCTGTTGTCCTATCGAAATCAAAGTGATCACAAATGCCATTACAAATATAATTAATCGAGTTGTAGGTTTCTCACGGAGTTTGAATGTACATAATTTGATTTGTAATTTTAAATTAACACAACTATATGTAGTAATATTTGAGGCAAATAGCCTGGCGATGGTGAACGCTAAGGGTACTAAATGCTGAAATCATTGAGGGTATTTCGGGCCGGGCTATCAAGCGAACTAAAGCTCTTACCTACCGTAGTGTGTCTCAGAAAACTTGCGCCTTATTTTTGAAGGAGCTTTATTTTCACTTTTACACCACATATTGTAATCATGTTACATACAAAAAGAAGGGCACAGGAAGTATCTGAATCAAACCAGTACCGGTGATATAACTATTGCGGGGCTGGAATATTTTCATCTATAACATCTTGGGTTCCGTGCTTAACTTACTCAAGAGGTATTACAGATTTCAATGAAGATTGAGTTGAATACTATCAGACACGTTGTTTGTTATTAGTGATCTGGGGGATATTTTCACATCATCAGGGGAATTTTTTAGAATATGTGTGTGGACTTTGATATTTCAAGACAAAATGTGTGGTTGGCATAATTAAATGAGTGTTTCTACCTGATCTGTAGCCACCGGTGGTAGATAAATTCTATCTATTCCCTATATCACCGTTATGATCACCGTTATGATGCATGATTAATATAAATGTACAACAATGTGCCGGAAAATTGAAACTGCAATCGTTGATAATGTTGATTCTTTACATAAAACCTCAATCTCTGACGTAGTTGTTGGTGTCCAAGCCTCAAAGCCAGATCTGTTCTACCATTGTCTTTGTATTGTGATGAACAGATTGGAATTATTGGTGAAGGATTATCAGGGAAATCCACATCAAATGACCAACACCGCAATGAAATAAAGCGCATGGAACCCAAGCAACGTCGATGTGTTTTAACGGGGAAAGACATGGAAAGAGAGCGACTTAGGAAGTACCACCTGTCGCGTATGAAGACACACAAACGTACGACAAAGACACTGGGTATCATCGTCACGGTGTTTCTGATTTGTTGGATACCCTGGACTCTTTTGTATCCTATAAATGGGTTCTGTCGATGTGTTCCGAATTGGATGTATATCGCCGGATACTGGGCGGCATATTTGAACTCGACATTTAACCCTTTCCTTTACGGTTTGTTTCAACCGTGACTTCACTGCAGGCATTTAAGCGCATTTTCATCGATCGTTGTTTTATTCATGGTATAAAAGCGCAGGAAAAGGCGCCGTGACTTGAAAAAGGCATTTAAGCGCATTTTTATCGATCGTTGTTTTACTCGTGGTATGAAAGCGTAGGAAAGGCGTAAGTAAGAAGTACTTCTTGCGCGTATGAAGACACACACACGTACGACAAAGACACTGGGTATCATTGTAACGGTGTTTCTGATTTGTTGGATACCCTGGACTGTTCTGTATCCTATAAATGGGTTCTGTCGATGTGTCCCTTATTGGCTCAATATATCGTGCTACTGGACCGCGTATCTGAATTCCACATTCAACCCATTTCTTCGAGATTCAACCCATTTAATCGAGATTTCAGAAAAGCGACTTTAGTGTTCGTCGTATATAATGTAAAAATATATGGTTCGAAATTGAAGTTATGTGGTTTATTGTTCGACACTTGAACCAAATTGTTGTAAGTAATAGTTGGTTTTTAACCCTCGTCCTCCTAAGAGGGGGGGGGGGGGGGGGGTACCACCTCGTAAGAATTGTCTCCAATTACGCTTACATCCCTTACGCTCATTTTGACGGAAAAAATTGAGGGTACCACCTTACCCGGAGGTAGGGTAAGCTGTCAAAGGTGGTTGCCACCTTACATTTTTTTTAAATCCCCATTTTGAAAAACATTTTAATTGTATGGTCCTGAATATTATAGCAAAACATCGGGTGAAATTCCGATATTTGGAACTTTTTTGGCAACAATTTCAATTTTGGCTTATATTTCACTGTACAGTGAATACGGCGGGATTTTGAGGTCGGCCATGTTTAGTGGACGTCATGCGTGGGATTTTTGTACTTGTTTGGGTATGTATGGAAAGAGGGGACCTATTATAGTCTATTTGGCCATCACGAGACAGTGACGTAACTGCGTTTTATAATTGCAGTTCATAACGCGCGCGTCTACTCGAATGCTCGAGGAGCTGGCATATACACACGAGCGTTGAAAGACGGAAGATACATACGCGTGCGTAAAGGCTGCGCCTGTTAGGTTACGTCAAAGTCCAGAGGAAGCCAACTAGAGTATAGCTATACTATGGTACTCAAATAGGCATACTTTGCATCTCGACTTGGATTGTTCTAGGGGAACACCCCCTACAATGTTAGAAAAAAGTATTCGAACACTTTGTAGGTGTAATGTAAAGTGTTCCCCTTTACCCCTGATCAATGTTGCCACAATTTGCCCAACATCAGCACAGGGCCTCGCAACATTGATCGGTGGGGAAGGGGGAGGGATATGAGTAAGGGGATACTTCAGGCTACCAGAAACAAGTTTCGATTTTCACGTGATTCAAATAGCGTGCCTGATATGGTCCAATAAGCATGGCAATTAGGGTCAGTGTTCGAACACCTTTTTCTATGATAGCAAGCACCCGAAATCAGTTACCACTGGCTTAAAAATTGAAAATAGGCCCTAAAACATAAACAAACAAATGAAATTGAGCAATTAACAATTGCCTACAGATCTTTCGTAATTTTTCTAAATCTATGGAATGTGATTCCCCTGCATCTTATATGGCTATATATAGCATCATTTGATATTCCTGATTACTTGATGTTATAAGGACTAAGTTTAGGACTACAAAATAATGATAGATATCCGCGCCATGAATACAATACACGTTGAAACCAGATTAATGACAAGAAAATGGTATTAAAATGGTACTATGATTTTGAATGGTAGTTCACTGACTCCATTCAACGATCCATGATCCATGATCCATCTCTACCATCGAAGGACCTCGTTCTTGGACCAATTAATATTTCATCAAACATTATCTACATAACGCTTGCCATAAGGTATAAAAGTTTTAAAATAATCCAAATATTCACTAATCCTGATGTATTCCGGCAGACAGCCCAAAATATAAGATGTAAGCATGTGTCTAGTAAAAGTTCAGTCTTTTCAAGCATGTCAAGAGCGATATAAATATTGGTTTCGAAAGGCGTATCTGTTGTCCTGCACAACGAAGATCATGACGAGTTGCAGTATGTTAAAGGTATATTATGTGATCTTTCCAGGAAACGCACTCAACATCGAAAAAAAAAAATGTAAAGTAGATTTTCTTAGATAGTACATACATTCCAAGTTACAGGGCGATACGATTCTTAATTACTTCAAAATCATGGTTTTAGAGTGAAAATAAACTGTCGAATTGTCGAGTTTTGTCCGACAACTTATTTTACTCTAGTCTAAATTCACTCTAAAACCATGATTTTGAGGTAATTAGGAATCGTATCGCTCTGTAACTTGGAATGTATGTCCGATTTATGATCAGAAATGTAAATCTGCAAGAAAATCTACTTTCTAATAAAAATCATGAATAGAGGGCGCTCTCTGGAAAAGATCACATAATATGCCTTTAAGTAATACATGAATACGATAAGTGATAAAGTTAGCATGACCGACTATCTTTGCTATCGGTGTATGTCCCATTAAACTTCCATACGCCAACGGAGCCGTTGTTGGGCCGACACAGTGGTAGATCCAGAGTCTCAAGTTTACCAAAACTGCGTGCATCTCCAGCTGTTCCGTTCACACGATCGAAGATCATTTCTCCATTTTTTGATTTTGCCACCCCTCTTTCATCCAACATGCCTAAGCCACTAGCCACATGAGTTTTCTTTTTTCACAACTGAAAGAAAATAGTCTTGCTCACTATAGGTTTCCATAAGTTGGTTGGTTGTATGTTGGTTGTATGTTACGAATAGTTCGACCTGGAGAAATCTTCACATGCAATTTATTTCAAAAGCATTTATTCGTTTCTCCACCTTCGCATTTAATTTTCATGTTTCATACAAGATGACTGTGATAATCTTATTCTTATCTCTCCAGATGGGTTTCAACTTGAGACAGTAATTTGGATATCCTCTTCATGGCATCATCTTGAATTCTTCTATATAATTGATACTTAAACTGCTCCACTGTCTCTTAGTTCTTTAACTTCAATGTTTGCTGAATTGCTGTCACTTATTGATTATGCACATTGGACCCCATCTTCATTACCTTACATATCTCTACACTGATCTCCATACCCAGTTTTATTGCACTTACGATGACCTATACGATGAGATCAATGTCATCATCAAATCTCATGTTGGTAATAGACCTCCCACCTGATCTTGCTGTCCCCTCAAAACCCACCAAGGACTTGTGTTGAAGAGAGAGGGTGCACTAGCATGGGTAACCGTATCTTATTCCAACTCTGGTGCAAAAAAACAATCACTCGGTTCATCTCATATACTAGCAGGACCGCACTCTGAGATGCTGGAGAGAGAGCCCGCAAGCCCAGCAGAGAGCTTCAACTGGGTTTACAATCCCCCTGCTGATTTTGAACTTCCTGAAAATTTCACAAGTTGTGATTGTCCATTTATAACTCGATATGCTAGTGAAAGAACTTTGAACTAAATGGGATTTCAACTCCGAGAAATTATGAAGTGCTAGGCAATGAGGATACCAAAGGCCTTCACAATACCATGGCATTACGGATGTCTTTGACCATACATTGCCCTAGTACTATAGTATGTCCATTGTCCAGTCATCAAGCCTACAAAAAAAAAGTAATGTACGAGCAGCCACGCTGGAAGTCATACATCACATTGGCAGCAAACATAAAAGTGAAAAGACTGGAAGAAGGTAATTTGGTTTTATTCTGTAAAGAAATCCGGGTACAGGTTATCCTAAAGGTATTGATACATGTTTAAAGCTATCTTTCGGTAAAATATTTCGCAGTATCAAACAGGGCTACTTTTCCAGAAAGAAATCGTGGATCGCATAAAAAAAATCGCAAGATAAAATAATCTTTGAAAAAATAGTTGAATAATAACAAAATCAAATAAAAAGATGAAGATTGACCTAACTGGACCTGTGGAAGTCATTCACTAGTCATTCACTTGATAAGATTCCAAAATTGTTAAAAGTTTCCTTCCTGAATTGCCCTTTTCTACCAGACAATTATATTCCGACGGGTAATAAATAAAGCAAAGCAAATCGTCTTTTAGAGACATTCGGCTTTATTTTACCCCTCCATGGTCAGATGGGTTATTATGTTTTCATAATTACTTGAAGAAGTGTTAATGACTGTGGATCTGCTATTTGTGTGTTTGGGCGAAAAAGGTGCCACGATTCAATCATTCCAAGCTTATCAACGTCAAATGAATTGCCTTGATTGATAATTTTTACTTCTCAAAATGGCTCAATTCAGTGGCAGGGCCTGTGGAATATGGAATCCCGACGCCATTCTCGCCTTGCCCATGCCATTCCCCCTTGCCCCCGCCATTCCCCTTGCCCCCGTCCCCAATCAGCTAAAGACCCATCTTCCCCATCTTTTAATTCTTTCTTTTCCCAGATTTGGTCTTATCCTCACAAAAATGAAGATGCTGTCGTCACCACTGGCTAGGCTACATCACACTTTCGGGTCTTAAGGCGTTGTTTTATGGACGCCAACACGGAAACTGAGGTAGTTTTGAGGTAAAATCGGGCCATAAAGTCACATGAAAAGCTACTAAAGAAGTTATCTCGCAGAAAATGTATTATCTTCACTAACTCACAATACTATATAAATGTGTTCAAGTTTAAGGACGCCAGATGCCAGATGTGTGTCAATGTAATTTCATGTAGCTCTTCCAAACGGCTTTAACTATTCCATAACATTTCCCATAGGACACCCTTTCTTCACTACCTCTCTCCCTTCCGATCGCTCCTGTGGCGTTTTTCTCTTTCCTCATCCTATGTTTGTCACTCGGGGAACTAGTCAAAGGAAAACTGACTGCACTCGCTTTATTATCTATCCCAACACAACTACTTTATTCATCCATTTGACATCGTGCGACCTTATCGGCCGGAACCTCCAATACATCTGAATCTAATACAGTAATCACACAAGGGCCAGCCGGTGCTGGACTCATCTCACCGAGGGAGGGCGCAATGTCATTCATCCTATTCGTGACACTCCCGAAAGTGCAGCTTTAATATATATAGTTCTACTCTCAGGCTTTAATATTCCCTCCAGAACACTAGATTTCCACTCATTCAAAGTAAGAGAAAATTGCAAACGTTCATAAACAATTTGCCCGCACATTATTTATTCTGGAACCAATTTGATTGTGATTTGCTGAAGATGGATTGACACCTAATAATACAATCATCTAGACCTTAGGATTACGAGTTCAAATCAGCCGATATCACTATGTTTGATTTAGAGATAGGAAACGTTATTTAATTTAGGTATTCGTTTCAGGTTCGAGTAATTATATTAGGCTTACCATGATTTTCTTTTAACCCAACATTTGTATCAACAAAATGTTGGTACGAAGTTGGATTCTCACCGGAACAACGTGTCTATTGTATGCATGGGCCCATTGACCAAGCTTGACTATTCGCTATACCTTCAAAATTGTAAAAACAATGACCTGCTGTTTTGTACCACAGCTATCACAATGTTTGTCGTACAACCACCAAATTTGACATGGAAAATCAAAACATATGTCTTAATCATAAAATTTAAAATTAATAGTGAAATTTTTAGGTCATCTTCAGACAAAAAACATAAACATTTATATTAAAAATATATTTTTTCATTTAAATTCCAAATTTATTTTGATATATACTGTCAGAGTATACCCTGTTCTTCAAGTGACAAAAAAACTGTATGATTCGATGTGGTTTTGTTTTCCTTGTACAAGGGTTAAATCGCAGATCCATAGCGACAAGAAAAGTATGCAAATTTGATGTTAATGACACTATTGTTTTAAAACCATTGACGCGAATTTTTGCAAATTTTACTGGCAGGCACTTGAAACTGTCGTTTTCAATATTAGCGCCAAAATTCCAATGTGTATCGTAATTGCCGGTTCCCCCATTGGAACGGTGAAATCTGCTCTCCTAAAAACTGCGTAATGGCTAAAAACAAAAATGCAGTTTTGTCTTTTAGTTCTGAAATGTTTTGGAGTTATTGATTTTTATGACAAATGGTGGAATGTTTTAAAACATTTTGGCGTAAAATTAATTACGTCACAGGCGTGCTTGGATAATGTTTCATCTCGACAAAGTGCTGAGTCATTTGTTGGGGCAAGTGGTCCGAAGGGGTATGGGGCAACTGGTCCACCTGCAAAAACTTAATCAAAATTGTAAAATTCATTTTGAAAATTAGTTGTTAGTGTCAATAAAACATGACTCGGTATTGAAATGTGAATAAAATATGAAATATTTCACATTCTTTCTAGTTCTTAGACATTTTGGGGCATTTTGGCTCTAATACCACTATTTCTGCTATTGAATGATTACAATATGATACGAAATTAGTTTAAAATGGTTTAAAACCTCGGTATTATAAATTACATCTGTATTATATCTTAAATGGTGTCTGTAAATAATTTTGCAATGACGAAATATCATGATTTATGTATTTTATTCACTGCTTTTTGTGTATTTTAACCGTTGGGTCATACAATACAATACAATACAATACAATTACAATACAATACAGAAAGCATTAATTGCGCCATTTCCAAAAGGCTCAGGCTACGAGATAAAAACCTTAAAATTACAACTTAAACTACAAAATGTGAGTGTAACTTGAGCATCATATTCATATTGACTAACTTCCCCTGTAACATGAAAAGCTGGCTAAATGTCAAGATGGTTTATTATAAGTACTAAATGATAATTATATGAAGTAAATAACATCACTAAAGAAAGGGTTATATATACACCTAGCAACAACAGTCCCTGACCAGGTGCTTTGAGGTTGGCTAATTCAAAATAGATAATCGGTATCAAAAATCTGAAATATACATTAAATGAGCAAATTTCTTCTCCGCAGTTTGATACCTCATTCAACAAAATCGAATGGATACTTATTGGGGGCGAAGCCACCCTATAGCATGGGATTGCAAAAACTTGCACCTTTAGGTCTTTCTAGACATAAGTGGGGGCCGCCATGTTTGTAGTCTTTGTAAATTACATGCACCTATGCAGTTTATTTTAACAGTACCCGCAGTTTGTGCTGGAGTCAAAGCTATATTTGTTTAGTTGATGCATAGAAGTTGATGATTCATTTAGAAAGATGTTTATTAGACTCCTAACAGACAACTACACCTCCCTGGTTTGAATATAAGGAGAAATCTCCCAATTGTTGGGGGGTTGTCTAATAAGTGGTTAGTTGTGGATGTTTTTTGTTTCGGGTTATATAATATATAATAATAATTCCTGGGTTGATTTAATGAAATGTCAATATGGATAACCATGATCGCGGAATGCCATTTTAATTAGTATTATAGCAATTCCTGGACCAAACGTTTCAGACTAAGTACAATGTCATATACCTAGATTGTTCTTCAGACGGTACCCCCCCCCCCCCCCTCCCCCTGTACTATTTTGGACTGGGGTGTTTTGATTTGTATTTTGGTTTGAATTATGGAAAATACATACGGTACACCATTTCCTGGTATTTTGGTTTGCAACAGATGCTTCAGAAAATGGTTACAAACATGCTTCTTTCTTTTAGCCCCCATTCCATTTCAATGGAATTTTTATTAAGTTATGGTACCGATTATCTAGTTAAGCAAGGTATCAAACTGCGGAGAAGAAATTTGCTCATATAATGTATCTCAGATTTTTGGTACCGATTATCTATTTTGAATTAGCCAACCTCAAAGCACCTGGTCAGGGACTTTTGTTGCTAGGTGTAGACAAATGTATGGGGCATCTGAATATCACAACCATGTAACCATTTAACTAGGTTCATACCGTTTTATCTAATAAACGTGTAGTCGAACATTTTGCTTGCTTTATACACCATTAGTATTACTGCTATTTACACGTTAACCACGAAAACTGTATAAAACATGGATTTCATGAGACATGTATCCTTTTTACACGTTAAATAATATGAAAATGTGTTTGTATAGAAAATACTGCCTAGTTTCCGTGTTGTCATTCACTGATTTCTGTGTATTCTAACCGTTGGAACATATAGGACCAGTTGCCCCAATGATGGGGTTACTGGTCCGTGCCAAGTAAAGTTTTTAGTTAGTGGTAATTGGCCTTTTGTTTAAATATTTTTTAACATTGATTATATGTTATATGTAAACAGTTACATGGGTGATATTTTCATAGCAATTCCATAAATATTTACACGAGCTTTAATCTTTTATATCATGAAATATGCTTAACCGGACCAGTTGCCCCATCCTCCCCTAACTATTATACATACTAAAACAAATCAAAACCAGATAGTCAATACAAATATATAACTCAGTAAAATAAATAAGTCCGAAATGAACTGCGTATGGTGCGTAGCTGCGCGAATTGTAAAACAATCGGCACGACACACAGGGTGCGTCTGTACTGTTTACCTCAACTTGGTGGGAATATACATATACGAGAACAAGGAATAAATCTAAACCAGGGTGGGCAACCTACGGCCCGCGGGCCCGCCAGAGGTTTTTTTTGTGGCCCGCGAGATGTCTCAAGAAAAAGAAAAAAATCAATCTATTTACATCGATCATCACAAAAAACCGAACTAGCTGCTTAGCATTTATCGGAACAAATGATGTTTCTCAACGTGCATAGGTCTATTTCTATAATTGTCATCTGTATTGAATTGAGATTACGTTTGTGTGACTAGATTATTAAGCACACACACCTATAGGTTGGCCTGGTCATCCGGGTACTCTGTACCTTTTGCCGTTGACAACAAACCTGACGTTTTAACTACCTATTAGTTTTACGCTCTACTCGCCTATACCAAAGGGATCGCATCACGCGGTGTACGCTGTGTAAGAAGCTTTTATTTACCTCTTTGGTTTGTGGTAAACGGCATGTGACGTCATTCCGTGGCGACCTATTGCTTGAAAGTCTTCGGAATCAAAGGTTTGAAATCAACAGCAGGTCATTGCTAGAAAATTTGGTTAGGTGCGGTGCAGGCCAGTCAATATTTCACTCCTTATATCTGGCCCATTCATTCAAAAAGGTTGCCCACCCCTGACTTATATCGACACAGGTTGTCCTACGTGTTTCTATTATTTAAAGTATGTGACGTATGTCACAACACTGATTTACTCGAAATAAAAATTAAATCATTGCGTAATAATGATATCTTGTTTAAGGAAGCACTGTAAGGCTTTTACGTATGATCCATACGTATAAATGACCCATACGTATAAATGACCCATACGTATAAGTGACCCATACGTAAAAATGACCCATACGTATAAATGACCCATACGTATAAATTACCCATACATATTAGTGACCCATATGTATAAGTGACCCATACGTATAAATGACCCATACGTATATAAGTGACCCATACGTATAAGTTACCCGTACGTATAAATGACCCATACGTATCAATGACCCATACGTATAAATGACCCATACGTATAAATGACCCATACGTATAAATGACCCATACGTATAAATGACCCATACGTATAAATGACCCATACGTATAAATGACCCATACATATTAGTGACCCATACGTATAAATGACCCATACATATTAGTGACCCATGCATATAAATGACCCATACGTATAAATGACCCATACGTATAAATGACCCATACGTATAAATGACCCATAAGTATAAACGACCCCATAAGTATAAATTACCCATATGTATAAATTACCCATACGTATAAGTGACCCATACGTACATTTATAAGTGACCCATACGTATAAGTGACCCATACGTATAAATGACCCATACATATTAGTGACCCATACATATAAATTACTCATACGTATAAATTACTCATACGTATAAGTGACCTATACGTATAAATGACCCATAAGTATAAGTTACCCATATGTATAAATGACCATACGTGTAAGTGACCCATACGTATAAATGATCCATACGTATAATAAGTGACGCATACGTACATGTATAAGTGACCCATACGTATAAATGACCCATAAGTATAAGTTACCTATACGTATAAATGACTCATACGTTACGTATAAATGACTCATACGTATAAATGACCCATACGTATAAGTGACCCATACGTATAAGAGACCCATACGTATAAATGACCCATACATATAAGTGACCCATACGTATAAATGACCCATACATATAAGTGACCCATACGTATAAATGATCCATACGGTTAATAAGTGACCCATACGCATAAGTGACTTATATACGTAAAACTTACACGATATAATGTGATAATATGCTGAATAAAATAAAATAAAATAAAATAAAATAAAATCAAGATAGTCTTAAAAGTAATATCGTGCATCATCATACATACAAGCAACCTGAGACTAATATGCAAATATTTCAATTATAATGGAAATGATATGTTTACATTGGTTAAGCTCAATTTCAATTTAGTGCTTGTACGTATAGTGGTGCAAAAATATTACTTATGCGACTATCGTAAAACTCTTAAGTACAAGTCACATGAGCCATACGTGTTAGTTCTGCAGGGCTGCCTATTACTTGAAGGCATATTATGTGATCTTTTCCAGAGAGCGCCCTCTATTCATGATTTTTTTTTAGAAAGTAGATTTTCTTGCAGATTTACATTTCTGATCATAAATCGTACAAACGTTCCAAGTTACAGAGCGATACGATTCCTAATTACATCAAAATCATGGTTTTAGAGTGAATTTAGAGTGAAAATATAAACTGTCGTGTTATCCCGACAGTTTATTTTCACTCTAAAACCATGATTTTGAAGTAATTAAGAATCATATCGCCCTGTAACTTGGAATGTATGTACGATTTATAATCAGAAATGTAAATCTGCAAGAAAATCTGCTTCCAATTTTTTTTCTCGATGTTGAGGGCGTTCCCTGGAAAGATCACATAATATACCTTTAAGTAGACCTTTAGCTTGTCACAAAATCAGAACGTAAACATGAATCTTATGATTAGCTATTGATACTAACTAGATAATATACCGTATGTACAATAATGTGCAAGTAAAATTACGTAATTGACACAAGTTGACCGACCTGTATTTTAACTTAATACTATATCAGTTTATAATAGAATTACGCCTTTCGATTAGCTGTAGTTTAACAGGTATTCCATATTCAAGTAAAGTGTAGAATTATAGTAGGTGACGTACAATCCTGTCTTATAATTCTAGGATCCAATTTTGAATCTAAACTGAAAATTAAGGAGGCGGCTCATATGCCAAAAACTGTTTTTACCATTTGTCTGTGAATATAATAGACTTCTAAATAGACTTCGTAGAAGTCTAATCTGTTTTTTCTTCTTGAACTTTGGTTTAAATACATCACCAGACACACATCCTGTAACTATGTTACATATTATAATCATTAACAAACAGTGATTATGATATTATATTCTTATACAGTTTCATTGATTGAGTATGAAAAATAAGGTTACAAACTAGGTAAAATGGCATGTATGCTAATCTGCTGTCATATATTTTGAATCTCAACTTTTGTACTTTTAGTTCATACCTCTAATAGCTTTTCAACATTAGACTTTATTAAAGTTCCATTACCGGTTTATGTTGAGTTGCCAAATAATGAAAGCTACGATATACACACACCCACCCCAACCAACTAACTATACACCAACAGTTTGTACAAGGTAGACCTGGTCTCGTAGAGTTGTTCTCAAAAATCTGCATCCCAAACTATTCCCGCGTTTCATCCAAACATACACAAAGATGGAGGAATTCTATACTTGCACTTTGTCCTGGACTGCTGCATCGTCATGAAGAACGTCTTCTATGTCCTCAATTATCAAGTAATCCTAACAAAAGAGATAACATAATTATGAACACAGATTGCCTGGTGAATCATTACATTTGTTTTCATTTTATTTTTTTATATTTTGAATCAGATTTAATTTTATTGTATTTTTATTTTTTAAACTTTGTATTTCATTTAGAACAACTCCGCCATCCATTCAATGAAGTGTTACATTGAGAGCTACCGTGTAAAAACGTTGTTTAAACTTTTTAACAATTGCTGTTTTTCAAGTATCCTGCTCAAACGAATGTTTTAATACGCAAAACTTGTTTAAGCAGGGTACATTAAGAACCCCCGTTGTTTAAAACTGTTAAACAACATTTTTGCTGTGTAGTTGTAGAGAGACTTTTGTGGACAAAATAGCGATGATTTTGGCACATTCAGATTGAGATCTCAAGCACGTTGCTGAGCGTTGGGACATGTTCATATTGTGTTGCATATCAATTGAAAGCTGATTTGTTAATCTATACAGTGATTTCAAATGTGTAGCAATGACTTGTGTCAGAGGCTCAGAGCTCAGCCACGTGCTTGAAAATATGGGGAGGTGTCAATCTGAATGCCAACATCATCACTATTTATCCTCAAAAGTCAATAGAGCATCTTTCTACAACACAACAAAAATGTTGTTTAACAGTTTTAAACAAAGGGGCTCTTCAAGTACCCTGCTTAAACAAGTTTTACGTATTTTAACATTCGTCTAAATATGGTACTTGAACAACGTCAGTTGTTTAAAGGTTTTAAACAGCGTTTAACAGTGTAGCTGTCAATGTAACACTTCATTGAAGAGTTGTTCTTTTGGGTACGAAATAGCGGTGAATTTGGCACATTTTGAACGAGACCTCCCCACATTCACAAGCAGGTGGCTAAGCATTGAAACAAGGGATTGCTACGAATGAGGTATCGAACACATCAGCTTTTTATTGGTATGAGACACAATATTCGGCCGAGTGCACCAATGACGGGTAGCTGAAGAATAGCGCTACCTCGCTAGTAACTGAGGCGTAACCCAAAATTTTGAGCAGTCTAGTTGACCATAAAAGTCCTCTAGCTATCGATATACCCATCAAATTTGAAAACATCACTTTGTTGGTTTTATATGATAGTACAGGGTATACCAACAGAAACTATTTTAAAGATAACTGCATCTCTCTCAAAGTACCAAATCTGTCGCAGTACCAAATTGAAAACATATTTGGAAAGAGAAAACTTGTAGAAACATTTCGGTACCAAATATGACTACTTTTTAAGGACCCTCAATAAAAACACACGCTGAAAGGCTTGGCCACATTACTCGACCCGCAATACCATAACATTGTTCGATTTGGTGGACGCGCTGTATAAGCATGTTAGTCACTGTAATCACATGCAGCGTGTTCCTCATTTTCCATTTATGTGGATTTTGTTAAAAAAAGGTTTTTAACTTATTAAGGGGGGAATTAGGGGTTGAGAGGTTTTATATTATGGATTTTGTTTGTTTGGCTTTAAATCACAGCCCAGAGAGTTAGCTTTCATTTGCTTTAAAAATTAACAAAATCGGATATTCCTCTGCAAAGTTATGATACATTTTTCGCGTCCAAGTCCGCCGCTAAGTTGAAAATTTCGTATATTAACGCATGTATTTAATTCTTGATGTTCATAATAAGGCTTATATCAACCTGAAATTAAAAATAATCACTGTAAAGAAAACTTTTTCTCTTCCCTACCTCTTTCCGTTTGTCGCATCTTTACTATATTCAGCTCATTATACTACGCTTTTATATGAAAGTGCAGTTTTACAGTTCGAGAAACTTTTGTCTGTATTTTGGCAAACAGACAGCTGTTATTGTACGTCTGGTACCAAAATAATTCTACAAGTCTTCTCTTTACAAATATATTTTTATTTTATATACTGCGAATTATTTAACCGAGGATATATAGATTTGAAAAGGTTTCGAAACGCTTGGGACACCCTGTATATACCTACAAATATATTTTTATTTTTATACTGCGAATTATTTAACCGAGGATATATAGATTTGAAAAGGTTTCGAAACGTTTGGGACACCCTGTATATACCTACAAATATATTTTTATTTTTATACTGCGAATTATTTAACCGAGGATATATAGTTTTTAAAAAGTTTCGAAACGTTTGGGACACCCTGTATATACCTTTTACTTCAAGAAAAGTGATGATGCCAAAAATGTAGGTATGGGCGGCCATAAGAAATTAGCATATTTTAGTATATTAGACAATATTAATTGCATTAACTATGTATTAAAGAGAGATTATATTAGTATCACACATATTCAATCATATGAAATATATTATTATCAATACGTACAATGATTCCATCATTTCTTGGCGCCATCTTGTACTTTCAAAATGGCCACCATTTGAATGAACCTTTTCTCCAAAATATTCAGACAGGGTTAAATGAATGAATACGGCAATTATGTATTTTAAAACACCCTCTTGTTGTTGCTATATAATAGTATATACCCTTTTCCCTACGAGAAAAGTGATGACGCCAAAAATGTAGGAATGGGCGACCTGAGAAATTAGCATTCTATTTAAAATGTTGGATATGTTACCATATTTCAGTAATAGCCGTGACACTATAGTTGCTTCGTACTTATCCCTTTCTCCATGAAACACATAGCATGGTGTAAAATAATAAGAATTTTCTTGGTGTAGATTATACATCCAACGATTTTTTAACAATTGATCACTAGGGGTCACACTTTATATGGTCAATTTTGCTCCACTATAAACATGATACTTACCGATTCTAGTTCAAGGATTGTATCCAATTGCTGACTGACCTTAGTGAATGTTGGTCTCTTCTTTGGATCAGAAGCCCAACAGGATAACATTATATCATATCTGTGAAACGTATTAATGGGAAATTATGATCAACCACACCTTACTTAAGAGCCACCGGTGCATGGACACGTTTAACAACAAAAAAGGGGTGTCAAATTAAAAGAAATCGATTTGAAGGGATTCAAACCGCGTGCCATCACTATATACACACATCTTGTTCTGTGAATCACATACCAATCCGCTGGATCATAAGGACTTAGGGGCCATATCCAAACTCCAGTGATTTTAAAGCATTTTTCTACCGATTTTACCCCGGTATTCCAACGAAATAGAACGAAATACCGTTGGAATACCGGGGATAGAACGAAATACCGTTGGAATACCGCGGTAAAATCGGTAGAAAAATGCTTTAAAATCACTGGAATTTGGATATGGCCCCTTAGAACATCTGTAATTGGTAATAATATTGGTATTAGGCCCTTCACAATTGATTTTGAGTTTCCCGTTACACGCCCTCGTCCAAAATTCAAAATAGGAAAATATTCAACCTATTTTATTTAATTTAATTAGTGTAGGCCTATCCTTTATTTTTTAAATGACGGTTTAATAACGAAAATTCTCCGAGTGTAATTTGAACTGGCCCGTGATTGGTTCCGTAGTAAACAGCAAGTACCGAGATTCTTTTGTATTATATTGAATTATCAAATACAATTGGACCAGGGCGCACCGGGCCAGCGGCGAATGCAGGCGACAAGTCACCTCTTGTCGTTAAAGACTTATTATGCGATCTTGTCCAGGGGACGCCTTCTATCCTTGATTTTTTTCGGCCTATACTAAGCCTTCGACGGGGGTACTGGTGGTGGAGCGGAAACGCGAAATAAAGCAGGACCTTGCGCCGCGCACAATGGCCTGCGCCGGACGCAATTTGTTGTAGTGACCTAGCAAAGGACCCCTTAATTTTACTTTGTAGGTCTGCCAGTTTTACTACATCTATAATTTGATAGATGAATTTTTGAAGCTATTAAACTGGCCAGGGAAAATATTATGGGAAACGTAGACGTCAAATTTGCCCACAGAAACGGCCTAAGTTCATACTCGTCTTACAAAATAATTAAAATAAAAATACAATTAAATATTAAAAAACATTAATTTTCGCCCTACCCCTAAACCTTAAACCTAACCCAACCCAAACCCTAATGATAACCCTACACATGATCCTATCCTTATACACTTACACGTGTTACAATCCATAGTTAGGTTACGAAAAAAAATCGATGAGGGAAACCTACGTGGCTAAACAATGTTTACAAACTAAATAGACTATCCCTTGTTCCATCAGAAATCGATGAGCGTTCAGATACCTTACCAGCTACCGGTGCTCGATTTTTCTTTTCGTAGGGAAACCATACCTCTTCCCCTACCCCTAACACTATTCCTAACCCTGACCCTAACCCTAACCCCAACAAGTGTTACTATCCCTCGCTAGGTTACGGACAAATAATATGATCCGGACGGTTTCGGTTCAGTATCTTCAGGTTCGTTTGATGGTTGTACATGTATAGCTCTGACGATCCGGTCACCACGCAGATTGTTTTGGTCTCCGGTATAATATAAGCGGTGCTTCCAATAAAGTGTATCCGTAGATTGCAGAATGTTAAAATGTTTGTTGACTATCTTTCCACCACCATCACCTCCGTCGTAAACTTAGTATTAGTTGAAGACTAAGGCTACAACTGGTTGCGTTGTCCGGTTTTACATTTCTAAATTTGTATATACTCGTCGTATCTATTTTGTAGATCCCACTAGAATGGTTTTCAGTTTGTTGGTGAGTATGTTACTACTATTGTATAGCTTTTCAAAACACTCAAATAAACATGCTGTAATATTTTGTAAACTTACATGGCTTTGACGCAATGTTTGGGCATGGGCATTCGGTATCCTTCTCGTAATTGTCTTTTAACAACACGTGTCTCTATAGCAGGATAAGGCCGTGCACCTATCAAAAATTATGAAGTAATTTTATGTTGTTATTGTTTTTAAATTTTAATTTCTGGTTGTTACATGTGCCATTTACTGTAAGACCTCACATCCTCTGTAAATATTTCCATTAATTTATTAACACATAATCGGCCGAGTGCACCAATGACGGGTAGCTGAAGAATAGCGCTACCTCACTAGTAACTGAGGCGTAACCCAAACTTTTGAGAGCGCCAATGCGCTAGTAACTGGCGGGTAATTTACGCTAAATGTTATACCTGAACGGACCCAAGAGTAAGTTGGGGCATAACGTGTTATGCCACAAGTCAGTCGATTCTAGCAGTAGCGTAAGTTTGTTGTGAACATTATAATTGGAGGGGATGATTCGCTGATGCTGAAGGACCAATTGCGTTTGCATGCCCAGTGGGTGTCTATTTGAAGTGGAATGTGACCCCTCATAAGCTGAAAGATTTTATATGTTTGAAAAACCATTCATGCAATTTGGTGATTTTTTTAGTCAAAATATAGATCAATTCCTTTTGCCCATTCAAACACTAATCGCACCGACTTTGGGTCATATTTTGACCAAAATGTACTAATTGTCAAGGATCTTAAATAATGACTAAATAAATAAACTTATTATTGTTTTTATTAATTAAAAACTAATAAAGCCAAGTTTCAACATTATTGTGAGTGGAAGGGTAGAACTAGAAGAACGAAAAAAAAAGAAAAACATATCGTGCCGTGCATGATCTGGGGATCGAACCGGGGTTCTGCGGTTAACAAGCGAAGGACAGGGTATCCACGCCACGGAAGTATTTGTGTTAAGAGATGTGCTATAATTGTATATAATTGTTTCCATCGGGTGCTTGTGTTTGTCATTAAAATTATGCTTTTTGGTGCAATGTTTGTATGTGCCCCTCGCCCAAAATATGTTTGTAATGTCATGATAATCCTTATTTTTGAAAAAAAGCGGTAAACAAACTTTTGGCCATAAAATGGCATCATTTTTTTCCGGATCGCAGGCCGACTCCACGTGATTCTTGATTTACACTCACCTATGACCTAGCGAGTGACGATACGTTTTTAATATTACGGAGGACCATCCACGTCAGAATTTTACAGTAAACTATAGGTTAACACTTGGCATATGCGCCAATTGGTTTTGTAAGGGGACGATGCTGATTAATGTGGATATTTACCTCGGTAGTTGCTATTTTGGTGTTACTCGCCAGTTATGCTCTAAGAATTACATCGATAGTAAGTTTAGTTACCCGTCATTGGTGCACTCGGCCGAATGTGGTTTGTCAATTAGTAGGCCTATTTATAGTAAGTGAACACGGCAAGTCTTATTAAGTCAATGTATTAGTTTACTGTCTACTGATCCTAACATTACACGATAAGAGGTATGATTAAAATTGTAAAGTTTTTAAGCTTGTAAATACATATATGTCATGATTTTATCTATATATGTCATGAACTTGACCAACCAACTTTTCTGAAGAAACACAGCAAAGTTGGTGAGTATGTATATTTAGATGCGATATGGATGAAAGCTTTTTGGCCAAAATAATGAAATGGAAATGAATAGGATGTTGGTATCATCTCCCTTTCTGGGGACATATTTATGAACTCAAATATACTCACCAAATGTAACGATCTCCCACAGTAATATACCAAAGGACCACACATCACTTGCCTGAGAACACACGTCATCATCCAAAGTCTCAAGAGCCAGCCACCGAATGGGCAGTGGCGTCTGTAGTTGCAAACACATACATACCGTGAACCCGATAACATTTTTATAATTGAAAAAAAGTAAAAATGATAGAAGTTAGTTATGTGTCACAGGCATCGATATTATAAATGAATTACAGAATACACTGAAAAATAAATTGGTGTCACAGCGACGCCTTCTTGGAGTCAACTGTAAATGATACTTACAAAGGTGTTATATTGACTCCAAAATTGGTGTAATCGCCAATGATATGGGTTTGCACATAATTTACGGTGACACCGTTAAAGTGTCCGACGGACACCTTTCAGTGATCATTTAGTGATTTACACCTAAACTGGTGTCAGATTAATTGAAATAACTCCGTAATGTAAGCCTTGTTCATGTTGTTTAATATTGCGCCAACTAACTGATGAAATAAATTACAATTTCATAGTCAGAGACTAGCATTTTGTTGGACTGTGTGTCAGTGCATGGACCTACTAGTACTATGTGTGTGTTCGTCATGCATGCATACGATGATATGTGCAACATTACATATACATGTAGCCCGATTTATCTGGCTCAGTGGTCGTCTTTTTCATACGGACGTCTTACATTACGCTAATTGTATCATAATTATTATCAAAAATGTCTGGAAATGGAGCAGATCGGTACTTACCAGTCTAACCGGCTCCTAAACATGTGCTATCTCAATATGACTCTTAAGAGAGTCAATATTACACCCCATTTGGGGTGTAATGACATTTTTCGAAAATGGGTCCTCAGGTAACCACCCTAGGTGTCAAAATGAATATGACACCCAAAGTGTCATATTTTACACCCATAATGGTGTCAATTTGACACCCATAATGGTGTCAATTTGACACCTTTAGGGTGTCAAACTCAATATGACACTTAAGAGAGTCAATATTACACCCCATTTGGGGTGTAATGGCATTTTTCGAAAATGGGTCCTCAGGTAACCACCCTAGGTGTCAAAATGAATATGACACCCAAAGGTGTCATATTTTACACCCATAATGGTGTCAATTTGACACCTTTAGGTGGCCAACTGAGGACCCATTTTTTGACACTTGTTTTAGCGTCAAAATGACACCAAATTATTTTTCAGTGTATGTTTTAACCACTAGGTAGTTAAACTATATAGGTATACTCTATTTGGCTTCCTCTGGACAGTGACGTAACTTGACAGGCGCAGTTACGCACGCGTATGTATCTTCCGCCTTTCAACGCTCGTGTGTATACGCCAGCGCCGCGAGTGGGCGCGCGCGTTATGTGTTGCAATTAGTAGAATACGCGGTTACGTCACTGTCTCGTGATGGCCAAATAGAATACGGTATAGTTATTGTGATCTCAAATCCATGCAAAAGTCGCAAATCGATGCTAAAGTACCAATATTTAAGGTCATAGGAAATAAAGTACAATTGTGCAATATTCCTGGGAACTTGTAGCTTTGATTTGGTTCAGCAACTTTAGCAATCATGTAGACACACAACACTTCCATCCGATTTTGCTCGTAATATGCCGTTCAGACAGCACTGACAAAAATGTGTTTCGTTTAAACAAGAGGTCTTCTAATAACATAATGTCTTCTCAACGGTTTCCCAAAAAGGAATTGTATGTCGCCGTTAATCAGCCCGCCCGGTTTCTTAGCAACAGCAAGCTCACCTCATAATATTTGCAACAAACGTGAACCTTTTTGAAAATACATTCATCGTGATCGAAGACGTGTGGAATATACATTGTATGTAACGGTACTTACGTCAGACTGTCGTTCATATATCCGAATATTCATAATATCACGCGCTAATCCAAAGTCCGATACCTTGCAGACAAAATCTCCTCCGACAAGAATATTTCTGGCCGCCAAATCGCGGTGGATACACTGAGAAGAAACAGGTTGCCATAATATTGTTAACGTATGTTACGGCCCAATACGTGCAAAAGCCCAATACGTGCAAATTTGCACGTATTGGGCTTAAATAGAAAAAAATGACAAATAAATTATTCTTTGGCCCAATACGTGCTAAAAAAAAATTGAACTCTAAATTTTGAAAATATTCTATTAGGCAACCACTCTCCCTCTGAAAGCTTCAAACAATGACTATGTTTAGTCGACCCTGCTTGGTTCGACCAGAAGTAAATTGGTCCAAATGTTTAAATGGCTGTAAATGGTCAATAATGTTATGTTGAAGCTATTCCAGTAATAAAGCACCCTCCCTCTGAAAATTTGTAATCAAAAGCTACTGAACTCGACCTACGTCCAATTCGTCCCGACATACCCATGCCCCTCTAATCAGTAATATTAAATTCAGCTTTAAATCTCTTTAATTTAACTTACACCCTCCCTCTGAAAAAATTAAATTATAAGCTACTGAACTCGACCTACGCCCATTTCGTCCCGACATACCCATGCCCCTATAATCAGTAATATTAAATTCAGCTTTAAATCTCTTTAATTTAACTTACACTCTCCCTCTGAAATATTTAAATCATAAGCTACTGATCTCGGCCTACGTCCATTTCGTCCCGACATAACCATGCCCCTATAATCAGTAATATTAAATTCAGCTATAAACATCTTTCTTTTAACTTACACCATCCCTCTGAAATATTAAATCGTCCAACAATTGACTCGACATGAAATGTTGAACAAAAAATATTGGGCTTAGGTTTCTTAAATATAGGTAACAAGACGATTTTGTCGACAGATTGAAGGTAATAAGACATAATAGAAGTCATATATAAACTAAACAGATGTTTCTAGATCTTTTTTTAATTATTATTTTTTTGCACGTATTGGGCTGAGGTTGAAATTTTCTTAAATATCAACAATAAGACGGTTTTTTCGACAGATTGAAGGTAATAAGACATAATAGAAGTCATATATAAACTAAACAGATGTTTCTAGATCATTTTTCAAAAAAATTTTTTTTGCACGTATTGGCTGAGGTTGAAATTTTCTTAAATATCAGTAATAAGACGGTTTTTTCGACAGATTGAAGGTAATAAGACATAATAGAAGTCATATATAAACTAAACAGATGTTTCTAGATCATTTTTCATTTTTTTTTTTTTTTGCACGTATTGGGCTGAGGTTGAAATTTTCTTAAATATCAGTAATAAGACGGTTTTTTCGACAGATTGAAGGTAATAAGACATAATAGAAGTCATATATAAACTAAACAGATGTTTCTAGATCATTTTTCAAAAAAATATTTTCATTTGCACGTATTGGGCTGAGGTTGAAATGTTCTTAAATATCAGTAATAAGACGGTTTTTTCGACAGATTGAAGGTAATAAGACATAATAGAAGTCATATATAAACTAAACAGATGTTTCTAGATCATTTTTCAAAAAAATATTTTCATTTGCACGTATTGGGCTGAGGTTGAAATTTTCTTAGATATCAGTAATAAGACGGTTTTTTCGACAGATTGAAGGTAATAAGACATAATAGAAGTCATATATAAACTAAACAGATGTTTCTAGATCATTTTTCATTTTTTTTTGTTTTTTTGCACGTATTGGGCTGAGGTTGAAATCTTCTTAAATATCAGTAATAAGACGGTTTTTTCGACAGATTGAAGGTAATAAGACATAATAGAAGTCATATATAAACTAAACAGATGTTTCTAGATCATTTTTCAAAAAAATATTTTCATTTGCACGTATTGGGCTGAGGTTGAAATTTTCTTAAATATCAGTAATAAGACGGTTTTTTCGACAGATTGAAGGTAATAAGACATAATAGAAGTCATATATAAACTAAACAGATGTTTCTAGATCATTTTTCAATTTTTTTTTGTTTTTTTGCACGTATTGGGCTGAGGTTGAAATTTTCTTAAATATCAGTAATAAGACGGTTTTTTCGACAGATTGAAGGTAATAAGACATATTAGAAGTCATATATAAACTAAACAGATGTTTCTAGATCATTTTTCAAAAAAATTATTTCATTTGCACGTATTGGGCTGAGGTTGAAATTTTCTTAAATATCAGTAATAAGACGGGTTTTTTCGACAGATTGAAGGTAATAAGACATAATAGAAGTCATATATAAACTAAACAGATGTTTCTAGATCATTTTTCAAAAAAATATTTTCATTTGCACGTATTGGGCTGAGGTTGAAATTTTCTTAAATATCAGTAATAAGACGGTTTTTTCGACAGATTGAAGGTAATAAGACATAATAGAAGTCATATATAAACTAAACAGATGTTTCTAGATCATTTTTCAAAAAAATATTTTCATTTGCACGTATTGGGCTGATGTTGAAATTTTCTTAAATATCAGTAATAAGACGGTTTTTTCGACAGATTGAAGGTAATAAGACATAATAGAAGTCATATATAAACTAAACAGATGTTTCTAGATCATTTTTCATTTTTTTTTTGCACGTATTGGGCTGAGGTTGAAATCTTCTTAAATATCAGTAATAAGACGGTTTTTTCGACAGATTGAAGGTAATAAGACATAATAGAAGTCATATATAAACTAAACAGATGTTTCTAGATCATTTTTCAAAAAAATATTTTCATTTGCACGTATTGGGCTGAGGTTGAAATTTTCTTAAATATCAGTAATAAGACGGTTTTTTCGACAGATTGAAGGTAATAAGACATAATAGAAGTCATATATAAACTAAACAGATGTTTCTAGATCATTTTTCAATTTTTTTTTGTTTTTTTGCACGTATTGGGCTGAGGTTGAAATTTTCTTAAATATCAGTAATAAGACGGTTTTTTCGACAGATTGAAGGTAATAAGACATATTAGAAGTCATATATAAACTAAACAGATGTTTCTAGATCATTTTTCAAAAAAATTATTTCATTTGCACGTATTGGGCTGAGGTTGAAATTTTCTTAAATATCAGTAATAAGACGGGTTTTTTCGACAGATTGAAGGTAATAAGACATAATAGAAGTCATATATAAACTAAACAGATGTTTCTAGATCATTTTTCAAAAAAATATTTTCATTTGCACGTATTGGGCTGAGGTTGAAATTTTCTTAAATATCAGTAATAAGACGGTTTTTTCGACAGATTGAAGGTAATAAGACATAATAGAAGTCATATATAAACTAAACAGATGTTTCTAGATCATTTTTCAAAAAAATATTTTCATTTGCACGTATTGGGCTGATGTTGAAATTTTCTTAAATATCAGTAATAAGACGGTTTTTTCGACAGATTGAAGGTAATAAGACATAATAGAAGTCATATATAAACTAAACAGATGTTTCTAGATCATTTTTCATTTTTTTTTTTTTTTTTGCACGTATTGGGCTGAGGTTGAAATCTTCTTAAATATCAGTAATAAGACGGTTTTTTCGACAGATTGAAGGTAATAAGACATAATAGAAGTCATATATAAACTAAACAGATGTTTCTAGATCATTTTTCAAAAAAATATTTTCATTTGCACGTATTGGGCTGAGGTTGAAATTTTCTTAAATATCAGTAATAAGACGGTTTTTTCGACAGATTGAAGGTAATAAGACATAATAGAAGTCATATATAAACTAAACAGATGTTTCTAGATCATTTTTCAATTTTTTTTTGTTTTTTTGCACGTATTGGGCTGAGGTTGAAATTTTCTTAAATATCAGTAATAAGACGGTTTTTTCGACAGATTGAAGGTAATAAGACAAATTAGAAGTCATATATAAACTAAACAGATGTTTCTAGATCATTTTTCAAAAAAATTATTTCATTTGCACGTATTGGGCTGAGGTTGAAATTTTCTTAAATATCAGTAATAAGACGGGTTTTTTCGACAGATTGAAGGTAATAAGACATAATAGAAGTCATATATAAACTAAACAGATGTTTCTAGATCATTTTTCAAAAAAATATTTTCATTTGCACGTATTGGGCTGAGGTTGAAATTTTCTTAAATATCAGTAATAAGACGGTTTTTTCGACAGATTGAAGGTAATAAGACATAATAGAAGTCATATATAAACTAAACAGATGTTTCTAGATCATTTTTCAAAAAAATATTTTCATTTGCACGTATTGGGCTGATGTTGAAATTTTCTTAAATATCAGTAATAAGACGGTTTTTTCGACAGATTGAAGGTAATAAGACATAATAGAAGTCATTTATAAACTAAACAGATGTTTCTAGATCATTTTTCAATATTTTTTTTTCATTTGCACGTATTGGGCTGAGGTTGAAATTTTCTTAAATATCAGTAATAAGACGGGTTTTTTCGACAGATTGAAGGTAATAAGACATAATAGAAGTCATATATAAACTAAACAGATGTTTCTAGATCATTTTTCAAAAAAATATTTTCATTTGCACGTATTGGGCTGAGGTTGAAATTTTCTTAAATATCAGTAATAAGACGGTTTTTTCGACAGATTGAAGGTAATAAGACATAATAGAAGTCATATATAAACTAAACAGATGTTTCTAGATCATTTTTCAAAAAAATATTTTCATTTGCACGTATTGGGCTGAGGTTGAAATTTTCTTAAATATCAGTAATAAGACGGTTTTTTCGACAGATTGAAGGTAATAAGACATAATAGAAGTCATATATAAACTAAACAGATGTTTCTAGATCATTTTTCAAAAAAATATTTTCATTTGCACGTATTGGGCTGATGTTGAAATTTGCTTAAATATCAGTAATAAGACGGTTTTTTCGACAGATTGAAGGTAATAAGACATAATAGAAGTCATATATAAACTAAACAGATGTTTCTAGATCATTTTTCAATATTTTTTTTTTCATTTGCACGTATTGGGCTGAGGTTGAAATTTTCTTAAATATCAGTAATAAGACGGGTTTTTTCGACAGATTGAAGGTAATAAGACATAATAGAAGTCATATATAAACTAAACAGATGTTTCTAGATCATTTTTCAAAAAAATATTTTCATTTGCACGTATTGGGCTGAGGTTGAAATTTTCTTAAATATCAGTAATAAGACAGTTTTTTCGACAGATTGAAGGTAATAAGACATAATAGAAGTCATATATAAACTAAACAGATGTTTCTAGATCATTTTTCAATTTTTTTTGTTTTTTTGCACGTATTGGGCTGAGGTTGAAATTTTCTTAAATATCAGTAATAAGACGGTTTTTTCGACAGATTGAAGGTAATAAGACATATTAGAAGTCATATATAAACTAAACAGATGTTTCTAGATCATTTTTCAAAAAAATTATTTCATTTGCACGTATTGGGCTGAGGTTGAAATTTTCTTAAATATCAGTAATAAGACGGTTTTTTCGACAGATTGAAGGTAATAAGACATAATAGAAGTCATATATAAACTAAACAGATGTTTCTAGATCATATTTAAAAAAAAAAATTCATTTGCACGTATTGGGCTGAGGTTGAAATGTTCTTAAATATCAGTAATAAGACGGTTTTTTTCGACAGATTGAAGGTAATAAGACATAATAGAAGTCATATATAAACTAAACAGATGTTTCTAGATCATTTTTCAAAAAAATATTTTCATTTGCACGTATTGGGCTGAGGTTGAAATTTTCTTAAATATCAGTAATAAGACGGTTTTTTCGACAGATTGAAGGTAATAAGACATAATAGAAGTCATATATAAACTAAACAGATGTTTCTAGATCATTTTTCAAAAAAATATTTTCATTTGCACGTATTGGGCTGATGTTGAAATTTTCTTAAATATCAGTAATAAGACGGTTTTTTCGACAGATTGAAGGTAATAAGACATAATAGAAGTCATATATAAACTAAACAGATGTTTCTAGATCATTTTTCAATATTTTTTTTCATTTGCACGTATTGGGCTGAGGTTGAAATTTTCTTAAATATCAGTAATAAGACGGGTTTTTTCGACAGATTGAAGGTAATAAGACATAATAGAAGTCATATATAAACTAAACAGATGTTTCTAGATCATTTTTCAAAAAAATATTTTCATTTGCACGTATTGGGCTGAGGTTGAAATGTTCTTAAATATCAGTAATAAGACGGTTTTTTCGACAGATTGAAGGTAATAAGACATAATAGAAGTCATATATAAACTAAACAGATGTTTCTAGATCATTTTTCAAAAAAATATTTTCATTTGCACGTATTGGGCTGAGGTTGAAATTTCTTAAATATCAGTAATAAGACGGTTTTTTCGACAGATTGAAGGTAATAAGACATAATAGAAGTCATATATAAACTAAACAGATGTTTCTAGATCATTTTTCAAAAAAATATTTTCATTTGCACGTATTGGGCTGATGTTGAAATTTTCTTAAATATCAGTAATAAGACGGTTTTTTCGACAGATTGAAGGTAATAAGACATAATAGAAGTCATATATAAACTAAACAGATGTTTCTAGATCATTTTTCAATATTTTTTTTCATTTGCACGTATTGGGCTGAGGTTGAAATTTTCTTAAATATCAGTAATAAGACGGTTTTTTCGACAGATTGAAGGTAATAAGACATAATAGAAGTCATATATAAACTAAACAGATGTTTCTAGATCATTTTTCAAAAAATATTTTCATTTGCACGTATTGGGCTGAGGTTGAAATTTTCTTAAATATCAGTAATAAGACGGTTTTTTCGACAGATTGAAGGTAATAAGACATAATAGAAGTCATATATAAACTAAACAGATGTTTCTAGATCATTTTTCAAAAAAATATTTTCATTTGCACGTATTGGGCTGAGGTTGAAATTTTCTTAAATATCAGTAATAAGACGGTTTTTTCGACAGATTGAAGGTAATAAGACATAATAGAAGTCATATATAAACTAAACAGATGTTTCTAGATCATTTTTCAATTTTTTTTGTTTTTTTGCACGTATTGGGCTGAGGTTGAAATTTTCTTAAATATCAGTAATAAGACGGTTTTTTCGACAGATTTAAGGTAATAAGACATATTAGAAGTCATATATAAACTAAACAGATGTTTCTAGATCATTTTTCAAAAAAATTATTTCATTTGCACGTATTGGGCTGAGGTTGAAATTTCTTAAATATCAGTAATAAGACGGGTTTTTTCGACAGATTGAAGGTAATAAGACATAATAGAAGTCATATATAAACTAAACAGATGTTTCTAGATCATTTTTCAAAAAAATATTTCATTTGCACGTATTGGGCTGAGGTTGAAATTTTCTTAAATATCAGTAATAAGACGGTTTTTTCGACAGATTGAAGGTAATAAGACATAATAGAAGTCATATATAAACTAAACAGATGTTTCTAGATCATTTTTCAAAAAAATATTTTCATTTGCACGTATTGGGCTGATGTTGAAATTTTCTTAAATATCAGTAATAAGACGGTTTTTTCGACAGATTGAAGGTAATAAGACATAATAGAAGTCATATATAAACTAAACAGATGTTTCTAGATCATTTTTCATTTTTTTTTTTTTTTTGCACGTATTGGGCTGAGGTTGAAATCTTCTTAAATATCAGTAATAAGACGGTTTTTTCGACAGATTGAAGGTAATAAGACATAATAGAAGTCATATATAAACTAAACAGATGTTTCTAGATCATTTTTCAAAAAAATATTTTCATTTGCACGTATTGGGCTGAGGTTGAAATTTTCTTAAATATCAGTAATAAGACGGTTTTTCGACAGATTGAAGGTAATAAGACATAATAGAAGTCATATATAAACTAAACAGATGTTTCTAGATCATTTTTCAATTTTTTTTTGTTTTTTTGCACGTATTGGGCTGAGGTTGAAATTTTCTTAAATATCAGTAATAAGACGGTTTTTTCGACAGATTGAAGGTAATAAGACATATTAGAAGTCATATATAAACTAAACAGATGTTTCTAGATCATTTTTCAAAAAAATTATTTCATTTGCACGTATTGGGCTGAGGTTGAAATTTTCTTAAATATCAGTAATAAGACGGGTTTTTTCGACAGATTGAAGGTAATAAGACATAATAGAAGTCATATATAAACTAAACAGATGTTTCTAGATCATTTTTCAAAAAATATTTTCATTTGCACGTATTGGGCTGAGGTTGAAATTTTCTTAAATATCAGTAATAAGACGGTTTTTTCGACAGATTGAAGGTAATAAGACATAATAGAAGTCATATATAAACTAAACAGATGTTTCTAGATCATTTTTCAAAAAAATATTTTCATTTGCACGTATTGGGCTGATGTTGAAATTTTCTTAAATATCAGTAATAAGACGGTTTTTTCGACAGATTGAAGGTAATAAGACATAATAGAAGTCATATATAAACTAAACAGATGTTTCTAGATCATTTTTCATTTTTTTTTTTTTTTTGCACGTATTGGGCTGAGGTTGAAATCTTCTTAAATATCAGTAATAAGACGGTTTTTTCGACAGATTGAAGGTAATAAGACATAATAGAAGTCATATATAAACTAAACAGATGTTTCTAGATCATTTTTCAAAAAATATTTTCATTTGCACGTATTGGGCTGAGGTTGAAATTTTCTTAAATATCAGTAATAAGACGGTTTTTTCGACAGATTGAAGGTAATAAGACATAATAGAAGTCATATATAAACTAAACAGATGTTTCTAGATCATTTTTCAATTTTTTTTGTTTTTTTGCACGTATTGGGCTGAGGTTGAAATTTTCTTAAATATCAGTAATAAGACGGTTTTTTCGACAGATTGAAGGTAATAAGACATATTAGAAGTCATATATAAACTAAACAGATGTTTCTAGATCATTTTTCAAAAAAATTATTTCATTTGCACGTATTGGGCTGAGGTTGAAATTTTCTTAAATATCAGTAATAAGACGGTTTTTTCGACAGATTGAAGGTAATAAGACATAATAGAAGTCATATATAAACTAAACAGATGTTTCTAGATCATTTTTCAAAAAAATATTTTCATTTGCACGTATTGGGCTGAGGTTGAAATTTTCTTAAATATCAGTAATAAGACGGTTTTTTCGACAGATTGAAGGTAATAAGACATAATAGAAGTCATATATAAACTAAACAGATGTTTCTAGATCATTTTTCAAAAAAATATTTTCATTTGCACGTATTGGGCTGATGTTGAAATTTTCTTAAATATCAGTAATAAGACGGTTTTTTCGACAGATTGAAGGTAATAAGACATAATAGAAGTCATATATAAACTAAACAGATGTTTCTAGATCATTTTTCAATATTTTTTTTTCATTTGCACGTATTGGGCTGAGGTTGAAATTTTCTTAAATATCAGTAATAAGACGGTTTTTTCGACAGATTGAAGGTAATAAGACATAATAGAAGTCATATATAAACTAAACAGATGTTTCTAGATCATTTTTCAAAAAAATATTTTCATTTGCACGTATTGGGCTGAGGTTGAAATTTTCTTAAATATCAGTAATAAGACGGTTTTTTCGACAGATTGAAGGTAATAAGACATAATAGAAGTCATATATAAACTAAACAGATGTTTCTAGATCATTTTTCAAAAAATATTTTCATTTGCACGTATTGGGCTGAGGTTGAAATTTTCTTAAATATCAGTAATAAGACGGTTTTTTCGACAGATTGAAGGTAATAAGACATAATAGAAGTCATATATAAACTAAACAGATGTTTCTAGATCATTTTTCAAAAAAATATTTTCATTTGCACGTATTGGGCTGATGTTGAAATTTGCTTAAATATCAGTAATAAGACGGTTTTTTCGACAGATTGAAGGTAATAAGACATAATAGAAGTCATATATAAACTAAACAGATGTTTCTAGATCATTTTTCAATATTTTTTTTCATTTGCACGTATTGGGCTGAGGTTGAAATTTTCTTAAATATCAGTAATAAGACGGTTTTTTCGACAGATTGAAGGTAATAAGACATAATAGAAGTCATATATAAACTAAACAGATGTTTCTAGATCATTTTTCAAAAAAATATTTTCATTTGCACGTATTGGGCTGAGGTTGAAATTTTCTTAAATATCAGTAATAAGACGGTTTTTTCGACAGATTGAAGGTAATAAGACATAATAGAAGTCATATATAAACTAAACAGATGTTTCTAGATCATTTTTCAATTTTTTTTTTATTTGCACGTATTGGGCTGAGGTTGAAATTTTCTTAAATATCAGTAATAAGACGGTTTTTTCGACAGATTGAAGGTAATAAGACATAATAGAAGTCATATATAAACTAAACAGATGTTTCTAGATCATTTTTCAAAAAAATATTTCATTTGCACGTATTGGGCTGAGGTTGAAATTTTCTTAAATATCAGTAATAAGACGGTTTTTTCGACAGATTGAAGGTAATAAGACATAATAGAAGTCATATATAAACTAAACAGATGTTTCTAGATCATTTTTCAAAAAAATATTTTCATTTGCACGTATTGGGCTGAGGTTGAAATTTTCTTAAATATCAGTAATAAGACGGTTTTTTCGACAGATTGAAGGTAATAAGACATAATAGAAGTCATATATAAACTAAACAGATGTTTCTAGATCATTTTTCAAAAAAATATTTTCATTTGCACGTATTGGGCTGAGGTTGAAATTTTCTTAAATATCAGTAATAAGACGGTTTTTTCGACAGATTGAAGGTAATAAGACATAATAGAAGTCATATATAAACTAAACAGATGTTTCTAGATCATTTTTCAAAAAAATATTTCATTTGCACGTATTGGGCTGAGGTTGAAATTTTCTTAAATATCAGTAATAAGACGGTTTTTTCGACAGATTGAAGGTAATAAGACATAATAGAAGTCATATATAAACTAAACAGATGTTTCTAGATCATTTTTCAAAAATTTTTTTCATTTGCACGTATTGGGCTGAGGTTGAAATTTTCTTAAATATCAGTAATAAGACGGGTTTTTTCGACAGATTGAAGGTAATAAGACATAATAGAAGTCATATATAAACTAAACAGATGTTTCTAGATCATTTTTCAAAAAAATATTTTCATTTGCACGTATTGGGCTGAGGTTGAAATTTTCTTAAATATCAGTAATAAGACGGTTTTTTCGACAGATTGAAGGTAATAAGACATAATAGAAGTCATATATAAACTAAACAGATGTTTCTAGATCATTTTTCAAAAAAATATTTTCATTTGCACGTATTGGGCTGAGGTTGAAATTTTCTTAAATATCAGTAATAAGACGGTTTTTTCGACAGATTGAAGGTAATAAGACATAATAGAAGTCATATATAAACTAAACAGATGTTTCTAGATCATTTTTCAAAAAAATATTTTCATTTGCACGTATTGGGCTGAGGTTGAAATTTTCTTAAATATCAGTAATAAGACGGTTTTTTCGACAGATTGAAGGTAATAAGACATAATAGAAGTCATATATAAACTAAACAGATGTTTCTAGATCATTTTTCAAATTTTTTTTTCATTTGCACGTATTGGGCTGAGGTTGAAATTTTCTTAAATATCAGTAATAAGACGGTTTTTCGACAGATTGAAGGTAATAAGACATATTAGAAGTCATATATAAACTAAACAGATGTTTCTAGATCATTTTTCAAAAAAATATTTCATTTGCACGTATTGGGCTGAGGTTGAAATTTTCTTAAATATCAGTAATAAGACGGGTTTTTTCGACAGATTGAAGGTAATAAGACATAATAGAAGTCATATATAAACTAAACAGATGTTTCTAGATCATTTTTCAAAAAATATTTTCATTTGCACGTATTGGGCTGAGGTTGAAATTTTCTTAAATATCAGTAATAAGACGGTTTTTTCGACAGATTGAAGGTAATAAGACATAATAGAAGTCATATATAAACTAAACAGATGTTTCTAGATCATTTTTCAAAAAAATATTTTCATTTGCACGTATTGGGCTGAGGTTGAAATTTTCTTAAATATCAGTAATAAGACGGTTTTTTCGACAGATTGAAGGTAATAAGACATAATAGAAGTCATATATAAACTAAACAGATGTTTCTAGATCATTTTTCAAAAAATATTTTCATTTGCACGTATTGGGCTGAGGTTGAAATTTTCTTAAATATCAGTAATAAGACGGTTTTTTCGACAGATTGAAGGTAATAAGACATAATAGAAGTCATATATAAACTAAACAGATGTTTCTAGATCATTTTTCAAAAAAATATTTTCATTTGCACGTATTGGGCTGAGGTTGAAATTTTCTTAAATATCAGTAATAAGACGGTTTTTTCGACAGATTGAAGGTAATAAGACATAATAGAAGTCATATATAAACTAAACAGATGTTTCTAGATCATTTTTCAAAAAAATATTTCATTTGCACGTATTGGGCTGAGGTTGAAATTTTCTTAAATATCAGTAATAAGACGGTTTTTTCGACAGATTGAAGGTAATAAGACATAATAGAAGTCATATATAAACTAAACAGATGTTTCTAGATCATTTTTCAAAAAAATATTTTCATTTGCACGTATTGGGCTGAGGTTGAAATTTTCTTAAATATCAGTAATAAGACGGTTTTTTCGACAGATTGAAGGTAATAAGACATAATAGAAGTCATATATAAACTAAACAGATGTTTCTAGATCATTTTTCAAAAAATATTTTCATTTGCACGTATTGGGCTGAGGTTGAAATTTTCTTAAATATCAGTAATAAGACGGTTTTTTCGACAGATTGAAGGTAATAAGACATAATAGAAGTCATATATAAACTAAACAGATGTTTCTAGATCATTTTTCAAAAAATATTTTCATTTGCACGTATTGGGCTGAGGTTGAAATTTTCTTAAATATCAGTAATAAGACGGTTTTTTCGACAGATTGAAGGTAATAAGACATAATAGAAGTCATATATAAACTAAACAGATGTTTCTAGATCATTTTTCAAAAATTTTTTTCATTTGCACGTATTGGGCTGAGGTTGAAATTTTCTTAAATATCAGTAATAAGACGGTTTTTTCGACAGATTGAAGGTAATAAGACATAATAGAAGTCATATATAAACTAAACAGATGTTTCTAGATCATTTTTCAAAAAAATATTTTCATTTGCACGTATTGGGCTGAGTTGAAATTTTCTTAAATATCAGTAATAAGACGGTTTTTTCGACAGATTGAAGGTAATAAGACATAATAGAAGTCATATATAAACTAAACAGATGTTTCTAGATCATTTTTCAAAAAATATTTTCATTTGCACGTATTGGGCTGAGGTTGAAATTTTCTTAAATATCAGTAATAAGACGGTTTTTTCGACAGATTGAAGGTAATAAGACATAATAGAAGTCATATATAAACTAAACAGATGTTTCTAGATCATTTTTCAAAAAAATATTTTCATTTGCACGTATTGGGCTGAGGTTGAAATTTTCTTAAATATCAGTAATAAGACGGTTTTTTCGACAGATTGAAGGTAATAAGACATAATAGAAGTCATATATAAACTAAACAGATGTTTCTAGATCATTTTTCAAAAAAATATTTTCATTTGCACGTATTGGGCTGATGTTGAAATTTTCTTAAATATCAGTAATAAGACGGTTTTTTCGACAGATTGAAGGTAATAAGACATAATAGAAGTCATATATAAACTAAACAGATGTTTCTAGATCATTTTTCAAATATTTTTTTTCATTTGCACGTATTGGGCTGAGGTTGAAATTTTCTTAAATATCAGTAATAAGACGGTTTTTCGACAGATTGAAGGTAATAAGACATAATAGAAGTCATATATAAAACTAAACAGATGTTTCTAGATCATTTTTCAAAAAATATTTTCATTGCACGTATTGGGCTGAGGTTGAAATGTTCTTAAATATCAGTAATAAGACGGTTTTTTCGACAGATTGAA
>CM069444.1:52736535-52830210 GCA_035610835.1 Ophiura sarsii
AAAATATTTTCATTTGCACGTAATGGGCTGATGTTGAATTTTCTTAAATATCAGTAATAAGACGGTTTTTTCGACAGATTGAAGGTAATAAGACATAATATAAGTCATATATAAACTTAACAGATGTTCTAGATTCATTGTTTCAATAATTTTTTCATTTGCCACGTATGGGCTGAGTTGAAATTTCTTAATATCGTAATAAGACGGTTTTTTCGACAGATTGAGGTAATAAGACATAATAGAGTCATATATAACTAAACAGATGTTTCTAGATCATTTTTCAAAAAATATTTTCATTTGCACGTAATGGGCTGAGGTTGAAATTTCTTAAATATCAGTAATAAGACGGTTTTTTCGACAGATTGAAGGTAATAAGACATAATAGAAGTCATATATAAACTAAACAGATGTTTCTAGATCATTTTTCAAAAAAATATTTCATTTGCACGTATTGGGCTGAGGTTGAAATTTTCTTAAATATCAGTAATAAGACGGTTTTTTCGACAGATTGAAGGTAATAAGACATAATAGAAGTCATATATAAACTAAACAGATGTTTCTAGATCATTTTTCAAAAAATATTTTCATTTGCACGTATTGGGCTGAGGTTGAAATTTCTTAAATATCAGTAATAAGACGGTTTTTTCGACAGATTGAAGGTAATAAGACATAATAGAAGTCATATATAAACTAAACAGATGTTTCTAGATCATTTTCAATATTTTTTTTCATTTGCACGTATTGGGCTGAGGTTGAAATTTTCTTAAATATCAGTAATAAGACGGGTTTTTTCGACAGATTGAAGGTAATAAGACATAATAGAAGTCATATATAACTAAACAGATGTTTCTAGATCATTTTTCAAAAAATATTTTCATTTGCACGTATTGGGCTGAGGTTGAAATTTTCTTAAATATCAGTAATAAGACGGTTTTTTCGACAGATTGAAGGTAATAAGACATAATAGAAGTCATATATAAACTAAACAGATGTTTCTAGATCATTTTTCAAAATAATTTTTGTCATTTGCACGTATTGGGCTGAGGTTGAAATTTTCTTAAATATCAGTAATAAGACGGTTTTTTCGACAGATTGAAGGTAATAAGACATATTAGAAGTCATATATAAACTAAACAGATGTTTCTAGATCATTTTTCAAAAAAATTATTTCATTGCACGTATTGGGCTGAGTTGAAATTTCTTAAATATCAGTAATAAGACGGTTTTTTCGACAGATTGAAGGTAATAAGACATAATAGAAGTCATATATAAACTAAACAGATGTTTCTAGATCATATTTAAAAAAAATATTTCATTTGCACGTATTGGGCTGAGGTTGAAATGTTCTTAAATATCAGTAATAAGACGGTTTTTTCGACAGATTGAAGGTAATAAGACATAATAGAAGTCATATATAAACTAAACAGATGTTTCTAGATCATTTTTCAAAAAAATATTTTCATTTGCACGTATTGGGCTGAGGTTGAAATTTTCTTAAATATCAGTAATAAGACGGTTTTTTCGACAGATTGAAGGTAATAAGACATAATAGAAGTCATATATAAACTAAACAGATGTTTCTAGATCATTTTCAAAAAAATATTTTCATTTGCACGTATTGGGCTGATGTTGAAATTTCTTAAATATCAGTAATAAGACGGTTTTTTCGACAGATTGAAGGTAATAAGACATAATAGAAGTCATATATAAACTAAACAGATGTTTCTAGATCATTTTTCAATAATTATTTTTTTCATTGCACGTATTGGGCTGAGGTTGAAATTTTCTTAAATATCAGTAATAAGACGGGTTTTTTCGACAGATTGAAGGTAATAAGACATAATAGAAGTCATATATAAACTAAACAGATGTTTCTAGATCATTTTCAAAAAATATTTTCATTTGCACGTATTGGGCTGAGGTTGAAATTTTCTTAAATATCAGTAATAAGACGGTTTTTTCGACAGATTGAAGGTAATAAGACATAATAGAAGTCATATATAAACTAAACAGATGTTTCTAGATCATTTTTCAAATTTTTTTTGTTTTTGCACGTATTGGGCTGAGGTTGAAATTTTCTTAAATATCAGTAATAAGACGGTTTTTTCGACAGATTGAAGGTAATAAGACATATTAGAAGTCATATATAAACTAAACATGTTCTAGATCATTTTCAAAAAATTATTTCATTTGCACGTATTGGGCTGAGGTTGAAATTTTCTTAAATATCAGTAATAAGACGGTTTTTTCGACAGATTGAAGGTAATAAGACATAATAGAAGTCATATATAAACTAAACAGATGTTTCTAGATCATATTTACAAAAAAAAATTCATTTGCACGTATTGGGCTGAGGTTGAAATGTTCTTAAATATCAGTAATAAGACGGTTTTTCGACAGATTGAAGTAATAAGACATAATAGAAGTCATATATAAACTAAACAGATGTTTCTAGATCATTTTTCAATATTTTTTTCATTTGCACGTATTGGGCTGAGGTTGAAATTTTCTTAAATATCAGTAATAAGACGGGTTTTTTCGACAGATTGAAGGTAATAAGACATAAGTCATATATAAACTAAACAGATGTTTCTAGATCATTTTTCAAAAAAATATTTTCATTTGCACGTATTGGGCTGAGGTTGAAATGTTCTTAAATATCAGTAATAAGACGGTTTTTTCGACAGATTGAAGGTAATAAGACATAATAGAAGTCATATATAAACTAAACAGATGTTTCTAGATCATTTTTCAAAAAAATATTTTCATTTGCACGTATGGGCTGAGGTTGAAATTTTCTTAAATATCAGTAATAAGACGGTTTTTTCGACAGATTGAAGGTAATAAGACATAATAGAAGTCATATATAAACTAAACAGATGTTTCTAGATCATTTTTCAATTTTTTTTTGTTTTTTGCACGTATTGGGCTGAGGTTGAAATTTTCTTAAATATCAGTAATAAGACGGTTTTTTCGACAGATTGAAGGTAATAAGACATATTAGAAGTCATATATAAACTAAACAGATGTTTCTAGATCATTTTTCAAAAAATTATTTCATTTGCACGTATTGGGCTGAGGTTGAAATTTCTTAAATATCAGTAATAAGACGGTTTTTTCGACAGATTGAAGGTAATAAGACATAATAGAAGTCATATATAAACTAAACAGATGTTTCTAGATCATATTTAAAAAAAAAAATTCATTTGCACGTATTGGGCTGAGGTTGAAATGTTCTTAAATATCAGTAATAAGACGGTTTTTTCGACAGATTGAAGGTAATAAGACATAATAGAAGTCATATATAAACTAAACAGATGTTTCTAGATCATTTTCAAAAAATATTTTCATTTGCACGTATTGGGCTGAGGTTGAAATTTTCTTAAATATCAGTAATAAGACGGTTTTTTCGACAGATTGAAGGTAATAAGACATAATAGAAGTCATATATAAACTAAACAGATGTTTCTAGATCATTTTTCAAAAAATATTTTCATTTGCACGTATTGGGCTGATGTTGAAATTTTCTTAAATATCAGTAATAAGACGGTTTTTTCGACAGATTGAAGGTAATAAGACATAATAGAAGTCATATATAAACTAAACAGATGTTTCTAGATCATTTTTCAATATTTTTTTCATTTGCACGTATTGGGCTGAGGTTGAAATTTTCTTAAATATCAGTAATAAGACGGGTTTTTTCGACAGATTGAAGGTAATAAGACATAATAGAAGTCATATATAAACTAAACAGATGTTTCTAGATCATTTTTCAAAAAAATATTTTCATTTGCACGTATTGGGCTGAGGTTGAAATGTTCTTAAATATCAGTAATAAGACGGTTTTTTCGACAGATTGAAGGTAATAAGACATAATAGAAGTCATATATAAACTAAACAGATGTTTCTAGATCATTTTTCAAAAAATATTTTCATTTGCACGTATTGGGCTGAGGTTGAAATTTTCTTAAATATCAGTAATAAGACGGTTTTTTCGACAGATTGAAGGTAATAAGACATAATAGAAGTCATATATAAACTAAACAGATGTTTCTAGATCATTTTTCAAAAAATATTTTCATTTGCACGTATTGGGCTGATGTTGAAATTTTCTTAAATATCAGTAATAAGACGGTTTTTTCGACAGATTGAAGGTAATAAGACATAATATAAGTCATATATAAACTAAACAGATGTTTCTAGATCATTTTTCAATATTTTTTTCATTTGCACGTATTGGGCTGAGGTTGAAATTTTCTTAAATATCAGTAATAAGACGGGTTTTTTCGACAGATTGAAGGTAATAAGACATAATAGAAGTCATATATAAACTAAACAGATGTTTCTAGATCATTTTTCAAAAAATATTTTCATTTGCACGTATTGGGCTGAGGTTGAAATTTTCTTAAATATCAGTAATAAGACGGTTTTTTCGACAGATTGAAGGTAATAAGACATAATAGAAGTCATATATAAACTAAACAGATGTTTCTAGATCATTTTTCAAAAAAATATTTTCATTTGCACGTATTGGGCTGAGGTTGAAATTTTCTTAAATATCAGTAATAAGACGGTTTTTTCGACAGATTGAAGGTAATAAGACATAATAGAAGTCATATATAAACTAAACAGATGTTTCTAGATCATTTTTCAAAAAATATTTTCATTTGCACGTATTGGGCTGATGTTGAAATTTGCTTAAATATCAGTAATAAGACGGTTTTTTCGACAGATTGAAGGTAATAAGACATAATAGAAGTCATATATAAACTAAACAGATGTTTCTAGATCATTTTTCAATATTTTTTTTTCATTTGCACGTATTGGGCTGAGGTTGAAATTTTCTTAAATATCAGTAATAAGACGGGTTTTTTCGACAGATTGAAGGTAATAAGACATAATAGAAGTCATATATAAACTAAACAGATGTTTCTAGATCATTTTTCAAAAAATATTTTCATTTGCACGTATTGGGCTGAGGTTGAAATTTTCTTAAATATCAGTAATAAGACGGTTTTTCGACAGATTGAAGGTAATAAGACATAATAGAAGTCATATATAAACTAAACAGATGTTTCTAGATCATTTTTCAATTTTTTTTTGTTTTTTTGCACGTATTGGGCTGAGGTTGAAATTTTCTTAAATATCAGTAATAAGACGGTTTTTTCGACAGATTGAAGGTAATAAGACATATTAGAAGTCATATATAAACTAAACAGATGTTTCTAGATCATTTTTCAAAAAATTATTTCATTTGCACGTATTGGGCTGAGGTTGAAATTTTCTTAAATATCAGTAATAAGACGGTTTTTTCGACAGATTGAAGGTAATAAGACATAATAGAAGTCATATATAAACTAAACAGATGTTTCTAGATCATTTTTAAAAAAAAAAAATTCATTTGCACGTATTGGGCTGAGGTTGAAATGTTCTTAAATATCAGTAATAAGACGGTTTTTTCGACAGATTGAAGGTAATAAGACATAATAGAAGTCATATATAAACTAAACAGATGTTTCTAGATCATTTTTCAAAAAAATATTTTCATTTGCACGTATTGGGCTGAGGTTGAAATTTTCTTAAATATCAGTAATAAGACGGTTTTTTCGACAGATTGAAGGTAATAAGACATAATAGAAGTCATATATAAACTAAACAGATGTTTCTAGATCATTTTTCAAAAAAATATTTTCATTTGCACGTATTGGGCTGATGTTGAAATTTGCTTAAATATCAGTAATAAGACGGTTTTTTCGACAGATTGAAGGTAATAAGACATAATAGAAGTCATATATAAACTAAACAGATGTTTCTAGATCATTTTTCAATATTTTTTTTTCATTTGCACGTATTGGGCTGAGGTTGAAATTTTCTTAAATATCAGTAATAAGACGGGTTTTTTCGACAGATTGAAGGTAATAAGACATAATAGAAGTCATATATAAACTAAACAGATGTTTCTAGATCATTTTTCAAAAAAATATTTTCATTTGCACGTATTGGGCTGAGGTTGAAATTTTCTTAAATATCAGTAATAAGACGGTTTTTTCGACAGATTGAAGGTAATAAGACATAATAGAAGTCATATATAAACTAAACAGATGTTTCTAGATCATTTTTCAATTTTTTTTTGTTTTTTTGCACGTATTGGGCTGAGGTTGAAATTTTCTTAAATATCAGTAATAAGACGGTTTTTTCGACAGATTGAAGGTAATAAGACATATTAGAAGTCATATATAAACTAAACAGATGTTTCTAGATCATTTTTCAAAAAAATTATTTCATTTGCACGTATTGGGCTGAGGTTGAAATTTTCTTAAATATCAGTAATAAGACGGTTTTTTCGACAGATTGAAGGTAATAAGACATAATAGAAGTCATATATAAACTAAACAGATGTTTCTAGATCATATTTAAAAAAAAAAAATTCATTTGCACGTATTGGGCTGAGGTTGAAATGTTCTTAAATATCAGTAATAAGACGGTTTTTTCGACAGATTGAAGGTAATAAGACATAATAGAAGTCATATATAAACTAAACAGATGTTTCTAGATCATTTTTCAATATTTTTTTTCATTTGCACGTATTGGGCTGAGGTTGAAATTTTCTTAAATATCAGTAATAAGACGGGTTTTTTCGACAGATTGAAGGTAATAAGACATAATAGAAGTCATATATAAACTAAACAGATGTTTCTAGATCATTTTTCAAAAAAATATTTTCATTTGCACGTATTGGGCTGAGGTTGAAATGTTCTTAAATATCAGTAATAAGACGGTTTTTTCGACAGATTGAAGGTAATAAGACATAATAGAAGTCATATATAAACTAAACAGATGTTTCTAGATCATTTTTCAAAAAAATATTTTCATTTGCACGTATTGGCTGAGGTTGAAATTTTCTTAAATATCAGTAATAAGACGGTTTTTTCGACAGATTGAAGGTAATAAGACATAATAGAAGTCATATATAAACTAAACAGATGTTTCTAGATCATTTTTCAATTTTTTTTGTTTTTTTGCACGTATTGGGCTGAGGTTGAAATTTTCTTAAATATCAGTAATAAGACGGTTTTTTCGACAGATTGAAGGTAATAAGACATATTAGAAGTCATATATAAACTAAACAGATGTTTCTAGATCATTTTCAAAAAAATTATTTCATTTGCACGTATTGGGCTGAGGTTGAAATTTTCTTAAATATCAGTAATAAGACGGTTTTTTCGACAGATTGAAGGTAATAAGACATAATAGAAGTCATATATAAACTAAACAGATGTTTCTAGATCATTTTTCAATATTTTTTTTCATTTGCACGTATTGGGCTGAGGTTGAAATTTCTTAAATATCAGTAATAAGACGGGTTTTTTCGACAGATTGAAGGTAATAAGACATAATAGAAGTCATATATAAACTAAACAGATGTTTCTAGATCATTTTTCAAAAAAATATTTCATTTGCACGTATTGGGCTGAGGTTGAAATTTTCTTAAATATCAGTAATAAGACGGTTTTTTCGACAGATTGAAGGTAATAAGACATAATAGAAGTCATATATAAACTAAACAGATGTTTCTAGATCATTTTTCAAAAAAATATTTTCATTTGCACGTATTGGGCTGATGTTGAAATTTTCTTAAATATCAGTAATAAGACGGTTTTTTCGACAGATTGAAGGTAATAAGACATAATAGAAGTCATATATAAACTAAACAGATGTTTCTAGATCATTTTTCAATATTTTTTTCATTTGCACGTATTGGGCTGAGTTGAAATTTTCTTAAATATCAGTAATAAGACGGGTTTTTTCGACAGATTGAAGGTAATAAGACATAATAGAAGTCATATATAAACTAAACAGATGTTTCTAGATCATTTTTCAAAAAAATATTTTCATTTGCACGTATTGGGCTGAGGTTGAAATGTTCTTAAATATCAGTAATAAGACGGTTTTTTCGACAGATTGAAGGTAATAAGACATAATAGAAGTCATATATAAACTAAACAGATGTTTCTAGATCATTTTTCAAAAAAATATTTTCATTTGCACGTATTGGGCTGAGGTTGAAATTTTCTTAAATATCAGTAATAAGACGGTTTTTTCGACAGATTGAAGGTAATAAGACATACACTTTTTAATAAAACAAAATCTAAGACCAATGGCGAAAATCTGGTCAAAATATTCACATTTGAAGCAGCAATCAAAGTTTTTTTTAGGGACTTTAGTACCCCTGCACCCTGGCCCGCGGAAGGTTATGGTGGTGCACCCTGGCCCGCGGAAGGTTATGGTGGTGTGTACCCATAACTACGAAGCATTAGTAATTTCAACCTACAGAGGGGGCTGCAATCTACCGCACAAGTGTCAGATGCAGACGATGCTGGACACATGCCTATTCACGAATATTCAAAGTTAAATTATGCGTACGGTACGAGGTTACATAATACTTGCTCAAGTGAATGGGACGAACACTAAACAACCGGATTAAATTCAAAAAATGATTCTGACACGCGAATTGGTTTCAATTTTTATTATTCAAGCTTGATAACAATATATTTCAGGAACGTTTTATGGGCCATTATAAAAAACTAGACATTTTTGCGAGTTTGGAACAAGATGGCTTCATAAACGTTTCAGGTCCATTTTAGTGTTAAAATAACAATAAATAAATTAAAAATTAAGGCTTTTCAATAAAATAATTGTCAAAAGTACACACCAAATCGCACCAAATGGGTTCGAAAATTGAAAACAAATCCAATTCCGATGGGGCACATTACTGACTCGTCCTGTCCGCGTTACCGCGGATAGCGGTGATTCTTGAAAGTGCGGGTCACAAGTTGAATGGTCTAAAACACTTCAGGCCTATCATGATTCATCACCACAAAATAACCGATATGATTGGTGATAACACAACCTCGTATCTTCTGACAACGGCTCAAATTAACATGCTCACATTCTAGCTTCAAGCTCTCAGACATTGGCTTATTAATACTGAGCTAGACTAACTCCACGATTAGTCCCATCAAATATTCACATGTTATAAGCCTATGTGGTCTGATTGTCCCATCATGACGAGATTTCACAAGAGCGGATCATAAATAAAAAATAAATATGCATATTTAATAACAACTATATATATAATACGGTGCAGCCTCCAGAGTGGTGGGGCGGGCTTTATGTAGTAGACCTATATACCTATACGTGTTTAGAGTCCCGGCTCCCGCAATATTAATACCGGTATGTGTTTTTTATCTTTTGTGTTTATTAGCCTTCATTTTAACGTTAAATCCCGGTCCCCATATCAGCCGGGCATATGGATGTCCCAGAAATGATATGATTTGTAATTTTAAATTGATTAAGCCGGGACCATCAGGGTTCAAAAAGTCCATAAATATGAATCGTGAACTTGAACTTTTGAACTTATAATTGATCAAGAGTAAGACCATCACCACAATTTTCACTAGACGTCAATAATGCCACTTTCCACGCGGCAGGCGTCTGGAGACGACATTTCCAAAATGTCACAAAATGTTTTATAAGTCAGAAATATTGAATTTCTTTGCCATATATGCATGTAATCACCGTGAAAAAATGCATTAAGATAAGTGCAAACATGCCTAGTATTGGTTCAGTTACCCTTAAGATAGACTTTGGAAGCTAAATGTGAAAGGTTTGAAAATTCGGTTGTGTATAATTATGGCAAATCAATAGCGGCGTGGAAAGTGTTAATAAACGGTTTGCTGATTTTCAGGGCGTAACTAGGTATTTCAATTGGGAGGGGGGCATCAGGGGCAGTGGCGTAGCCAGGGGAGGGGCGGTAACGTCGTGTCGGTTGAGATTGGCACTGTCGGTTCATTTGACCAAAGGAATCATGGAAATATGATTGGCAAAAGTACACAGATGAAACAAATCTGTGCTATTTATATAACAAGAAGACGATAAGGGACCGTTCATAAGTTCCACCGGAGGAGGGGCGGGCAGAAAACAGGGGGTCACATGGTTTTTACTTGACAAAAAGGGGGGGGGGGGCCTCACACGTTTTTTTCCTAATGGGCAATACTGTTTTTTACCGTTAATATCCAACAGCTTCCGGGGGCTTCGCCCCTGGACCCCCACAAAAAAACCCCATACAATTGTATCCAAAATGTTTGAGATCGGCACTATATCGGTTCATTTGACATGGAATTATGATGGTCAAAAGTACACAGATCATGGCATTTTTTCGCGGCATTTTTTCGCGCACTACGCGCGCATGTGTCCACAAAATCCAATCTATTGGGTACAAGCTTGTTTAGAGCCAAAATGTACCTCAAGGCATAGCAAAAAATAGTGTAAAGTCCTAAATTTTAGCCAGTGGCGTACCGACCGGGGGGCCAGTTGCGCCCCCCCTGGCTCCAAATACCGGGACGCTAAATTCGCAATACCGGGACGCTAAATTCGCATAAGAAGAAGAAAAAAAATAGGTCCTAGGCCGAAAACACTGAGGATTGGGCATTATTTGTTGAGTGTTGTGCTTTTTGGACTGCGAAATTTTGTGACCGCGCAAAATTTTGTGACCGCGTGCGAATTTTTTTGACCGTGCGAAATCCCCCCCCCCCCACCCCCCACTTACGTGAAATTCACGAGGTGACTGACTGGGAAAACATTTGGGGCAACCTTTTACGAAAATTTACGCCACTGTCGGGACGACATACTTCTGCCCCCCCTGGCTCACATGCCGCGGTACGCGCCTGATTTTAGCGCGAATTTCTTTAGTCAGAACAATCTTGTCGGTTCACTATATATCATTTCTTGCCCGTTCCCCCATGAAAAACCTAGCTACCCCACTCTTACTTGGCTTTGACGTACTTGGTGACATCCTGCATATAGGGTCATAATAAGATAAGTTTAAGATTTGTTGTAGCCTTTGAGGGGGAATGAAACGGTTTGGTGAAGTTGTGAAGGGAGGCCGTGCTTTTTGTTCGACTTTGCGATATTTACTCCCGCTCCCCCCCCCCCCCCCCCCCCCCCCCACCCTCACCCCCGCCCCCGGTAGAAATAATGAGCAGGCCCTAATCAATCAGGCCGGATATGCATGCCTTAGCACACATCTACCTTCAATCTTTTTAAATATTTAATATTTAAAAAGTAATTAAAAAAGAGGAACAAGGGGCGAGGCATTTTTATCATTTCAACAATGTTACTGTTTGGACAATATGAGTGACCCGGTTAGTACTTATAGCGACCCGGTATTTCGAGAGGTAAACCAGTTTGGAGGGTGCGCAATAAGTGGATGCAAAATAACTATGCTCACTCCATGCCGAAACTCACCGACACGTTGTTGTTCTATAGAGGAACACCACCTCTTGACACCCTGACATGAACATGATTTTAAGCGGAACAATCAAAATTGTAAAAAAATGTTGAAATATAAAAGAATTAGAGGGAGATCCATTCACAGTCCTATGAAAGTCTAAGAAGATGTAAAAATATCATTAATATAAAAACATCTAAAATCCATGTTGCATGTTATACCCTACAACGTCTTGTTAATGATATCAACATGTATGCAACTTCGCATGGTTTATGACGTTTGATACGGTTTAGAAATGACCTCAGATAGCATCTAATTTCCAAATTTTCTTGGGTCCTTGATAAGCGTGCCCGAACCCAAAGCCGTATTTATCGTCAATACTTCACGCATTTCTTTTTTTTTTTTTTTTTTTTTTTCTCTTTCCAGCCCGTTTATAGGGACTTTTTTTTATTTTATGACATACAACAATAGATTAACAAAATACAAAAATAACACTACACAAAATACATCAAATACAGACAAGGCATCAACATTCAGACGCCACAAGTGCCAGACAAAGTTTTTCTATTATATAGGCACTTAAGGGCCTAATGCTATATTTTTTTTTTTATAAAGAAAACATTATGAAAATAATATTATGAAAACAATATTATGAAAACAATATCCCCCATCTTTTGTTATGGGATGCCATTCTGTTATTCCTTTCTGCAATGACTTTCTCTGATTTTTCAGTCATATTCACCACTTCTTTAAAGACATAGATACTAAGTTTCTTTTCTTCAACTCTGCATCTATAAATATAACGTTTTGCCAAAAGAATAATTATATTTTTGAAAAAGTCGAAATCTTCATTAAATAAGCCAAGACATATATTCTGATAATTCACATTGAAAAAGATATTTACCCAGTATTCATCCATGCACTAAGATTGTTCCAAAAATCTTTTGTTACATTACACTCCCACATGAGATGTTTTACTGTCTCTCTATTCACTTTGCAGAAACTACATATATCAGTATCTATTAAACCAATTCTAAACAAAAAATAGTTTGTTGGTAGAATATTATGAATATACCGAAACTGGAAATATCTTGTATATGAGTCCATACAGCATTTAAAAGCTAAAGAGTACACTTCCTTCCAGTCAGTAATTGGCTGTGACAAATCAATATCAAATTGAGCCTTGCCTTCCCAATACTGCTTCGCATTTGGTATTACATGGTACCTTATCTTTTCATAGGCAAATTTACAGACTCTTTTTGTTAATAAAATATCCGTTAGCAGCTGTTCATTCCTCTCATAATTACCAGTCAAAGTAAACAACTTAGAACATGACTCCTTTAAATTCTTTTTGATACTTTGTACAATTCCAAAATATTCAACAAAATTAGTTTTCACAGCATGATACTTCTTCTTGAATTCCATGAAACTCATCAAATGGTCGGATTCAATTAAATCTGATAAAAAATTAATATTACTGTTACTCCAACTTCTATAAAAGACAGTTTTTTTACCAATCTTAATTTTGGAATTATACCATATAATTTTATCAACAATCTCGTACTTTTTACGTAACTTCAACCATCCTTTCAAAATATCTTTCAAAAAGCTGTTGCTAATTTTATTTACATTTAGATCACACACGTTAGCTGGCTCACATTGCCAAATCCAATCACCACCAATTTTCTTAATTTCATTATCAAACAAAATCTTCCACTTGCCCTCATTATTAGGGTCAACAAACCTTTTAACCCATGATATTTTAATAGCATCTTTATAATCATAGATGTTAGTCATATTCAAACCACCTTCATCAACTTTATTGTACATGGTATCCCTGTTTATTTTGTCTTGTTTACCATTCCAAATAAATTTGAACAACACCTTTTCAATTTTTTTCAGAAATGAATCAGGAGGATTTGGTAGAACAGATAATAAATATGTGAGCTGAGAAATAGCTAAAGATTTAATAACTAACACTCTTCCAATAGGGGTAAGACCCCTTTGTAACCAAATGTTTAAGATTTTGCTTAATTTCTGAAACTGGACCTCATAATTTAACTCAAAAAGTAGTTGTTTGTTCAGAGAAATATTCACTCCCAAGAATTTGACAGGGCCCTTAGACCAGATTAGATTAGCATCTGGATGTAATATGGTCTCATCATTCTTTAAAGAACCTATCTTTAGAACAGATGATTTAGAATAATTTACACTTAAACCAGATATTTTGCTGAAGGATTTAAGAACCTTAAGGGATTCCACGAGGGAATCCTTTGAGCCATCCAAGATAAGAGTGGTATCATCTGCATATTGTGTTAACTTAACAGACTCATTCCCCTTAATATTAATACCTTTAATACACTTATTTTTACGGATTGCAATGGCCAAGACCTCCGCGCAAATTATGAAAATGTAACAACTTAAGGGGCATCCTTGACGAAGACCACGTGATAAATCAAAATAGTTTGAGACAACGCCCATGTTTGTAACACAACTTCTGATGTTGGTGTAAAAAAGAGTGACCCATTTTTTTGCATCACCTCCAAAACCAAACATACCCAAACAGTTTTGAACAAATTTCCACTCAAGTTTGTCATACGCTTTTTCAAAATCCAAGAACAGAAGCAACCCAGGAAGACTTTCATTATCTACATACTCAATAATGTCAAGTATTAACCTTACATTTTCACCAATATATCGATTTGACAAAAAACCAGTTTGATCGGGTGAAATAACTGAATTGAGAACTTTTTTGAAACGATTTGCAATAACTTTAGATACAACTTTATAATCTACATTAAGCAGGCTGATGGGTCTCCAATTTTTCAAGAATTTATTATCCTTCCCTTCTTTTGGAATAAGAGTAATTACTCCTCTACATTGCTCATCCGTCATGCAACCCTTCTCAAAACAGTAATTAAAACAATCAACAACAACTTGCCCAATGACATCCCAAAAAAATGTATAGAACTCAATTGGATATCCATCAGACCCAGGACTTTTACCTTGTTTCATCTCCTTGACAACATCAGTACATTCTTGCATATTTAAGATACCTTCACATTCGTCTTTATTGTTCTCAGTAACTTTAGGAATATCTTCCAGTGATAGACCAAGCTGTGTTAAACCTTCCTGAGCATTTAGATCAGTATTACATTGAGAAGTATACAAAGTAGAGTAGAATTTGACCTCTTCATTCAGAATATTTTCTGTACCTGTAACCTCATTACCATCATCATCAACCAACTTGGTAATTGACTTATTATTAACACGGTACCTTTCAAGATTGAAAAAATATTTTGAACTCTTTTCACCAAATTCAGTACAATCTGCCTTGGATCTGATTATTGCACCTTTAACTTTTTCATCATAAATTGAATCCAATTTGTGTTTCTTGATTTCAATTTCTCTTAAAATCAGCTCACTAGGATTTTCAGCATATTTAATCTCCAGATTATTTATGTCTTGTTCAAGACACTCTTCAACTCTTTTAGCCTGTTTACGTTTCCGGCTGGCATAATTGATTGTATCACCTCTTATAACACATTTTATTGTTTCCCATAAAATGTCAGGACGTGCATTAGCATTATCAATTTTAACATTTTCAATTGTTTTATGAATCAAGTTAGTAAAATCCAAATCGTCCAGAAGTGAAACATTAAATTTCCACATACCTTTACCATGCTTATCCTGTTTACTGCACATCATTAATGTTACCAGTGAATGATCTGATTTTAAACCGTGTTTAATATCAACATTAGTAATATTTCCCTTTAAACCATTACTTATGAGTAAATAATCCAACCTACACATGATTGGTGGTTTGTCATTCGACTTCCATGTATACTGAAATTTACCTGGATTATTATACCGCCAAATGTCAACAAGATCTCTTTTTGCCATTAAATTAAAAATCTCCTTTTGTGATTTGAAATTGGTATGACTACGGCCACCCTTTTTATCCAAAGATAAGTTTAACACACAATTTAAGTCTCCACCATAAATAATATTAACACAATGAAAATTATCAAGCTCATTGTCAACCTTCTTATAAAAATCAGGACAGTCCTTATTTGGTCCATAAATATTAGCAATTGTATAAATAACATCAGATATTTTAAAATCAATGATCACATAACGTCCCTCTGTGTCGCACACACATTTTAATAGTTTTAAGTCACAGTTCTTGTTAAACAGGATTGCAGAGCCTCTGCTTTGTGAAGTTCCATGGCTCCATACACAGGTGGATCCCCAATCGCTATTCCAATTCCGACAGTCAGATTGTGTACTATGCGTCTCTTGTAAAAAATAGACGGTGAAGTTTTTTTTCTTCAACCATGTAAAAACAGCAGAACGTTTTTTGCCATCTCGTAAACCTTTCACATTCAACGAGCATATCTTTACATCATCCATCTGGGGGAAGGTCTAATTTTTCATGACCAAAGTATTTTCTTGAAAAATATTTTGCACTAGAATTTACTGGCAAACACACACATTTAAACAACATTGTCAAAAATAAACACAACAATAACCTATATAGAATAATAAATAAAAAAAGGGTGCAGGCTTGAAGATGGCAAAAAAATTACCTGCGATACGATTTGTTTTCTTTTCAAACCGTATTCTTCAACAGCTTCCGACAGCGCTGAATCTGAAGCAATAACATAATAAAAGTTAAAGTTTATTGTTTACAAGTCTTTCTCTTCCATACGCCACACTGCTCCACTTGTTTACAAGTCTTTCTCTCCCATACGCCACACTGCTCCACCCGGCTCGATGATTTTCATACTTGCAGGATAGTTGATGTACACTTTTCTTCCTGGATTTTCTCGCAGGAGTGTCTTTCTATGCTTCCAGAGTTTAGCCCTTTCAGCTTGAAGTTTAGGTGTTACATCCTCTATGATCACTAGCTTGAACTTTGCATCTGCCGCTGGGTAGGGATTAGTCTTTAGGTTCTTTGCAGCCCGGAGAACAGATTGCCGGTCACTGTAGTAGTGAAAGGCTACGTGGATAGGCCTGGGCTTTTCTCTGGGGACATTCGGCATTTGTGTTGGAGTTCGGTGCACACGGTCTAAAATAAAACCGTCAGCATTGATTTTCAGGTTTTCAGTGACTATGGCTTTAATGAGCTCAGAACATTTTCCATTATGTTCAGCCTCCTTATTCTCCGGCACATTTAGAAAAACAAGATTGTTTCTCCTAGATCTATTTGCGAGATCCTCTACCTGAGCTTCAAGTTTTTCAAGTGCAGTTTTATCGGCTTTCTTTTGTTCCAGGGTCTCTATTTGAGCACTAGAAAAGTTATTTGCCTTTTCTAGATCTCCCACCTTTACTTTTACAGACGTAAGTTCTTTTTCCATGTCGATTAGACGTTTATTAATTGTATCCAATATGTCTAATTTGTCAAGTCTTTTGAATATGTCGGCAACCTGCTGTGCAGTAGCCATCTCCGTGTCGAGGTTTCCGAATTCGGCTGGATTACCAAATTCGGCAGGCTCGTCGTCAGGCTCGTCACTTTCTTGTCGTTTAAATTTCTTTCCGACTTTCCTGTGTTTATTTTTTGGCATACTACATCAACTTACAGTTCATCTTAGTGGATACAGCAAATGATAGTTTAAAATAAATTATATTTCAGGCAAAAAAACATAATTTTTCTTCAGCGCTGTCGTCGCTGGTTCTTGCTTCTACGGCATTTCGTCAATACAACAAGCTTCATGTTATGCTCCCTTCCCCCTTTTTTAAAAGCTGACAACGCCATAGACTTTAATACTTCTTTTAATAATATAACGATTTGCCGGCCTCGTTTTACCATAAATGATTTTACGACCAATCGAACTGATCAGCCAGTCGGGAAAATTGAGAAGAATCTTTGGTGGAAATAGTACAATTTTGACAAGAATTTATCGCGAAATTATACTGAAATTTACCGGCCATGAAATTACCATGAAACGGGTTTCCTATGTCTTTTTAACCGCTATAACCCATGACCACCACCACTGGTCCAACGGTGTGTAGGTTAGGCTATATAATGCAACTTCGCGCCCGCTCTTTAAAAGATGCTCTCTAAGGCATTTCTAAGCAGGCTCAATTTTAATATTTTCCTTAAATTTGTATAATTGTTCAGACATCTGTGCATTCCACCCCACCCGCACACCCCTGGCCTTGGCTACGTCACTGAACTAGGCTTCCCCCTGCACTTGCCTCGCTATTAAAATCCTAAGCTATGCCACTAAATTCAACGGGAGAATGTACAACTGAACCGAGGGCGCAAGTTATGATGCATGGTCTGCAGCAGACGACGGTGGCCACGCGAAACCTAAATTTTGAATTCGTATTGGAATAACGCGTAATCGCGAATGTTAATCTTATCATTTTGAAAAATTCATCATAATTATAAGACTTTTTTTCTAATCCAAAACCGTTGGAGTTGGCTAACCAACTCCATTGTAAATGCTATTTTTTGAATTATTTCCCTCGTTAACCGGGCGATAACAGCTTAAAATATTTCAAAATGATGTTGCCATACACCACCAAATACATCTCCCATAGGGTTACACGTGAAATGCACAATTTTAAAATGGATATTTCTCGACGTTATAAGAAACTGGTAACTTGAAATTTGGTTTCAACTTGAAGATGAAAGCCATGACTACTAACTCAACAACTCATTTATGGGGGGTAACCGGCATAATTTTGAGCTAGAGCCTTTTCAAAAAGTAAAGGTTGAGTTTTCCTGGTCACACGCAATTGTTGATTAAGATTATTGCGTCAGATACCGGAAATGACCTGAACACAAATGTCTCTGTTAAAATATTAAAAAATCATCATTGCATCAATTGTTTTGGACCTGAAGAACGCTGATGTGTCTGTCAAAATTCACACTATATTAATTTCGCCATAACATGTAGTAAATACCCTAATTTTAAACTGTAATTTACAATAGGTTTCCCGTTTCGGCATAGAAACGGGCCGGTTTTGGACTTTTGCCTCAAAGGGGGTAGGGCCAGACGTTATTTAGTGGTGTGAAACCATATTGGGTCGTCCGAGACGCGTGGCGGATGGCCAGCGTCGTCTGGCCTGCAGATCAGTGGTCTGCAGATGGCAACGCTATGACAATTTCAGACGACCGAACCTATAATATTGAAATACCTTTCTCTTTCCTCTCTGTATGGTTTGATCTTTAAAATTACCCATTAAAGAGGATGCTTGGATGAATTAAGTAAATAGCCCATTGCCTCTTTTATAAAAAAAGCGTTTTAATCAACGTCAGTTTCGCAATATATCATATTTTAAATTAACATTAGAACCTGTAGAACCTGAAAAACTAATTTTTCGGATTAGAGAACCTTTTGACCCATTCGGACTAAAGAATACGCTATATGATTCGGACTATAGCACCCATTTTAATATTCGGACTAAAGAACCCTTTTTTATAAATCGGATTAAAGAACCTTAATTCATATTCGGACTAGAGAACCTGTTTTAATGTTCGGATTAAAGAACCATTTCACAAATCGGATTATAGAACACGTACATAGTATTCAGACCAAAGAATCGTTTTGCATGTTCGGATTAGAGAACCCTTTTCATTTTCGTATTATAGAACCTTAATTATTTTTCGGACTATAGAACCTTCGGCATATAGCACCTTATTTTTTTCGGATTATAGAACCCTTCGGATTTTAGAACCTTCGGACTAAAGAACCGTCGGACTATAGATAGACATGTCACCCACAGCCCAATATGTGCAAACAAATTATTTTTTTGAAAAATGATCTAGAAACATCTGTTTAGTTTATATATGACTTCTATTATGTCTTATTACCTTCAATCTGTCGAAAAAACCGTCTTATTGTTGATATTTAAGAAAATTTCAACCTCAGCCCAATACGTGCAAAAAAGAAAAAGATCTAGAAACATCTGTTTAGTTTATATATGACTTCTATTATGTCTTATTACCTTCAATCTGTCGAAAAAACCGTCTTATTACTGATATTTAAGAAAATTTCAACCTCAGCCCAATACGTGCACAAAAAAAAAATTGTTTGAAAAATGATCTAGAAACATCTGTTTAGTTTATATATGACTTCTATTATGTCTTATTACCTTCAATCTGTCGAAAAAACCGTCTTATTACTGATATTTAAGAAAATTTCAACCTCAGCCCAATACGTGCAAATGAAAATATTTTTTTGAAAAATGATCTAGAAACATCTGTTTAGTTTATATATGACTTCTATTATGTCTTATTACCTTCAATCTGTCGAAAAAACCGTCTTATTACTGATATTTAAGAAAATTTCAACCTCAGCCCAATACGTGCAAAAAAAAATAAAAAAATGAAAAATGATCTAGAAACATCTGTTTAGCTTATATATGACTTCTATTATGTCTTATTACCTTCAATCTGTCGAAAAAACCGTCTTATTACTGATATTTAAGAAAATTTCAACCTCAGCCCAATACGTGCAAATGAAAATATTTTTTTGAAAAATGATCTAGAAACATCTGTTTAGTTTATATATGACTTCTATTATGTCTTATTACCTTCAATCTGTCGAAAAAACCGTCTTATTACTGATATTTAAGAAAATTTCAACCTCAGCCCAATACGTGCAAATGAAATAATTTTTTTGAAAAATGATCTAGAAACATCTGTTTAGTTTATATATGACTTCTAATATGTCTTATTACCTTCAATCTGTCGAAAAAACCGTCTTATTACTGATATTTAAGAAAATTTCAACCTCAGCCCAATACGTGCAAAAAAAAAAAAAAAAAATTGAAAAATGATCTAGAAACATCTGTTTAGTTTATATATGACTTCTATTATGTCTTATTACCTTCAATCTGTCGAAAAAACCCGTCTTATTACTGATATTTAAGAAAATTTCAACCTCAGCCCAATACGTGCAAATGAAAAAAAAATATTGAAAAATGATCTAGAAACATCTGTTTAGTTTATATATGACTTCTATTATGTCTTATTACCTTCAGTCTGTCGAAAAAACCGTCTTATTACTGATATTTAAGAAAATTTCAACATCAGCCCAATACGTGCAAATGAAAATATTTTTTTGAAAAATGATCTAGAAACATCTGTTTAGTTTATATATGACTTCTATTATGTCTTATTACCTTCAATCTGTCGAAAAAACCGTCTTATTACTGATATTTAAGAAAATTTCAACCTCAGCCCAATACGTGCAAAAAAAAATAAAAAAATGAAAAATGATCTAGAAACATCTGTTTAGCTTATATATGACTTCTATTATGTCTTATTACCTTCAATCTGTCGAAAAAACCGTCTTATTACTGATATTTAAGAAAATTTCAACCTCAGCCCAATACGTGCAAATGAAAATATTTTTTTGAAAAATGATCTAGAAACATCTGTTTAGTTTATATATGACTTCTATTATGTCTTATTACCTTCAATCTGTCGAAAAAACCGTCTTATTACTGATATTTAAGAAAATTTCAACCTCAGCCCAATACGTGCAAATGAAATAATTTTTTTGAAAAATGATCTAGAAACATCTGTTTAGTTTATATATGACTTCTAATATGTCTTATTACCTTCAATCTGTCGAAAAAACCGTCTTATTACTGATATTTAAGAAAATTTCAACCTCAGCCCAATACGTGCAAAAAAAAAAAAAAAAAATTGAAAAATGATCTAGAAACATCTGTTTAGTTTATATATGACTTCTATTATGTCTTATTACCTTCAATCTGTCGAAAAAACCCGTCTTATTACTGATATTTAAGAAAATTTCAACCTCAGCCCAATACGTGCAAATGAAAAAAAAATATTGAAAAATGATCTAGAAACATCTGTTTAGTTTATATATGACTTCTATTATGTCTTATTACCTTCAGTCTGTCGAAAAAACCGTCTTATTACTGATATTTAAGAAAATTTCAACATCAGCCCAATACGTGCAAATGAAAATATTTTTTTGAAAAATGATCTAGAAACATCTGTTTAGTTTATATATGACTTCTATTATGTCTTATTACCTTCAATCTGTCGAAAAAACAGTCTTATTACTGATATTTAAGAAAATTTCAACCTCAGCCCAATACGTGCAAATGAAAATATTTTTTTGAAAAATGATCTAGAAACATCTGTTTAGTTTATATATGACTTCTATTATGTCTTATTACCTTCAATCTGTCGAAAAAACCGTCTTATTACTGATATTTAAGAAAATTTCAACCTCAGCCCAATACGTGCAAAAAAAATAAAAAAATTGAAAAATGATCTAGAAACATCTGTTTAGCTTATATATGACTTCTATTATGTCTTATTACCTTCAATCTGTCGAAAAAACCGTCTTATTACTGATATTTAAGAAAATTTCAACCTCAGCCCAATACGTGCAAAAAAAAAAAAAAATTGAAAAATGATCTAGAAACATCTGTTTAGTTTATATATGACTTCTATTATGTCTTATTACCTTCAATCTGTCGAAAAAACCGTCTTATTACTGATATTTAAGAACATTTCAACCTCAGCCCAATACGTGCAAATGAAAATATTTTTTTGAAAAATGATCTAGAAACATCTGTTTAGTTTATATTGACTTCTATTATGTCTTATTACCTTCAATCTGTCGAAAAAACCGTCTTATTACTGATATTTAAGAAAATTTCAACCTCAGCCCAATACGTGCAAAAAAAATTTTTTTTTTGAAAAATGATCTAGAAACATCTGTTTAGTTTATATATGACTTCTATTATGTCTTATTACCTTCAATCTGTCGAAAAAACCGTCTTATTACTGATATTTAAGAAAATTTCAAACTCAGCCCAATACGTGCAAATGAAAATATTTTTTTGAAAAATGATCTAGAAACATCTGTTTAGTTTATATATCACTTCTATTATGTCTTATTACCTTCAATCCGTCGAAAAAACCGTCTTATTACTGATATTTAAGAAAATTTCAACCTCAGCCCAATACGTGCAAAAAACAAAAAAACAAATTGAAAAATGATCTAGAAACATCTGTTTAGTTTATATATGACTTCTATTATGTCTTATTACCTTCAATCTGTCGAAAAAACCGTCTTATTACTGATATTTAAGAAAATTTCAACCTCAGCCCAATACGTGCAAAAAAAAAAAAAAAATTGAAAAATGATCTAGAAACATCTGTTTAGTTTATATATGACTTCTATTATGTCTTATTACCTTCAATCTGTCGAAAAAACCGTCTTATTACTGATATTTAAGAAAATTTCAACCTCAGCCCAATACGTGCAAATGAAAATATTTTTTTGAAAAATGATCTAGAAACATCTGTTTAGTTTATATTGACTTCTATTATGTCTTATTACCTTCAATCTGTCGAAAAAACCGTCTTATTACTGATATTTAAGAAAATTTCAACCTCAGCCCAATACGTGCAAAAAAATTTTTTTTGTTGAAAAATGATCTAGAAACATCTGTTTAGTTTATATATGACTTCTATTATGTCTTATTACCTTCAATCTGTCGAAAAAACCGTCTTATTACTGATATTTAAGAAAATTTCAACCTCAGCCCAATACGTGCAAAAAAAAATAAAAATTGAAAAATGATCTAGAAACATCTGTTTAGTTTATATATGACTTCTATTATGTCTTATTACCTTCAATCTGTCGAAAAAACCGTCTTATTACTGATATTTAAGAAAATTTCAACCTCAGCCCAATACGTGCAAATGAAAATATTTTTTTGAAAAATGATCTAGAAACATCTGTTTAGTTTATATTGACTTCTATTATGTCTTATTACCTTCAATCTGTCGAAAAAACCGTCTTATTACTGATATTTAAGAAAATTTCAACCTCAGCCCAATACGTGCAAAAAAATGATCTAGAAACATCTGTTTAGTTTATATATGACTTCTATTATGTCTTATTACCTTCAATCTGTCGAAAAAACCGTCTTATTACTGATATTTAAGAAAATTTCAAACTCAGCCCAATACGTGCAAATGAAAATATTTTTTTGAAAAATGATCTAGAAACATCTGTTTAGTTTATATATCACTTCTATTATGTCTTATTACCTTCAATCCGTCGAAAAAACCGTCTTATTACTGATATTTAAGAAAATTTCAACCTAATACGTGCAAAAAACAAAAAACAAATTGAAAAAATGATCTAGAAACATCTGTTTAGTTTATATATGACTTCTATTATGTCTTATTACCTTCAATCTGTCGAAAAAACCGTCTTATTACTGATATTTAAGAAAATTTCAACCTCAGCCCAATACGTGCACAAAAAAAAAAAAATTGAAAAATGATCTAGAAACATCTGTTTAGTTTATATATGACTTCTATTATGTCTTATTACCTTCAATCTGTCGAAAAAACCGTCTTATTACTGATATTTAAGAAAATTTCAACCTCAGCCCAATACGTGCAAATGAAAATATTTTTTTGAAAAATGATCTAGAAACATCTGTTTAGTTTATATATGACTTCTATTATGTCTTATTACCTTCAATCTGTCGAAAAAACCGTCGTATTACTGATATTTAAGAAAATTTCAACCTCAGCCCAATACGTGCAAATGAAAAAAAAAAATTGAAAAATGATCTAGAAACATCTGTTTAGTTTATATATGACTTCTATTATGTCTTATTACCTTCAATCTGTCGAAAAAACCGTCTTATTACTGATATTTAAGAAAATTTCAACCTCAGCCCAATACGTGCAAATGAAATAATTTTTTTGAAAAATGATCTAGAAACATCTGTTTAGTTTATATATGACTTCTAATATGTCTTATTACCTTCAATCTGTCGAAAAAACCGTCTTATTACTGATATTTAAGAAAATTTCAACCTCAGCCCAATACGTGCAAAAAAAAAAAAAAAAATTGAAAAATGATCTAGAAACATCTGTTTAGTTTATATATGACTTCTATTATGTCTTATTACCTTCAATCTGTCGAAAAAACCCGTCTTATTACTGATATTTAAGAAAATTTCAACCTCAGCCCAATACGTGCAAATGAAAAAAAAATATTGAAAAATGATCTAGAAACATCTGTTTAGTTTATATATGACTTCTATTATGTCTTATTACCTTCAGTCTGTCGAAAAAACCGTCTTATTACTGATATTTAAGAAAATTTCAACATCAGCCCAATACGTGCAAATGAAAATATTTTTTTGAAAAATGATCTAGAAACATCTGTTTAGTTTATATATGACTTCTATTATGTCTTATTACCTTCAATCTGTCGAAAAAACAGTCTTATTACTGATATTTAAGAAAATTTCAACCTCAGCCCAATACGTGCAAATTGAAATATTTTTTTGAAAAATGATCTAGAAACATCTGTTTAGTTTATATATGACTTCTATTATGTCTTATTACCTTCAATCTGTCGAAAAAACCGTCTTATTACTGATATTTAAGAAAATTTCAACCTCAGCCCAATACGTGCAAAAAAAATAAAAAAATTGAAAAATGATCTAGAAACATCTGTTTAGCTTATATATGACTTCTATTATGTCTTATTACCTTCAATCTGTCGAAAAAACCGTCTTATTACTGATATTTAAGAAAATTTCAACCTCAGCCCAATACGTGCAAAAAAAAAAAAAAATTGAAAAATGATCTAGAAACATCTGTTTAGTTTATATATGACTTCTATTATGTCTTATTACCTTCAATCTGTCGAAAAAACCGTCTTATTACTGATATTTAAGAACATTTCAACCTCAGCCCAATACGTGCAAATGAAAATATTTTTTTGAAAAATGATCTAGAAACATCTGTTTAGTTTATATTGACTTCTATTATGTCTTATTACCTTCAATCTGTCGAAAAAACCGTCTTATTACTGATATTTAAGAAAATTTCAACCTCAGCCCAATACGTGCAAAAAAAATTTTTTTTTGAAAAATGATCTAGAAACATCTGTTTAGTTTATATATGACTTCTATTATGTCTTATTACCTTCAATCTGTCGAAAAAACCGTCTTATTACTGATATTTAAGAAAATTTCAAACTCAGCCCAATACGTGCAAATGAAAATATTTTTTTGAAAAATGATCTAGAAACATCTGTTTAGTTTATATATCACTTCTATTATGTCTTATTACCTTCAATCCGTCGAAAAAACCGTCTTATTACTGATATTTAAGAAAATTTCAACCTCAGCCCAATACGTGCATAAAACAAAAAAACAAATTGAAAAATGATCTAGAAACATCTGTTTAGTTTATATATGACTTCTATTATGTCTTATTACCTTCAATCTGTCGAAAAAACCGTCTTATTACTGATATTTAAGAAAATTTCAACCTCAGCCCAATACGTGCAAAAAAAAAAAAAAAATGAAAAATGATCTAGAAACATCTGTTTAGTTTATATATGACTTCTATTATGTCTTATTACCTTCAATCTGTCGAAAAAACCGTCTTATTACTGATATTTAAGAAAATTTCAACCTCAGCCCAATACGTGCAAATGAAAATATTTTTTTGAAAAATGATCTAGAAACATCTGTTTAGTTTATATTGACTTCTATTATGTCTTATTACCTTCAATCTGTCGAAAAAACCGTCTTATTACTGATATTTAAGAAAATTTCAACCTCAGCCCAATACGTGCAAAAAAATTTTTTTTGTTGAAAAATGATCTAGAAACATCTGTTTAGTTTATATATGACTTCTATTATGTCTTATTACCTTCAATCTGTCGAAAAAACCGTCTTATTACTGATATTTAAGAAAATTTCAACCTCAGCCCAATACGTGCAAAAAAAAAAAAAAATTGAAAAATGATCTAGAAACATCTGTTTAGTTTATATATGACTTCTATTATGTCTTATTACCTTCAATCTGTCGAAAAAACCGTCTTATTACTGATATTTAAGAAAATTTCAACCTCAGCCCAATACGTGCAAATGAAAATATTTTTTTGAAAAATGATCTAGAAACATCTGTTTAGTTTATATTGACTTCTATTATGTCTTATTACCTTCAATCTGTCGAAAAAACCGTCTTATTACTGATATTTAAGAAAATTTCAACCTCAGCCCAATACGTGCAAAAAAATGATCTAGAAACATCTGTTTAGTTTATATATGACTTCTATTATGTCTTATTACCTTCAATCTGTCGAAAAAACCGTCTTATTACTGATATTTAAGAAAATTTCAACCTCAGCCCAATACGTGCACAAAAAAAAAAAAATTGAAAAATGATCTAGAAACATCTGTTTAGTTTATATATGACTTCTATTATGTCTTATTACCTTCAATCTGTCGAAAAAACCGTCTTATTACTGATATTTAAGAAAATTTCAACCTCAGCCCAATACGTGCAAATGAAAATATTTTTTTGAAAAATGATCTAGAAACATCTGTTTAGTTTATATATGACTTCTATTATGTCTTATTACCTTCAATCTGTCGAAAAAACCGTCGTATTACTGATATTTAAGAAAATTTCAACCTCAGCCCAATACGTGCAAATGAAAAAAAAAAATTGAAAAATGATCTAGAAACATCTGTTTAGTTTATATATGACTTCTATTATGTCTTATTACCTTCAATCTGTCGAAAAAACCGTCTTATTACTGATATTTTTAGAAAATTTCAACCTCAGCCCAATACGTGCAAATGAAAATATTTTTTTGAAAAATGATCTAGAAACATCTGTTTAGTTTATATATGACTTCTATTATGTCTTATTACCTTCAATCTGTCGAAAAAACCGTCTTATTACTGATATTTAAGAAAATTTCAAACTCAGCCCAATACGTGCAAATGAAAATACTTTTTTGAAAAATGATCTAGAAACATCTGTTTAGTTTATATATGACTTCTATTATGTCTTTTTACCTTCAATCCGTCGAAAAACCGTCTTATTACTGATATTTAAGAAAATTTCAACCTCAGCCCAATACGTGCAAAAAAAACAAAAAAAAAGGAAAAATGATCTAGAAACATCTGTTTAGTTTATATATGACTTCTATTATGTCTTATTACCTTCAATCTGTCGAAAAAACCGTCTTATTACTGATATTTAAGAAAATTTCAACCTCAGCCCAATACGTGCAAAAAAAATTTTTTTTTGAAAAATGATCTAGAAACATCTGTTTAGTTTATATATGACTTCTATTATGTCTTATTACCTTCAATCTGTCGAAAAAACCGTCTTATTACTGATATTTAAGAAAATTTCAACCTCAGCCCAATACGTGCAAATGAAAATATTTTTTTGAAAAATGATCTAGAAACATCTGTTTAGTTTATATATGACTTCTATTATGTCTTATTACCTTCAATCTGTCGAAAAAACCGTCTTATTACTGATATTTAAGAAAATTTCAATCTCAGCCCAATACGTGCAAAAAAAAAAAAAAATTTGAAAAATGATCTAGAAACATCTGTTTAGTTTATATATGACTTCTATTATGTCTTATTACCTTCAATCTGTCGAAAAACCCGTCTTATTACTGATATTTAAGAAAATTTCAACCTCAGCCCAATACGTGCAAATGAAAATATTTTTTTGAAAAATGATCCAGAAACATCTGTTTAGTTTATATATCACTTCTATTATGTCTTATTACCTTCAATCCGTCGAAAAAACCGTCTTATTACTGTTATTTAAGAAAATTTCAACCTCAGCCCAATACGTGCAAATGAAAATATTTTTTTGAAAAATGATCTAGAAACATCTGTTTAGTTTATATATGACTTCTATTATGTCTTATTACCTTCAATCTGTCGAAAAAACCGTCTTATTACTGATATTTAAGAAAATTTCAACCTCAGCCCAATACGTGCAAATGAAAATATTTTTTTGAAAAATGATCTAGAAACATCTGTTTAGTTTATATATCACTTCTATTATGTCTTATTACCTTCAATCCGTCGAAAAAACCGTCTTATTACTGATATTTAAGAAAATTTCAACCTCAGCCCAATACGTGCAAAAAACAAAAAAAAAATTGAAAAATGATCTAGAAACATCTGTTTAGTTTATATATGACTTCTATTATGTCTTATTACCTTCAATCTGTCGAAAAAAACCGTCTTATTACTGATATTTAAGAAAATTTCAACCTCAGCCCAATACGTGCAAAAAAAAATTTTTTTTTGAAAAATGATCTAGAAACATCTGTTTAATTTATATATGACTTCTATTATGTCTTATTACCTTCAATCTGTCGAAAAAACCGTCTTATTACTGATATTTAAGAAAATTTCAACCTCAGCCCAATACGTGCAAATGAAAATATTTTTTTGAAAAATGATCTAGAAACATCTGTTTAGTTTATATATGACTTCTATTATGTCTTATTACCTTCAATCTGTCGAAAAAACCGTCTTATTGTTGATATTTAAGAAAATGTCAACCTCAGCCCAATACGTGCAAAAAAAAAATAATTAAAAAATGATCTAGAAACATCTGTTTAGTTTATATATGACTTCTATTATGTCTTATTACCTTCAATCTGTCGACAAAATCGTCTTGTTACCTATATTTAAGAAACCTAAGCCCAATATTTTTTGTTCAACATTTCATGTCGAGTCAATTGTTGGACGATTTAATATTTCAGAGGGAGGGTGTAGGTTAAAGGAAAGATATTTATAGCTGAATTTAATATTACTTATTATAGGGGCATGGTTATGTCGGGACGAAATGGACGTAGGTCGAGTTTTGTAAGGTACGATTGAAATATTTCAAGGTACGATTGAAATATTTCAGAGGGAGGGTGTAAGTTAAAAGAAAGATGTTTATAGCTGAATTTAATATTACTGATTATAGGGGCATGGTTATGTCGGGACGAAATGGACGTAGGCCGAGATCAGTAGCTTATGATTTAAATATTTCAGAGGGAGAGTGTAAGTTAAATTAAAGAGATTTAAAGCTGAATTTAATATTACTGATTATAGGGGCATGGGTATGTCGGGACGAAATGGGCGTAGGTCGAGTTCAGTAGCTTATGATTTAATTTTTTCAGAGGGAGGGTGTAAGTTAAATTAAAGAGATTTAAAGCTGAATTTAATATTACTGATTAGAGGGGCATGGGTATGTCGGGACGAATTGGACGTAGGTCGAGTTCAGTAGCTTTTGATTACAAATTTTCTGAGGGAGGGTGCTTTATTACTGGAATAGCTTCAACATAACATTATTGACCATTTACAGCCATTTAAACATTTGGACCAATTTACTTCTGGTCGAACCAAGCAGGGTCGACTAAACATAGTCATTGTTTGAAGCTTTCAGAGGGAGAGTGGTTGCCTAATAGAATATTTTCAAAATTTAGAGTTCAATTTTTTTTTAGCACGTATTGGGCCAAAGAATAATTTATTTGTCATTTTTTTCTATTTAAGCCCAATACGTGCAAATTTGCACGTATTGGTCTTTTGCACGTATTGGGCCGTAACAAACGTACACTCGTGGAAGTTGCAACGGTTTGTTTTTTAAATTTCATATCAATATTTAAAAAAATAGGTTTCTCTCTGCCAATTGCACCAAATAGGCGTAACGTACCAGAGAAGTACAGCTGCATCGCTAGAATTAATATGTTATTTTGAGGGTAAAATTGGGAATTAAGATCAAAATGGTAACTAGAGAAGTAAAAGTCCATATAAATTAACATCGTCCCACTTGAAAAATATTTGTCGCGTGCACCATAATGTTTGCCATATATCGGAGAATTAATGTGTTGTCAGTAGCTACGTTACTCCCAGGGTCAAACGCTAATTAATATGAAGCACGACGAGTCGATCTGTGAGTCAATTAAAATGACTCCATTTAAAATAAAAAAATGACCGTTGCAAAGGTACAATTATTCATGATAAAAAGTCATTCTTTGTAATTAAAAGAAGAAGAATTCATTGGTAGATTACCAGTGTAGTCATCTTCTGAGCCATAATTTCACCCTTATTAAGATGAGCACTCCTGATGTAGTTCTCGTTGAAAATGACTATTGGGAAAAATCACCGTGTTGCATAATATAGCTTTTCTTCATCATCTTCATCTGTGTTAATAATTTTATGCTCTGAGGTCTTTGGGCTGCGGACCAGACTTTGGTGGGTTAAACCGGTTTTGTGAGCGCTCAATCGTCCTCTTTCCCTCATGGCATATTGTTGGAGGTGGAATCAACTCCGCTTGTCCGAAAGCCTTGGTGCTTCTGCAAAGCCCGATAATGTAGCTTGCTCGCAAGGCTGTTTTGGCTGCTGTGTCTAAGATTGGTTTTCTTTTCCCGCTGGGGATTCCTAGCGAGGCCAGACACCTGCTGATAAATCCCCCTGCTTCCGACTTCTACGGGAAAGTAGTTTGCAGACCATCCGTTATTTTCACATTCTGCTACAAGGTCTTGGTATTTACATTTCTTCCGGGCGAAAGCATTTGCAAGGTTTTCCTCCGCTGGGACTGTCAATTCAATGATGATGACATTTTTAGTTTGAGCTGAGAAAATAGTAATGTCAGGTCGTTTGGCTGTCTCGACAATTTCTGGAGGAAAGACTATCTGCGAGTGCTCTTCATCCACCAGGAGTTTCCAGTCACTGGCATTTCTCAGGATGTCTGTCTCTTTTGGTTTTCTGTATGGCAAGACTGGATTACAGTATTTTGTGCCATCTGCTTTTTTGGAATGCTATGGTAGGACTGAAACTTTGAGACTGGAATGTAGATGGTCTGTTGTTGTTTGCTTCATCAGTCCTGATACAATTGCTCTCAATGTTTGGTCATGGCGCCAATTGTACCTTCCATTTTCTAAGGGAAAGCTGCAACAGTTCAGGATGTTGTCCATTTGAGGAACTCGTTGGTGGTATTTATAAGTCGTTGACAACCCTCTGTGTTTCTGGCAACCAGTGTAAGGTCATCGGCATAAGCTTTAGCTGAAGACACAATGTTGGAATTACTCATGCGGTATCCAAGATGATTATATTGGTCAAGTATAGATCTAGACAGAGATTGAAAACGGCTAGAAATAGAATGGATGATAGCGAGCAGCCTTGAAATACTCCAATAAAGCATTGTATCCAGTCTGTTGTCCACTCCTCTGTTTTCACATGGATGAACACTTCATCGTAATAGTTGAAGATAATCTTTCTGATGTGTTCCGGCACATAGTACCATTCCAAGGCAAATTGTATGAGGTTATGTGGTACACTTCCATACGCGTTCTGTAAATCTAACCAAGTTGTCACGATTGGCTTGCCATTCTTTTTGGCATCTTGAAGCATTTCTGTACGGGCTTCTGTGTGTTCAACACATCCTGATATTTTCTCCATGAAGCCCTTTTGAACAGATTTGTCAATATAGTTGTTCTCTGTTAAGTATTCAAGGGTTCTTTGAGCAAGAATGCCCATTCCAAGATTTCCACTTTAATTTTTCAGTTATAGGTCTGAGGCCTAAGTCAAGACGTTTCAGAAAACGCGTGATATTTTGATCTGGTTGCCATGGTTACCATGTAAGGCCTCTGATTGGCTAAACACGGGAACAAACGTAACTAGAAAACGAAAGGTCATATAACCATGGGATTTGGACCAGGTGTTTAACACACAAGGGGCTATAAAACCACGGAGCCCGATTTTCAATATCTGTTTTCAAATTTGTATTACGATACAAAATTACCTGATTGGTCGGTTCACGGTTACCATGGCAACCGTATAACAAATCCGGATCCATGGTTTCATGCGCACTATACCGATACATCATCTACCCAAGTATGGTGTATATGCAACATTTCGTTTTCTAGTTACGTTTGCTCCCGTGTTTAGCCAATCAGAAGCATTGCATGGTAACCATGGCAACCAGATCAAAATAACACGCATTTTCTGAAAGGTCTTGACCGAAGCTTTAATTTGATAAGCGGTAGGTTCACGGTAGCATTGAGAAAATGTGTTTCGAAATTTGGGTCAAATCAACCTAGAACGCCCTTAAGGGGGCTGTGCACCTTCAGGTACAGCCTCCGTAAAACTGCCGTAACTTCTTTATTATTCATTAAATCTATATAAAAGTATACATTATCTTGCAGAAAAGGGATCAATGAATCCAACCATGATCATGAAATTGACCATTTTGGGAGAAAATTATAAAAAACACGTTTTTTGACCCATTTTAGGTTTGGAAAAGATAACTCAAAATATATTTTGTTACATTTTATCATACTAGTTTAATTATATTCCTCATGCAATTCCCTAGGAATCGTTTTTTTTAAATTTTTTTTACTTTATTATTTTTTGAATTATCGAACAAAAAGTGCCAAAAAATAGGATTTTTTACCAAAAAAACGTGATTTTCACGATTTTGGAGGTTAAAAAAACAGGTTTTTTGGCACTTTTTGGTCTGTAATTCAAAAAATAATAAAGTACAAATTAAAAAAAACCCACGATTCCTAGGGAATTGCATGAGGAATATAATAAAACTAGTATGACAAAATTTAACAAAATATATTTTGAGTTATCTTTTCCAAACCTAAAATGGGTCAAAAAACATGTTTTTTATAATTTTCTCCAAAATGGTCAATTTCATGATCATAGTTGGATTCATTGAACCCTTTCCTGCTAAAAAATGTATACTTTTATTAAGATTAAATGAATAATGAAGAAGTTACGGCAGTTTTACGGAGGCTATGCGAAGGTGCACAGCCCCCTTAAGATAGACAGAGGACAGACTCCCGACGGAGGGTAAATGTAATTGAATGTGTTCATTAAAATGATATCATAGATTAGAATATTGCGTACGGTACATAAAATTTAATAATGAAATCAGCATTAATCTGTCAAAAGGCTGAAATAATTGGACCAAATAATCTTGTATAATTTTCGTTTAATAATTTGTATAGGGAAGCTAGACGATAGTATGTGGTTTAGTCATCAACACCGTATAGGCTATTGTGAAATATATAGCATGGTTTATGTCCTTGATATGACGGTTTTCTGGCCTATTCCATATCCCGGGGGGGGGGGGGTACTTTCGCAAAAATCGTACGTGGATGTGCCTGCCGGACTTCGAAAATTTGACTTTCTCTACAATGTATACCTATTTTTGGGTCAATTTCCCACCCATCAATATACCAAATTTGTTAGAAAAGCACCCAATTTTGCACAAATTGGGTGCTTTTACCAAACAATTCCTCAAAATACACCCAATTTATACCAATTGGGCGCTTTGGTCTGTGATGAAAACACCCCATCGCTATACCAATTTTTGCGAAAAAGCACCCCAAAAGGCAGGCACATCTACGTATACCATATTAATGTGAGAACCCCCCCCCCCCCCCCCCCCCGGATCCATATTTGTAGCGCGCGCTGGCCTGTTGTAGCCCGTTGTGGATTGGTCTAATTATAACCCTAACCCTAGGAGATAAATGCCGTTAATCAGAATTTGCAAAGGTCTGTCAAGCAATTTATATGTACTAAAATTGGTACTGATTTGAAAAAACGTGAGACTTTATTGACGTCATACTCACGAAATTTTGGTCATTTTGGCCATTTTTTGACAACAAATGCCATTTTTTTCACATTTTTTTATAAAAATTGCAGGGTATGGTAAACATGTCATTACAAACTTGTTTTAGGTAAATGAGGCGCTCTGAAGGTTTCATTTTTGCCAAAACTTTTTGTTTTGTATAGATACTTTTACAAGCTTGATTTGAAGACAAGATTGTTCAATTCCAAGAGAAATAACTTTAAATTATCCTCTTTATGAAATGTTGGCAATTTTGACAAGTTTGCAAAAATTGTCCCATTTCTAAAACATTGGTATCGAACGCCTTTTCAATGCACATCATGATTCTAGGTATATTTTGTTTATCTATATATCATATTACATCTCCGATAAGACGGATTATTACCTTGGATATTTCTACCCTTTATAAAAACCATATTAGTAGGAATCAACTTGTGAACAATGTTTTGTACACGTGCAGCATCAAGTTATGCTTTACCTCACTCTTGGGTATTGGCAGATGTAAGATTTTGGGGTAATTATTCGTAGTTTGCACTAAACTAAATGCTCTCACCTGATTAGATGCTATAAATGCCATACCGTCTGCTATTTGTTTGGCAAATGATATCAGTTTGACCTTGGTAAGTTTAACCGTGGCATTTTCTCGAGTTTGTCGATTGCTCAGTAGAAAATCTTTCAGGTTGCCATTTGACATGAACTCCACTATGATATATATCGGGTCTATCAACATTAATACAAATTAAAAACGACCCGGTTATATCATAATTAAACATTATACATTACAACGTAGAAATGAATCTGCAGAACGGTTATATACGAGGGTCATTCAATAACTTCTACCTCCTACCTCATAAATTGGCTATTATGTCGACTTATGAAATATTCCACAATTGTAGTTTTGAATCTCAGCTACAAATTCATAGTAAATTAGTCTGAGTACTAAAATCCAAAGATCCATTTAGTGCGACGGAAGCGGATACCAAACTGCCAGATAAGTAATAACTCTCTTAGATGACTCGATTGGTCTTTCAATCTTTCGGTCTGTATAGGGTCACGCGTTATGAACTCGCCTCCCAATAGGGTGGTGCCGTTACATTTTTTAGCTTCATGCTGTCATTTTCCTCAAATATTTTTAAAACCACAAAAGCTATCTCAACAAATTTGGTATCATTTTAAAGCCCTAATAACAAGCTATCTGCTTGCCGAATGGCATTGGTATAGCTAATACAGAAAGGGAGATACAGCTGTTTGATGTTTGGGGACCAGGGGTGGTGCTGGAAGGGGTGCCGCTGGAAGGGGTGCCGCCTGTACAAACTCAATGGGGATAATCCCATGCTTTGTTCTTTTTACAATAACTAGTCATCCCCTAATGTTACAAATACAATTTTGGTCCCATTTCAAAGTATATTTAGTAGTCTTTACGTATGTGGTTCAACAGACTTGTCAACTATTATTAACAACTAATTAATTATGGATAAGACAATGATCATCAGCTTTCTTCCTATTCGCTACACAGTCAACATGAATAATCAGCCTCAATTTACCGGATTTATAAAAATGACTATAACAGAAAAAGTTTTCAACCTATGATAGCAAAAGTATACATTTTTGGAAAGTTTGTAACTAGAGGAATTCAGAAATGCAGTTTATATCAGGGAAGGGTTCATCCTTAAACAAATATGTCTGAAAACTCTAAAAATATATAAAATAAAAATTAGAGATATTCACTAGCCAGTATAATTACCATACCGACGTAGTAACTTTGACAAATATATATCATCTAATGGGTAATTTCATGAGGAATTCAAATATGTACAAAAAATAATGATAGGGGTAGGTATAAAAAATATATGGATCTCAAATTAAAAATTAAAAAACTCTGATATTTTCCGAACATTTCCGATCATACCATTTTAGTTCTTGGTCGTACTATAATTTTAATGACATATTTGGTTTCCTCATGCAATTTTACTTTTACTACCTCAGGGGGGTATACAAGCAAATTTAAATGTGTACAGTTAAAATCATGTCGCGAAAGCCAAAATCCGTGTGTAACGCGAAAGGAGGCGAGCTTAAAACACATGACCATAGATGAGGTGACCGTTGTTTACATCAGTAGTGTTTACAAATTGATTAGCGCCTGGTCTAAAGACATGCTAGAGGTACTAGTCCATGATTACTGCATACATTACTATATGAAAGCAAAACACACATCACTGAGCGCCAATTTTAAAAGCACATGCCCTTATGGTGCGCACGCAAACCGCCGGGCAACCAGATTTAGTACCTGGTCTCTCATTGTGCTTAGGGATGCATACCATGACTACTGCACTACTACACCGTAAGCATGGTAAGTAATGATCAATCAAGTGTGAATTAAAGCACCGTTCCCTGTAGGTGCGCACGCAAACCGCCGGGCACTACGTCACCGGTCACACCATCTATAGACACAAATCGGTAAAATGAACATTGACACTTTTTATCGATGTATCCCTATGAAAGATTCCATAGAGAAAACGTATGGGATTTACAATCTAAAAAGAAGCAAAAAGGTTTATTTTCGAGTTCAAAGAAGAAAAGAAGAAGACATATCAGATAAGGAATAATAGAAACCCATACCTTTTTCGATGCAGCAACCTATGAGACTGATTACATTTGGATGAGGTTTGAGCTTCTTCATTAAATCCAATTCACGAAGAAGGCTCTGTCTGTTAGATTGCAGCGCGTTATCTGTAACAGATGAAACGTATATAACTGAATAAGACTATAGCCATTACATTCTTCGACAAACAATTACCTTTGTATTACTAGCTCTTAATCGACCGCGCAAATAATTTTACATTACGTTCCAGTTACCTGTATAGTTTGAGCCCAAGTTTGAGATATTTTTTGACAGGTTGAATTGGCCATAAAGCAAGTAATTGCGTGTAAATCGTGGTGTGAATGGTGTGAACACCCTAGACCAATATTGTCCGGACGACCCGAAAGGTATAGTTTACGCTCCTGTGATGTGCCTTGCTACATGTGTTGACATTTAGGCAATTATTTTAAACTAAAATCTTCTCTTTATCGTAACTTTTTTCGAAATTAGAACTTTTGATTTTACAAAGAAATGAAATAGCAATAGTTTTTTAAACAAATTGAAGTTCAAACATTGAATTTTTTGACACAAGAACTTCGAGAAGTCGCGTGTTTGGCTATTTTGTACCATCTTGTCACATGACTTGATGACTTGCCATTCATCTTACATTTCAGCCCCATTGGGCTGATTATTAAAACTAAAATCTGCTCTAGGGATATTTTTATCAATTTTTTTATGAAATTTGAGCTATTGATTTGACAAAATTTGAAGTATCACTAGTTTTTTTTAAACAAATTGAAGTTAAAAGTTTGAATTGTTAGCACAACCACTTTCAAAAGTAACATTTTTGGGCTTCTAGTTTAACCCAGGATATTATACAAGGAACCATACCAAGCCTAAAGCCTTGGGTCATGCTTGATAGAGCGATGGTAGGGTAGCAGGTGGTATGAAATAAACCTGAGAAATGGTGAAGGAGGGGGAAGATTTATTACCCTCAATAAGCTTGCAAATCGGGGGTTAGGAGAATCTAAGAAGTTTAATGAAAGTGTAAATGTATATGTAACAGTCATTAATATTTTTTTTTATTATATTTTATTGTATTATTTCCCTCTGTCCCTCCCTGCCTGGCATCATCCATCTGCCTTGTAACACATTGACCCAATGCCATTCTTCGGTAAATGTCACATTTCATGTCCCGATACTTTGATATCCCATATCTGGTAATTTCGTCACTCTTAACTACATCTTTTGTGTATTTCTATTCATAAACGTAATCCCCATCATAACAAAGTCATAAAATGCTGGAGAATTGTTTTTTTATATAACATTTGTCCAATGTTTGATGCCAATACCCTACAAGACCCGTGTCCCGATGGTTACGCGTAACATTTTTGATTGCCATATTTTAATATTCATGACGAAAATCCCCTCCACCAAATTAAAATTTGGTGAAGGGGATTTTCGTCATGAAAATACTCATAAACCACAAACGCTAGTTATTTACGATTTAATCATTCGTCAGCCTGCTTCGATAATTGCCTAACTTACTTTTCAGCGAAATTTAGTTTTTTGCATAAATCATGACTTCATTACATTATGCATGTTGTAATAATACCTAAGTAATTGATAAATCAAAAATGTTGATAAATGCACAATTGCAATTATGCCTAAGTCAGCATTGTGAGTTAGGCAGATTGTAATAATTATGTAAAATGTTTAAAATGGGTCATATTAACTCATATTAGGCCTATAACAAGCCACATTTCACTTAAAGGTATATCCCCAAACTAATTATATCCAACAGGTTCTGCTCCTGTTGGAATTCACCTGTTATATTCATGGCGCTATACTACATATCGTCAGCCTGCTTCGATAACTGCCTAACTCACTTTTCCTATTTTTGTTGTTTTCTCTATACTAGAAAAAATGAGTTAGGCAACATCGAAGCAGGCTGACGAAATATTTCACCCATCCAGATATGCCATTATAGGCCTATTGGAGCTTAATTTACCATTTTTGCGTCATCTCCGTCATAGACCATATGCAGCGCTATATCATTCGTAATAAAAGGAGAATAGAAACACTGCTTTGACCGTTTGAACTTACCGCATGTGAACTTTAACACATGTGAGGTTAGTGCGCGCTATTATTTAGCAATACATAATACATAGTATGTGCGTATGTTTATTCAGTGTCATCTCCGAACGCTATAGACATGATAGAATAAATTGAAAATATATATGCATTGGATTTTTAGGATCAGTGGTAAGAAAAGAGTAGTAACCACTAACATTACCCCTGAAGTAGACCGCTAGACATACTTTTCCAGCGAAGCTATACCGTCCCAACACCTAAGATGGTCATCTCCGTCACGTCATTTCCGTCATCTCCGTCACATTTTCATTGATTTTCTGTGTGACGGAGATGACCGGGCACCGTTACGGATATGACTTTCACATGCAGTCATCTCCGTCACATGAGTATTTGATGCTCATAATGTGTAAAATAATACTGCATTGGACACAATTATCAGTTGTAATTTATAAATAAATAGTGTTCTCATGCTAACTTCGCTGAAATGTATGTTCTCTAAGAGGGTGTCGATGAAAAATAAAGTGACAGTCAACATTTTTACCAACAATCGGTACTTTTTGAGGTTGTAAACTTTTGCGAAGTTTTAAAATAGTTGGATTTATTTGAAGAGAATACTCTTTATTATACATTGGATTTTAATACTGAAAATGTGACGGAGATGACTCTATCGTGTGACCAACCTATAAACAATAAGGGAAAATCAATTAAATATCCGTGATTGTGCCAAACATGTTTTTAATATGTTACAGATGTTTTTCTTTGTGAAAAATATTCAAAGCTAGAAAAAAAATTGAAATTTAAAACCAAGTTTCTAGAAACTTGAAATGTAACATTTACCGAAGAATGACACTGTCCTCCACCTGTGACATTGTTTACTTCTTGTCTTTGTCTTATCTCCCCTTATGCTAATACACCCATCACCCATGTGCTTCAGTCTAGCACTGCTCTCCATCAGCAGCACGGCCATCGCTGGGCATGTTTGTGTGTTTATTTCCCATTCTTTTAAAACCAGCACTACTCGCCACTAAAGTAGGATCGCCATCGCTGGATACCATTGTTCGTGTTTCCCCCTTGTTTCTACAATTGTCTTTGTAGGTCTACAAGTTCAACCATCGTGTGTTTAAATGTTTTCTATGACTGAATCTGATCCGATTAAATTGCATTGACAATGTGCATCGTCTTCTTATTTCTACAGTCTTCTAGTGTCAAGTTCATCCATAGTTTTATATTTTTGAAAACCCACTATCACATGGTCAACCCCCTTCATCAGAATAAACCCAGGCTGCAACTCTGAGTAGTAACTCATCCATTTGACTTTAATTTATATATATATATTTATATATATATATATATAAAATGTCATGAACATCGAATCGATTTCATGGTTAGACTATCTTTCGAATCAAAGTGCTCAATTCCAATAAAGGAAGATCTATATAAAAATTCAAAGTTTAGACCTTCCGAGAAAGGGAGTCGTTACTCTGAGTTTCATGCTTAACGCAATCGTCAGACGACTTTATATATATATATATATATAAATGAGAGAAATTGAACAGATCAATTCGTAGCACTATTCCCGCTAAGAGAACTAACTGTTATGGGGAATCGAACCGCCAGCCTCTCGATCACCGGACGAGCGCTCTAACCACTGAGCTACAACAGCTTTCGTGGTTTTGGAATCAATTTCTAAACCCATACAGTGTTCGGCGCGTAGTGCCGCTACACACAAGCGGATCTCCATGTATAAATACTGTGATGCTAACTGCACGATATATATTATAAACATGCGTGAGAAATTTGTGCAGATAATTACCCAAGTGTGTTGATCTGTTTAAATAATTATATAAATGAGAGAAATTGAACAGATCAATGCGTAGCACTATTCCCGCTAAGAGAACTAACTGTTATGGGGAATCGAACCGCCAGCCTCTCGATCATCTGCACAAATTTCTCACGCATATATATATATAATTATCAATACAAAGTGTTTCACTAACAATCTATCAACTTTTGACAGCCTTTTTACCTTGAACTAACTCAGCAAAGTAGTCATTAAAGTCTAATATACAGGGTGAGTCAAAATAGTCTGGTCCCGATTTCACCGATTTTTTTAAACCAGATAATGCAAAAATGAATATAATGACTTGCTCAACAAGGTGGCATTACTAGCTAGCTATAACCTAATATTTATTTCATTCAAATTGGTTATTCGAAACGGGAGATATGTACATTTTTCCAAATTCTGTGAAATAAAATCCGTTCCAACTTTTCTAAGGGACCCCTACGGACGTAAAAGTTTAACGCGCGCCTTTTGAATAAGTCAATCAAAGGCGGGTTGGTATTCACATCACTTACAAAAGGGAAAAGCGATTCTATTGCGGCTATGTTATGATACATATTTTTAATAGTTTTCGTGCAATCAGAGATAGCCTACTATACTACAAACATTATTGAGTGTTAACAAAATGTTGACCCAAGTATTTTGAAACTTGTTATTTTTATCGAACTGATATGAGAGAAAGACAGATTTTATATCTTTAAAACGTTTGTGCTTTGACAACTTACCAGGCCATGTGCATAGTCCATTTTTATTAATATGTTTGTGCAATACTGAGTTATATTATGATATATTTAAATAATTTTCATGCAATATCATTTTATTTATCAGAGATTCAACAACAAACACATGTTAATTTGGTATACATTGCAACAGTTATACAGTGTGATGTGTTGTATGAATAACTAATTATTACAGTAGTGATAACATCCACCACCAAACTTGGAACACTTTGGATTTTGCGTCTTTTCCCCCCTTTCTTTATAGTAAATATGTTGTAAATCTGGCGTGTAATATGATATTGTCGTGAAAACATCACCAAGTATGAAGAAGTATGTCTACTCTCATAAATGAACAAATTACCAATTTTGTACAAGAAATAATTTTTCCTGATTTTTTGAAAACGGAACCTGACTATTTTGACTACCCCCGTATAATTGGGTGTTATGTTAATGAAACTTCTTGTTACCCTCGCATATCAACCCTATCTCTATACTTTTTTTAGGACTTCAAAGCGAATCATTTTGCTGTAAATGCGGAATGAATCCGTTTATGATTACATACATAGGCCTACTTTCGAAATTTGTTCCAGAACATTTGGTCTAATCGACGTCTTTATGCACCATATACCGTCTAGTGTTGCCCCAATACCTTTTAAGGTCTTAACCGCAACTTCTATTAAACTGCCATCTTTCATGATTCCTGTAGCTTCTGCAAGCATTACACGTCCAAATTGCCCTCTACCAAGTTCCCTGATTATCTGCAAGCTGCCTCTTGGAATTGCAAATGTCTTGTTCACGTTGCAATACGTCTGACTAATTGGTTCCAATTGAATACCTGGTATAAGAACATTGGTAAAACATACAATTCGTCGGTCTCATCACATATTGATCTATTCGAGAGATTATGAATTTTTGAGAAAATCGGTTTTTAGTAATATTGTACCGTGCTCTTTCAATATCCCAAGTTACAGACCTCAATTCTGTTTAATTAATGAGATATAAGTCCTTGAATTTGGTGTATTTGCTGTTTTTTACATTTCAGCGTTTCACATATAGCGCTATTCCATATAGAATAGGATATAACGTGGACGACACATCACGCTATTTGAACATCGCAAATTCTACGCGTTTCACATACAGATCTATTCCATGAGCTATTTGAACATCGCAAATTCTACGCGTTTCACATACAGATCTATTCCATGAGCTATTTGAACATCGCAAATTCAACGCGTTTTACATATAGAGATCTATGCGGTCTATACGGGAAATCATCGTAAACTATTTGAACATCGCAAATTCTACGCGTTTCACATAGAGATCTATATATGTGTCTATACGAGAAATCATCGTAATTAATGGAAAAATATATTTTCACATACAGAGCTATAAGTTTGGTACCATTTTAATCAATGTTATTCTAAAGATTAGCACACGAAAATGACCTAAATAGAAGGTACCAAGGGTCCTCTTCATGTATATATCCTATCTAGGAATATTGGTTAAGAAATAAGCAAGTTTGAAGCCAAATCTGACGACAGGATTTTCAATCTCGATTTTCTCGAAAAGCGTGTTGCGTCGAATAGATCTGTATGTGATTGATGAGACCGACGAATTGGTCGCTCGCACCATGGTCTTTTAATATCACCATGCTTATATTGTGTGAAACGTTACAATCGCTTGCGATTCACATGATTTCTCCCACAAGCCCATGCAGAATAAACATTTTTCGTGACATTTCATGTGTTACCATGGTTACAGAGATACAGGTCAGCTTAATGAATATATAGCCAATAATAGCTATTATGATTATACTGTTGTATAAGAATACTAAATATTAACAACAACAAGGTACGATATAATTACCTCTGTTTTGTCCGTCTACTTCAACCCTGTGCAGAAAAAAATGAAAAAAAGAACACTTGCTACACGGACATTTACTTATGACCGGCATCATGTTTACTTGGTTGTCATTACCTTTTGTATCCCAGTACCGTATGGGATGCGAAGTACATATTATATATTACTATACATCATAAATATGCATTAGCTAATTACTGAATGTTATTGGTTATTTGCGCCAGCGCTCGAAGCTTGTATTTCGCCTATTTCCTCACGTACGAGAACGACTCAGACGTGGGTAAAATAGAGTACTATCGCACCTTTATACCGCACCTCTTGTCATCCCCACACGCCATTAGTTCAACGCACTACGTAGGATAGGAACTTCGCGTCTTGGGACGAGCATGATTTTCGTTGTCAACACGGTTGTTGGTTAATGGCGTTTTCACCGGTTGTTTCAGACAGATTTGAATGGTTTGCAAAATATATTGGACAAAAGGGATGCGAAACAAACCAAAATCGTAATTTAGAGAGGGTCTTGAAAGGCTTAATTTTAAAGCTTGACGTGAATTAGTCTTGTATTACAACGACCGCCGAGTACCAAGGAGGGGAATTCTGCACCATAGTCTATGCAGAACAAAAGAATAATCGAGTAATAAGGCCTAGCATATTTATGAGGTATAGTAAAACAAATACAATATGGTTTATATCTGGAGGTAGGGTGAACTACTGGCCCGAGGTGTTGGATAATGTGGCGTACAACCATTGCAACACAATAGCAGGGTTCTGTCTCAGAATGATCTATACCGAGGTAATACGATTTTTTCGGTATGAACTTTATTGATATTGTCCAAATCGTGTTCATATATCTTGCGCAAACGTCCAGCTTTCTTAGGAATTGTAGATTATGAAAATCGGACATTTCTGATGGAAAATACAGAATTGTTTGTAACGTTATTAGATTTCAAGTTTTTGTCGAAATGATCCATATAAAAATCTATAAAATCATTAACTTTTTGAAACATTAAATTATTTCTGAAATGTAATTCGCATTATTATTGCACCCTCTTCTTATTTTGATTAGCTTTCAGATAACAATCGATTGTTTTGTGCATTAAAAACAAAGCTTTTATTGAATAGGGCAGGATTTGTTTCGCTTAAGTGCTTTTAACCTTCCTTTCTTTGGTGAGAGTTTTGAATATAACTTATGAGGTGTGGGGTACTGGGGTTCATTGTTTGAAATGCTGGTAGTGCTAGAGAGCATAGCTGTAAAGATGAAATATGTAAGCCAAAATATGAAAATACGTTTTCATCGATTTTAGATCTATGCAGATATATGCATTGCGGTACTTCACCATGTTCACTGGTACATACATGTAAGCAGTAGCGTTGTTGCAAATGTGTACATATATACACACACAAAAATAGAAAAGCCATGATTAATAATCTGTATGTTCCTTCTCTGTGTACAGTACAAACTTCTGGTCACTCAGGCTCCCCAATTGCTTTTTCAATTGAACCAACATTTGGCTCACCACTCCACATTGCACCGATGAAACGAGGATGATCTCAAAAAATTGGAAAAACCTTCACAACATTATCACACCAAAGCACTTTTATGTAAAATGGGTAAAGTAGATAATAATATTTGTCACACATGCAATGAAATTGATTATATCGACCATTTCTTTTTCAAATGTAATATAATAAGCAGCTGGGGTCTTACGATAGTCAAGTCTTTTAGCGTAAACTGTTTACACGTTTTGTATAAACCATTTAACTATCACAACAACATTTACGACCATAACCCATATCGAAAAAACACCAGATTAGCGTATAGCTATCCGGTGATTACCAGGGTACCAACGGACATGCAAATTAGGTAGTAGCGGGTAGATACCCGGTAACGTTTTGGAGAGTGAAGTGGGTATTGTGGATTACTATTGGGTATGTTCCCTGGAATATCGGATGGATAGCGGGTAACCACCCACTAATGTTTTGGGGAGCAAAGTGGGTATATTGCGGATTAGTATCCGGTACACTCTCCAGAATAGCGAATAGCGATCGGGTGATCACCGGGGATTTGACATGCAAATTAGGTAGTAGCGTGTAATAGACCCTCCGCACACCACCTGCATGTTCCTAGCCTCTGACTGAGCTAAGAGCTGCCAACGTCGCCCTGGGCAGCGATTTCGTACCCACAAATCATTTAGGATGATGAAGTCTTTTTGTTCGGAGGAGAAGAGGGACAACAGTTCAATTCTTCGACTGAGCTGTACATGTTTCAGACTAAATAATGTTAGTTTTTATGAATCGCAATTTGATACTCAGCCGGGGCGTGGCACGAGGTAGACTGGCTGATGATTGCACGGTACCAAATAGTAGGGCAAGGTGTACGCGTATGATGACTTAGGAAAGAATCCAGTTTCTTCATTCCAAAAACATACACCCCATATGTGTATCTTTTATAAATAGTCCACTCTTAGGCAACTTGCATGATGTACAAGTTTGATCTAAAGGCAATTAAAAAAAAAACACAAAAAAAAGAGCTTACTTTACGTTTTCTGATATCCTTTTTCCTGACACAAAATAAATAATTCTTACCTGTTGACAAGAAAGTATCCAACACACATTATATAATAGCATGCACATTATTACATTTATTATGCAGGTCTATTTGTTTACTTCACTATATTCCCCAATACCAACACAGCAAACATTTTTACTTCCAATCCAGTTGACAATTGAACCTGACAATTGAACCTTGACCCGAGTTTGCGGAGATTTTTTCGGGGGTTGTTTTGGAGAGTGTTTCGGATAGTAACCAGGTTTCTGGAGAACCATCGGGTAACTCTCCAAAATAGCTAACTGCTTCCCAAATGTTCTCCTCTAGTGGAGATGAATTGATTACTTTAAAAACACTGTCCACAAAATGAACATAAACTAAAGTTCTAAGCAAAAAAATCCCATTTCATTCATGCGAGTTTACATCATTTTCAAAAAATCACGCTTCAAATAACCCTAACCCTACTACGTCTCACAGTCACCTCACAGCCAGCACCACTCGCTTGCGCGCGCACCAGTTCTATCTCCTGTAGCACTAAACTACGGGTATGGTCTCCGATTTTTTAGCCTGTGAAGCCCTCCCCCCGTGGCTGAGTGGTAGTATATCTGTCACGCGGCCGACCCGGGTTCAATTCCCGGGACCGGCGGACATAATTTTTCCCATTTTTTATTTAACCCTCTCCCCCTGTTCTTCGTTCCATCCCCACTGCCACGTTCTAGGGTTAGGGTTAATACGACACCACACAGTGCATTTCTATAACCCTATACCCTACTACGTCTCACAGTCACCTCACAGCCAGCACCACTTGGCTTGCGCGTGCACCAGTTCTATCTCCTGTAGCACTAAACTACGGGTATATATGGTCTCCGATTTTTTAACCTGTGAAGCCCTCCCCCGTGGCTGAGTGGTAGTATATCTCGCCTGTCACGCGGCCGACCCGGGTTCAATTCCCGGGGCCGGCGGACATACTTTTCCCCATTTTTTATTTAACCCCCTCCCCCTGTTCTTCGTTCCATCCCCACTGCCACGTTCTAGGGTTAGGGTTAAAAGAATAAACTGAATGAACTGTAATACGCCATGATTAAGGTGAATGGCGCATGGTTGATTCCTCTCTGTAAAGCCAATCGATGAATATGCTGAACTGATACTACGTGTATTTCGCCATGATATCGCGTGTGCGCGGACTTACAGTAGCTTGTTAAAAACTAGTTGTTATCTTTATTTGGCCTTACACACAATTTTGTTCAACTCATTGAAAAAAATGTCGGCCAGATCGTGTAGGAAAATGATTCTACGCGGAATCGAACCATAACCGGTCATATTCTATAGTCCTGCGCTTATCCGACTGAGCTATCGAATCATGTGAAGAATAACATCTCATCTAAGTAATACGATAAGTCTGAACACGATTCTTTTATTGTGTTGATATCACTATCTTTTATCCGAAACTATTATTTTGACACGACCCTAAAAACATACAACCGCCATTTTTGAGATGATGAGTTGTTCTGAACACTCACAAATCGGCGTCGATAATAGGCATAGGCCTATGCATTGAGACGAATGTTTACGGTATCCTTCAAATATTATTTTAGAAAAAAATGGGAAAAGCAAGGAGCAATAGGCCTGTGTGATGAGTGCAACGAGAAAGATTACTTCTTTTTAACTGCAAAATAATTAGAAAGATATGGTTAGAAGTAAAAAATATGATTACAGAGGAAACAGGAAAAACCATTAATATATCTCTTACTGATGCTATGTTTGGGTTTCGTAAATGAAATGAAAAGACCAAAAGTATATAAATAGACTAATTGTAATTGGAAAGCTTTGCATAAATAAATACAAATATGGGAAACACCAACTTTGATATTTTTATTTGAAAATGAATTGAATATAAGAAAATTGTTTAAGTTATAAAATCTTACAATATTGAAGAAAATTAATTATATCGAATATGCCACCATATATATATAATTGAATATGTTTGTTGAATTGTTAAACGAAAAATGTAAGATAATAAGTACAAACATCAATTCTAAGGTGTATTTTTAACACCCCATTGCTATGTATTTAGGAAAGAGGTGAACATAAAGAAATGATTAAAGTTACAGCAATATTCAATACGTTACGTTTTAGGAATTATTTTAAACTATTTTGGAGCAAATGAATTATACGTAATATGCCATAACATGATAAGTTTTGAGAAAAAAAATTGAATTATGTTAGATATGTTTTTTATATGTTTACATGGTAAATATAAACGTGCACTATCATATGAAGACACCAAATATATAAACCCGTAAATGATGTGTAATGTGATTGTTTGATTTGATTATTTGTTTACTCGAACATAGTTTAAAATGCAAGACTTATACGAACATATTGAGCTCGGATGATGTAATTAATTATATTTGAAATGTAAGTAATTAGAATGTAAATGTTATGCTTTGAAATATCACAGTTCAATATCTTTATCTAAATAAAAAAGAAAAGAAAATGACTTAATGTTACTTTACTTCATGACTATTTTGGAATACTTTTAGTGTTTTTCTTCTTTTTAGACAAGATTAACAATATTATATTATTTACTTTTATTTGATATATTACTTAAATGAAGAAGAAAAAAAAGTGTTTTACAAAGTAGAAGAAATTAAATTTATGTGATATATATTTATTTATTTTGAAAATCTTTATTTTTTTGGAATTATCGACTAAAAAGTGCCAAAAAAGGTGTTTTTTTACCAAAAATGTGATTTTTTACCAAAAATGGTGATTTCCACGATTTTGGAGGTAAAAAACCACGGTTTTTAGCACATTTTGGTCTATAATTCAAATAATAATAAAGATTTTCAACAAAAACAAAACAAAACCGATTCCTAGGGAATTGTATGGGGAATATAATAAAACGAGTATGACAACATTTTACACAATACATTTTGAGTTATCTTTGCAGAACCGAAAATGGGTAAAATAACGTGTTTTTTATAATTTTTTCCAAAATGGTCAATTTCATGATCATGGTTGGATTCATTGAACCCCTTCCTGCAAACAAATGTATACTTTTATATAGATTAAATGAATAATGAAGAAGTTACGGCAGTTTTACGGAGGCTGTACCGAAGGTGCACAGCCCCCTAATCGGTTTTCTGGAAATTATAGCAAACCAAGTTGACTTATTTTGGTGTTTGAAATAATCCATTCTGACACTTATTTAGGAAGTTACGATCATCTAAAGTCACGTTGTATTTTTGAACACCCTGTATAAGTAAAAGGACAACATTCTGTTTTGTTTTAGACAGTATATTTTGAAGCTAAATTTAATCAGTTTAATCTACTTTAACATTGAATAATCTAGTTTCATTAATATACCTACAACTCTTCAACTCTTAAGATTTAAGACGAAATTCGATATAATTAAAAAGAAAACAATTCTTACCGTGTCAGGAAACCACGCATCACTGAAAATGTAATATATATATATTTATAATGTTAATTCTGTATCAAGTTTCTGACGAGTGAGGACCTAGCGGTCCTTACGAAACAGATCTGTAAAACCATGTAGCAGGATCAAGTCAAAATTTCAAATTGTATTAAGCTCCCTTACTGGTTGAGCACTTTACCTTTTGGATGATTTCACATCTATTTTGGATTTAGATTTATAATGTTATTCTTTTTCAAATATACAAAACAACATCACTGGCTCTAGAGGGTCCTAATAGGGACAAAATAAATACATCCCATGTATTTTTTTAAAGTGTTTGTAAGCCCTATCAAATACACCTTATCCCATTAAAGTCCACCCGGTCAGAAGTCACAAACTTGTCCAAAAAATGTTTCACTTCTATATAATAATGTTGAGAAATGCACCAATTCTGATTAAACGGGACAAAACTTAAGTTTTACATACTTAATGACCCAAAAACTATATATTGTTGGAAAGCTTGTGATTCAAGGTTTTTCATTTTTGCAAAAAAGAATCAAATTATACAGCGTGTGTAACAATTTTACAGGGTGGAACATAAAAAAGTTGATCGTTTTTGCTCCTCACAAAATATTTTGATAGTTTGTACAATTAGGGTTTAGCTGAAGATAGTCACCAAAATCAGAACAACCGCAGAAGGTGCTACCAAATTTGCTAAGAATCACTTGCCCAAAATGTACACAGGAAAAGTACAGGGTGTCTAAAATTATGATGAAATAATGCATAAAATGAAGGTTTGTATATAATTATTCTATGAAATTTAGTTAGCATGGACTATTTAATTTAAAAGAAAATGGTTATCAAAATGAACTACATGAATATCGTTAAAGTTCATTTTATTTTGAATACAGGGTGGTCCAAAATAGGTTTAAATAGCAAATCTTTCATAAATCTATGAACAATTCTGTGAAGAAACACTTCTGGCTTTTTTAGTTAAATGTTTTACTACCCAGGGTAGAAAAGGACCGAAGAGTCACACAAATGAAATAGAGAGACTGCGATTTGGCCATTGTTTAATCAATAAAATGAATAAAACTGTGAATTTTTTACATTAAAACACTCCCTGAATTGAACATCGTATTCTAGTAGAGAATGTCTAGATAACAATTCAATATTATTATTCATAGTAGCAAGCACATGTTATTAACACATATGAGAAGTTTGAAAACTTTCCTATGTATACTTTTAAAATGGCATCAATTTCAAAAGTTCTAGTTTTCCGCTATTTTGTGTAGAAACCTATGGGCGCCACATCCACCGGCCCCACCAATGACTCACTCGACGTTTAGATTGATAACTTCACTGTTGCTAAACATGTGGCTTTAATCCTTTTTTTATTCGGTAGCTAGATAAATTGTCTTTAATATGATACCAAAAATGTTATGTTTTTTTTTGACAACTTCTATTTAAAATAGGGACACGTATCACGATTTTAAGGATTTTTGAAACGACCCCACCTTATTTGATATACCTATTAGTGACCTGTGACCACCCGAGATATAATCAATTCACTAACAAAAGTGCGAATCCCCCTTTGCCCACTTTTGAACAGGATTTTGTCTAAGCGTGTGTCCCTACCGCCCGTTTAAACAAACAAACAAATAAACAAACTGAAAATCCTGCAATTGCGATTCCAATGGTGATAGGACACATCAATTTATTATTTAAAATATATTTAATATTCAGATATTATGTGGTTTGTTATGGGTAATCAACGTGTAGTAGGTAGATTATTATAAGTTTATTGATTATGTCCAATTAACACCGACTGACGGTTCTAAAACATTTTTTGCACATGAAAAGTGGCCAAAGCTGAATTTGACATGCCTGAATAGATTTGCCATACTATGATAACGTAAGCTCCACTATTGATAGAAATAAAAACCTTGATACATTTAATAACGCCAATCCCTATCAGTGTTTTTAATTCAAGATAGACCCATCTTTAACTATTAATTCAAATGGTCACAGGTCACTAATAGGTATATCAAATAAGGTGGGATCGTTTCAAAAAATCCTTAAAATCGTGATACGTGTCTCTATTTTAAATAGAAGTTGTCAAAAACAAATAACATTTTTGGTATCATATTAAAGACAATTTATCCAGCTACCGAATAAAAAAAAGAATTAAAGCCACATGTTTAGCAACAGTGAAGTTATCAATGTAAACGTCGAGTGAGTCAAGGGTGGGCCCGGTGGATGAGGCGCCGGTGGATGAGGCGCCCATAGGTTTCTACACAAAATAGCGGAAAACTAGAACTTTTGAAATTGATGCCATTTTAAAAGTATACATAGGAAAGTTTTCAAACTTCTCATATGTTTTAATAACATGTGCCTGCTACTATGAATACTAATATTGAATTGTTATCTAGACATTCTCTACTAGAATATGATGTTTAATTCAGGGAGTGTTTTAATGTAAAGAATACACAGTTTTATTCATTTGATTGATTAAACAATGGCCAAATCGCAGTCTCTCTATTTCATTTGTGTGACTCTTCGGTCCTTTTCTACCCTGGGTAGTAAAACATTTAACTAAAAAAACCAGAAGTGTTTCTTCACAGAATTTTTCATAGATTTATGAAAAATTTGCTATTTAGACCTATTTTGGACCACTCAAAATAAAAGGAACTTTAACGATATTCATATAGTTCATTTTGATAACCATTTTCTTTTAAATTAAATAGTCCATGCTAACTAAATTTCATAGAATATTATACACAAACCTTCATTTTATGCATTATTTCATCTTAATTTTAGACACCCTGTACTTTTCCTGTGTACATTTTGGGCAAATGATTCTTAGCAAATTTGGTAGCACCTTCTGCGGTTGTTCTGATTTTGGTGACTATTTTCAGCTAAACCCTAACTGTACAAACTATCAAAATATTTTGTGAGGAGCAAAAACGATCAACTTTTTTATGTTCCACCCTGTAAAATTGTTACACACCCTGTATAATTTGATTCTTTTTTGTAAAAATGAAAAACCTTGAATCATAAGCTTTCCAACAATATATAGTTTGTGGGTCATTAAGTATGTAAAACTTAAGTTTTTTCCCGTTTAATCAGAATTGGTGCATTTCTCAACATTATTAGAAGTGAAACATTTTTTTGGACCAGTTTGTGACTTCTGACCAAATGTGCAGAATAGGTATTTTAAGTGCTCTTAATATGAAAACTAAAGCTGTGTTATTTGTGATTTGTAGACTATAACCTCAATGCTTAACCAAATAATCCTGGTATTTTCTATGATTACAAATAAGATTTGACGCAATTTTTACTTTTTCACCTCGTCTAGAACACTAAAATGCACACAATAGAGAGTGGAATAGTCTTCGACGTCCCGTCGCGGGAAACAATGCAGGTCAACCCTCACAAATTTGGGTTAAAAAAAACCAGTCGCTCGATACCAGAGCAAATCAGACTTTAATTTGATATCTTAAGCACGTAAGTTTAGTGGGATTATTTGGTGGGACAAAAAGTGTACTTTAGGTAGGGGCTGAGAGAAACTCCGAGAAGGGAGCCCTATATTTGTCAAAAGTTGAGTTATTCACTTTGCTTAACCCATATACAAATTATTTGAAATAATTGAGAGTAGTTTGCAAACCGTGTAAATTTCATGAATTTGTTCATGGACTTTTATAAATCGCAGCTATTCTAGGTAAAGAGACATTGATGGTACCTACAAATTTGTGCAAGGCGCCTACCTAATTTGTGTAAGGTACCTACAAATTTGTGCAAGGCGCCTACCCAATTTGTGCCATACATGACATAAATAAGCTTGAAGACCACTTATTTGATTTGTGACCTGAAGCAAGGGATGACCTTCAATAGGTGATGATCTTCAATCAAAATGTGAAAAGCATTGAGTGGCATTCAGAAAAGCTCAGAAAATGTCCTGTATTTTCACTTGTATTGGGTTTTGAACTTCTTAACCTCAGATATCGTTACCGCGGAATATTTTCAACATAATTAATATACACAAGGTAATAATGTCTAGTTTCATTGCCTCTTTTATGTTCTTTATGGAACTTAGGCCAATATGTTTCCATACTTATGGGCAATTTCATGCCTGAGCTTTCCACCTACCACGAATCCCTATCAGTACTACTACTATGACACTATATTCTATGATATTCTTTGTCTCATTATACAATCTGTCTTAGTGTCTGTCAATAGATTGTGTTAATTTGGTATATAAACTGCTCAAAAAAAGTTTGTAAATTTGTGTTAAAGCACAAGCTTTTCAAATATCGCGGGATATGTTCATGAAGTGTTACATATCCATATAAAGTTGATGTGTTCATCTTTACAATGATACCAAATTTGAAGCAATCCCTTGCTCCGGTGCTCAGCTACTTGCTTGATAACATTGGTAGGTCACAATCCGAATGTGCCAAAATCAACACTATTTCATGCTCAAAAGAACATCTTTGTCGTCTATTCAATGAAGTGCTGCATTGACCACTACAGGGTGAATCAAAAAAATTGTGCACGATTTGAAACGACCATTTAACCTTGATGCGTGCATTGAACCATGGAATGTTTGTTGTCTGTATAAAGCGTTGTTAATCTAGTTGATCCTCCCAAAAAATGAAAGTAATCGACTGAAAACTGTCCGCAATTTTTGCCATTCCAATGGGATTTACACAGTTAAGACATGAATATTACTGCAGCATGATGATATGGAGTGAGCAAGGCATTGTTGTGCCTGTTATTTATTACAGGTTCCTGGTATATTAAATGAGCCAAAGGTGGTAAAACATTGTCGAAGTAAATAGTTCAGATGATAATACTTCACAAACTAAGTAATAATATTGCACAAATAAAATGTTCTGAAGACACATTGTTTTTTAATAATTTCACTGAAAAGTCATTCACATTTGCCTTTAGGTTAACAACTTATGCGGTATGAGTTACGGTCTTTTTTAAGACATAAAATAAAATGTTAGCTTCCTTGCAATTTAAAAAAGAAATCATTCAGTTGTTTGCTGATATTTTTTTTTTAATGAAACCTTCCTTCGACATGGCCACCATTTTGCTGAAGACGTGTGTGTTCCCTGTCCAACATGTTGCGAACAGTTCGTCCAATCATTCCCCTGTTGCGGTGTAGGGATATGTCACATCGGCTCTGACACGTGCCTCCTCTTCTTGAAGACTTCTTGCCTCCACTTCTTGGTCTGTAACAGGTGATGTTTGTATTCAGATATGCCTTTTCATTTACAACTCGGTATCAGACTATTAATTACTTATCCCAGGGAGAAAGAATGATTTTTCAGGAACATTTTGACAATTAATGTGATAATAATGACCGTTTTAGCAAAACCAATTTTACTGTGTGTAAATCCCATTGGAATGGCGAAAAACGCTGTCAGTTTACAAAACTTCCCACAGTTTGCTTATTTTTCAGTCGATTACTTCAATTTTGGGGAGGATAAACTAGATTAACAACGCTATGTTCAGACAACAAACATTCTATGGTTCAATGCACGCATCAAGGTCAAGTGGTCGTTTGAAATCGTGCACAATATTTTTTATTTACCCTGTACAGTGAAGCGTGATGATCTATTGATTTTTTTAAGCACAAAATAGTGTTCATTTTGTCATGTAGGCTAATTCTGCACGGAATTAGCCTAGCACAAAATCTGTGTTAAACGATTAAAGGATTATACAGCTTTATTCAGTAATAGAGGCTTAACACCAGTCTAACTTGTAAATGAATTACACCAAGGATACACCTGATTTTGGCACTTTCAGATTGCGACCTCCCCATGTTCGCAAGCATGTGGCTGAGCACTGAAACAAGGTATTGCTTCAAATTGGATATCATTGTAAAGATAAACACATCAGCTTTTAAATGATATCTTACACTAAATGAACATATCACGATATATTTGAACAAATTGTGATTGAAAAAAACCCCACATGAGCATTATTTACTTGCATAACACGCATTTCATCATATAAAGCCCCATGCACATAAAACATTATCGGCCGAGTGCACCAATTGCGAATAACTAAGGAATAGCGCTACCTTGCTAGTAAGTGAGGGGTAAGTTATAATAAACCGGAGTATTAGCTACTATCATAGTACACAACGATTAATTTACGCTAAATACCTGCCCAGACCCAAGAGTAAATTGGAGCATAACATTATGCTGCTGGAACTATCGATGCTAAATATTTTGCAAGGTGTAACTGACCACTTTTAAGTTAACTTAAAAGTAAAATCAATTATTTATCAAGCAATAATATACATACATCGCTACATAAGTAACTTATGCTGTAGTAGGGCATAGGTACTAGCGAGGTAGCTTACATCGCTCGTAAGTTACGCCAGTTTGGTGCACTCGGCCGAATGAATAACTGTTTATTGGCCGAACTTATCTTATACCGCTTATCTGTAGTTTGAACTATTAATGACCATTGACCAACTGATCTAATTATACTTTTGCTCAGATCCTCACACATATTACACCTTCCCTCCCGTCGAATGGTAGGAGATGTTCATAAAAGATGAATCGAGTATTTATGGTTATATTTACCATTATTCCCGGGTCTACGTCTCAAAGTGTAAACAACCAATGCGCCCACGACGACGATAGTAACGACTACAGTGGTTGATGCAATAATAAGAACCGTATCCGTTGTTTTAATCGTTGTTTGCGTTATATCATCTGCATACAGACATACAGAATTGTTGTTAACATACATTCCTGATAGTGGATATACTTACTTTGAAACTACTTCGGTTCTGTTTTGGTAATTGTTAACCACAAAAGCTTTGGGCTAAACCAGGAAAAGTCTGTTCGGGAAAGGTGCTTTAATTAAGGAAGAGTTCATAAATACTTTGGTTGGAGGGGGGGGGGGGGGGGGGTCAAGTCTGAACTAATGGACACGTGTACAAAGATTTTCTATTATTGATGTAAGTCCATCTCTAAATACAGACCCACAAGGGCAAAGTCTGAGTCAAAGTCCATCGTGCTGTCCGAGTCATGAGTTCAATTCCAAGTCCTGATAAAAGGCAGTGGCTTGTCCAAATTGATTTGGGGCGTGCAGGGAGTCACGTCTGCCACCCTGATTATCATTCGGGGGAATTGCACCGATTTAGAAAAATTTAGATATTTTACTTGCATCCTATTTCAAAACGTCATTTGGAGGAATCGAAATAAATGTAGTAATAAAATACGTGCGCATATGTCAACGAAAATCATGTAAAACAAATACAAAAAACCAGCTTCATGTAAATAGCGAAACAGGAAAAAATGCCATGCTACGAGCGCATCTGTTTTAATTTAAGAATAGATAATCGTGCGTGTGATTAATTCATTCGGGGTAATTGAGAACTCCCACCCCTTCCCAACCACAGAAATCTTGCACATGCCACTGGTAAAAAAGATTTTAAGTTTGAGACCTTGACTTGCTCCACATTATTCACACCCTCATCTGCCCTCCAAGCTGTGTCCATGTGTAAAATAGAATATTATGTACCGGTATAATTATATTTCTGATAAAATTGAGAAGGATAACTGCTTTTAAAAATCACATTAAAATTCATATGTAAAATAGTAAATATCTATAACTTTGTCAATGAGGAGGGGGTCAAGAAAAAAGTGTGTGGTAGCGAGAGGGGGTTACAAAAATGTACCAAAAACAATTTTCCACCCAAACCAACTAATTATTTATAAACGCTCCGTTAAAGTATCATTACCAGCCCCCCCCCCCCCCCCCCCCCCCCCCCACCCACACACACACACCCCCACCCACCTACAGTGGGTAAGTTTCTTTGGATACACTGGTACCCCGTATGTCACGCAAGTGTTAACATCCCTGCGTTCGTCCACCTAAATGGAGAACTGATCTGGGAATTACCCAGTTCGTCCACCTAAATGGAGAACTGATCTGGGAATTACATATACCATACATGGGCATCGTAACGGTATACTGAAATGTAACTCACCATTAACTTGTATGCTAAAGCTGCAGTTAGACACCACTTTTCCCGCCATCGCAAAGACCTCGTACGTTACAGTAGTCGTTCCCAACATGAACCTCTCTCCTGGTCGATGTGTTGAGTTTACCGAACCCATAATGTTCTCAATTTGTGGATATGGTTCATTCCAGAACACAATAGCATTGTCCATGTTCAGGTCGTTTGGCTTCAAGATATCTTCAGGACAATCAATATTCACAGCTATAAAAATAAATGTTCAATGTTTCGTCACGGACAGTCATCACTTCTAACCGGAAATAAAAGACAATTTGGAAAAGTGTACTTTATGTCACAGATACTGGTATACCATAAAAGTTGTCTTTTATCAATCAGAGTTGACCTTACGTTTGGGAGTGTAACTTCCTCATTAATCAACTATTTGTAACGTGCAATATCTCAAATTAAAAGGGAGACATTTCCCAACAACTTTATAACATAACAATGTTTAAGTAGGAGTTACACTTTAAGAGCTATCAGCACATTTATTACCTGGTCAGTAACTTATTGTGTTGATTGTATATGGCTGTAGAGGGAACTTGGGGTAAAAAAGTGTACATACAAAAGAAAAGCGTTACCCCCATACGGAGATACCTTTAATTAATTATACCCGTGTATACCAGGCTTAAACACATGTACATCCAGCCTTAAACTCTAATTTCAGTACTAATTTGATGCAATTCAGTGTTTGTACTGCTATATCAATTATAATATACCAGTTATGAATAATGAATGAAAATGTATTCAAGTGAAAGCACGTCACGTAATGGGCCCATGTCACATGAGGTACTTTACGCGAGCTCAACCTCACCCCAAAACGGTGCAATGGTTATCCGTTGTGCGCACTACGTCATCTCGACCTCAAGGCTCTGATTGGTTGGTGCTCAAATGTGAGAACTGAAAAACTCATGAGCTTTTCCACGCACCATCACGCCCCACTGCGTCGGTGGTTACAGCGCAGCGGGAGCACTGCGTTGGTGGATACGGCGCAGCGTGACGATCGTTAAAAAAGCTTCAGTTTAAATTTGACCAATCAGGTGCTTTGGTGTTGTTGGTTGGCAGCATTTTGTGAGTTCAAGCATGCATGCGCAGCCTGATCGAAGTGCGCCCACGTATGTCGAACTGTGGCCAGGAGATTATGTGCCGTAGGTCCATTCAAATGTATCCGTGAGCGCATTATAATCACGCCGACAATAAGTTGCGTTAAATCAGGGACAATCAAATGGAGGGACAAAAAACTATTGTACTATTATATAAGTATGCGTGTTGCGGGGGTACAAATATCATCAGTTGAGCAAGCATACACAATACATTCATGAATGGGCACTGGTACAAATCTCAGCAATCATACTGCACGAGTCGCTGTGTGTCTTGCTCGATACGGATGGACCCTTAGTCGGGTGAAAGCTCAACATGACCGCGAAGTAGGGTACAAATGTGATTTTATTGCTGAAAATCATGGATGAGTAAGTCTAGATTCACACCACCGGGTGCCAAAATGGCTCTCTTGGGCAACTTTTTTTTATTTACGTCTAAGCCACACACCCTTTATCGATTATGTTATAATAATGACAAATATATTTGCAACACAAACATATCGTGTTTGGTATGAAATTAAAACACGGCCTATAGATTCAAATTCAGACTAATGACGCAATCGTTTTTATCTGAGTATTTTTAGTGTCTTAGCTGTTCTCAATGTTGTTAGTTTCAAAATATAAGTCTTTGCTTCTATTTCCAGCTTATTATGAATCACTTTACCCGCAATGTTATGCTATCTCACAGTTAATGGAGGCCTAATGTTGATTTACATGCCTGTACGCAACTATTCATATGTCCTTAAGAAAATCGGTGGAGAAGTAATATAATGAGAATACTGGTAACTGCAGTATAGGGTTTCTTATGTTCTGAGGGTGGAATTGTGAAGTATTATACACTCGGCAAAAGAAGTTCTTGGACACTTAAATTAAATTAATATTTAATAGAATATATATAATTATATATATGATTATATATATATAATTGTATATCAAAATAAGCAGAAAGTAATCCTCTAACAGCTTAATATGGAATTTAGACATGATCACTCATGCATGGCAGATCCCATTCACTTGACAATGGCAAGAAGATTGCAAAAAATTGGATAATCCCTCCATTCAAATAACGGTAAATGCTCATTTCTTGCCATTTCCTTTTACGCACCTTACCATTGCTTAATGAATGTGCTCAGCCATGCATGAATGCGTACATCTTAATTTCACACAGACATGATAGAGAATTATTGTCTGCTTATTTTGACATGCAATTGTTTGATTTATATTAAATATTTATGTGAAATATTTGAACTTCAATGAGTGTCCAGGAACTTCTTTTGACGAGTGTATACTGTAGCCCTTCAACAAGGCACGGTTTTAATTAATCAAAATAACCACAAATAATGAAGACCATAGTCCCAATCTACTTGTATTAAATATTTGAACGTTTTCAAAACAAATAATTATCAGTATGCTGATGTGCCTCTAACTCCAAATATATTACTAACAAGCACCTGATATGTATGGAGCCAGGCATTGACAGTTTGACAGTTTTATTTGGACCATGGATGAAGTATCACATCTTCAAATTGACAGGCAGGGTATAGCGTTTTATGTACGTGACATGAAATTACAGGTGACATTAAATCACAGGTGACATAAAAATTACAGGTGACATGACCTGTATGAATACATTTTAATCACGTTTGACCTCTTTTGACTTTTTTATGTATTTATTATGTCATTTTATATGTATTCCAGGAGTCAACAGCTTTAATTTGATACCAAACATGATATTTTTTTATAAGACAAACTATATTTGGCATAATTATAACATTATGGAAAAGGGCGTGGCTTGACGTCAATAAAAAAGTATTCTGAATCTAGACATCCTCCCTCATGTATCATTTTCAGCAATAAAATTGCATTTGTACCCTACTTCACGGTCATGTCATAATTGTGAAGATATCCACTTGACTACATACCTGTGCAATTCCTACTGAACTACTATACTCTAGAAATGCAAATATATATCATCAAAGAACATCATTTTCCGATTAATTTGGATATTGGAATCAATAGGAACAAAATGTCAATAATAAAAACTTCCCAGGAAAAATATTAATTACTTTGTTCTAGCATGTTTTCACATTTTTTATAAATCTAAAATTATCACATTTTTCTCAAATATACCGATTATTATTAACACTAGAACGTTATTTTTTGAACAAATCACGTATAAATTGTATTCAGTTTGACCTAGGCCCAAGTTTTTTGGGAAATTATATTTTGATCATTTTTCGAAAGATTATAGGGCAACCTTTGAGTTCCTTGAATAAAAACACACCGCAACTACTAGAGCTAACCCGCAACACGCATGTTTTTTTGTTTTTTTTTGTAATTGAATACGATGATGTAACGATACCATAGGCCGTTTCTAGTCCCTCCATTCGATTGTCCCTGGTTAAATGAAATACATCTTTACTCACCTATAACGTCTATATTAAAGCTACAATCAGTAACTAATACATTGTTCTGTATATCCAGTGCAATGTAGGACACCTTTGTAATACCGGCGGGAAATTGATGACCAGAAATATGTGAAGAATTCAGTGCTATCAGTCCCTCTACACCAATGACAGGTGGAACATCCCAATTTACAAACGATGTTCCAATACTACCGTCTACTAGTACAGAGATGTCATCAGGGCATGTCAGATTGACCTCTGTGTGAATAACCATATTGAAGTTTTGATAAGATACATTATAGTCATGATAGTATTATGAGGCCAGTGCTACTGTACACAGTTTCCCATTGCCGAGATTGAAGCCTTTAGTGTGATAGCGCCCTTGATTTACGAGGTACAAAATGTCCCTTATAAGGACTCAATGTCCCTTATAAGGACTTTCGCGCTGCCAATCTTGGCAGACGACGGTGGACACGAACGGCCGTTAATTTTGAATTTCCGTTGGTTTCAATGTAACAATGGATTTTGATTATATGACCCCATAAAATTCATCACATGTTGGAACTAAATTATTTCATCTTAAAACCACTGTGGATGGCTAACCATCCACAGTGTCAGTATCAAATGAAAATCAGACTTGACCATACATTTGGGAATGTAACGTCCTCATTATTCCAAATTTCTAGCGTGCAACATCTCAAATTAAAAGTTAGACATTTCCCAACAACTTTATAATCTAATATGTTTATGTAGGAGTTATACTTTCAGAGCTATCAGCACATTTATTACTTGGTCAGTAACTTATTGTGTTGACTGTATATGGCTGTAGAGCGCACTTGGGGTAAAAAAGCTTTACCCCCATACGGAGATACCTTTAATTAACACATGTACATTCAGACTTAAACTCTAATTTCAGAACGTATTGTTAATTTGATGCAATTCAGTGTTTGTACTGCTATATCAATTTTACGAAAACAGTTATGAATAATGAATGAAAATGTATTCAAGTGAAAACCGCATAATTTAAGCGCCTTTGCCGGGTGTGTCTTTAGTCACGTAATTCAAATGTATCCGTGAGCGCATTATAATCACGCACCCGGCCGACAATAAGCTGCGTTAAATGGAATACATCTTTACTCACCTATAACGTCTATATTAAAGCTACAATCAGTAACTAATACATTGTTCTGTATATCCTGTGCAATGTAGGACACCTTTGTAATACCGGCGGGAAATTGATGACCAGAAGTATGTGAAGAATTCAGTGCTATTAGTCCCTCTACACCAATGACAGGTGGAACATCCCAATTTACGAACGATGTTCCAATACTACCGTCTACTAGTACGGCGATGTCATCAGGGCATGTCAGATTGACCTCTGTGTGAATAACCATATTGAAGTTTTGATAAGATATTGTCAATATAGTATTATCAGGCCAGCGCCACTGTAGACAGTTTCCCATTGCCGAGAATGAAGCCTTTAGTGTGATTGTGCCCTCGATTTACGAGGTACAAAATGTCCCTTAAAAGGACTCAATGTCCCTTATAACTAAGAACTTTCGCGCTGCCAATCTTGGCGTTGTCAAGATAGCGCCTCCATTTTGTAAGGTAAATTTCGCGTAATAACGCCCATATGCCCATATATAGGAGGCTTCATTTTGGTGATTCGAATTTCCTCTCCCATTACTATTAAACCCCCTGACATTGTATAATGCATGAAAACAAACTTCTTGTTGTCATATTTGTGACGGATTTAATTGCATAAGCTTACAAACCGTTGTCTACATCATAAATAAGTTGAGACCACCAAAACAAGCCGTGTACAGTGTATGAAAGAACTTCAAAGGGGCATTGAGAGATTGCAGAGAAAAATGAAATTTTGAAGAAAAAAATGAATTGTTTCAATAGATAAGGTACATAGGAACATTGAGGAAACGTGAAGTGTAATCATCTATGGGGAAATAGTAGAATAATAGCGCTATACAGAATTTTGGTTGAAGCAATTTATGGAGTGAGTGGTGCTAATGATCGAAATTACGAAATCGTGCCATTTTACCAGATAGACGGCAAATTAACGTAAACGGTTTCATATGGCATGTACAGCGTGTATCAAAAATAACGCAACACTTTTTGTCGAGAGCTGCACGGTTACAGTAAAACACAAATCACTCTAAATCACTGTTAGGTCTAGTTATTGGCTATCACATAGCCAAATTACAATGATATCGATTATTTATTCGCTGAGATATTAAAGGTATAAGTAGAGAAGTGCAAAACACGTTTTACATCGTTCGTTCTAAGAACTTGGATTAGTGTTATGGGTTAACAGTTTAATAACTTTGTAACCTTAATGTCTGAAATGGTTTATCTTAATTTTCTTTGTTTGAGTAAGGTGGTACATAAAATCATTGAATCGTGTAATCTGATAATCATTCGACCATTTGAAAAATGGATCGCTTCCAGGGGCATGTTATTGATTCCAAGATGGAGCCCCCGCTCATAGGTCCCGGGCAGTTCACGACAGACTGCAGGAATTATTTCCAAACAGAGTTGTTGGTATTGGACATGCTAGAGAGTGGCCTGCTCGCTCTCCATATCTTACACCGTTAGACTTTTTCTTTTGGGGTTATGTTAAATCCCAAGTTTTCCAGACACCACCAACTACTCTCCAAGATCTTAGGAACCGCATCACAAACGCTATAGGGAATCAGGCGCACTCGGATGACACGTCGAGCAGTGCTTCGCATGCAGGAACGTGCTCGTCGATGCATCTTAAAACAAGGACAGCATTTTGAGGGTCGAGCAGCACCACAATGTCCCATTCACAACAGACTAATGACTGATTCATACAAGACAATTACTACCTTCACTGGACTATTCCATTTGTTTATCTTTTGAATAATGTGCCATACTGTTTTATTTGTGACATTAACGAGAGAAAAAGAGAGAGGATTTGCAAACAGAATTTGTAATCTGGATTTTCAAGTTGTGTTATTAACTATCAAATAATTTATTGCCAGATTTAATCAATATTGATATGATAATGTAATAGCCAGACATTTGATACCTTTAACATGACATTTTCTTCTCAGAATGATGAGTTTGATTCCAATTATTTAAGTAAAATGAGTATTTAAGTAAAATGAGTTATTAAAGTGTCTTGCTAATATTCACCTGACAAGAAAATCAGGCATACAGGATAAACGATGTAAAACGTGTTTTGCACTTGTCTACGTGTAGCGTTGATATCTCAGCGAATCAATAATCGATATCGCTGTAATTTGACAATGTGATAGCCAATAAGTAAACCTAACAGAATATATAAATTTCAGAGTGATTTGTGATTTGCCGTAATCGTAGAGCTCGCGACAAAAAGTGTTGCGTTTTTTTTATACACCCTGTATGGTAGTTAGTATAAGCTCAAATATGACGTAGGAGCAAAAAACCTGATTTCCTGGGAAATTGAGAGCGGATTTCCAAACGTATCTCCCAGTGCTCATGTATATGCCCTGTTTGTCACATTTATTGTATTCCTTTGTAGTGGTGATGAAAGTAATACTTATAGTCAGCCTGCTTCGATAATTGCCTAACTCATTTTTTCTAGTTTTGAGAAAAAAACAAAAATAGGAAAAGTGAGTTAGTCAGTTATCGAAGCAGGCTGACGATATGTTGAATAGCACCATGAATAGTACAGGTAAATTCCAACAGGAGCAGTACCTGTTGGATAGAATTAGGTTGGGGATAAACCTTTAAGTGAAATGTGGCTTGTTCGGTTATTGGCCTAATACGAGTTAATATGACCCATTTTATACATTTTACATAATTATTACAATCTGCCTAACTCACAATGCTGACTTAGGCAGAATTGCAATTGTGCATTTAAGGGGGCTGTGGACTCTCAGGTACAGTCTCCGTAAAACTGCCGTAACTTCTTCAATATTCATTTAATCTTTATAAATGTATACAGTTTTTTGTAGAAAAGGGTTCAATGAATCCAACCATGATAATGAAATTGACCATTTTGGAAAAAATTATAAAAACACGTTTCCTTGGAATTTCCTCAATTGGGACAAAGTGTGCCAACCTTTTATTCCTTGATTGTATGAGCGGAATTCTAAATTGACCATCTGAAATCAGTCTTTTTGCTTATAATAATAACTTTCAAACGATATGTCGGATTGTGATCAGATTTCGCCCAATTATTCACAGGAATATGGCTAACATTTCGTTTAATTAACACATATGCATCAAGTCATTTAGGAATTGGTCACTCAATACTAAGGTAGCATATACGTAAAAACATGTTATTTTCAGAGTTAATTTCTTCATGAACTTGAAACAAAACGTTAAAGTACATTAACAATTCGCATTGATTAATTGTTTATAATCAACATTTGACAAAAGGCATATTATGTGAAAGAACAGTTTATCAGGGACTGGTCATTAATAACTAATGATGCCTGCGTGTGTTAAATGTGCCCGGGTATGAGGCCTCAAGGCCTAACATTATTCATCCAAAAAATGTCTATCTAAGGAAGATAGCAATAAATAATGCAATTACTTGTTATATACATGTATGCATTATGGATGTTTGTACTTGATATTTTTCTTTAGTTCATCATCTGTGTAGATATGGAATCTGAATCACGTCTATATCTTTTCAAAGAGCGAGTAAATCAGCAATTGTTGTGTCACTTGATTAAGTACAGCAAAACATTAACAAGGTCAAGAATGTTATTATCATTCAACAAATAGAAGACATAATGATAGTGCCGATCAAAAACAATAATGGGAATTATGATCGTTAGACATATTAAGAAAATGAAGGGAAAAAGATCGTTCATCAAACAGAAGTTTGGACAAGGAATCGAACCCGGGCCAACGGCGTGCAAGTCTCACGGATGAACCGTTACACCAAACGGTTTGTATGCATGTAGTCAGGGCCACTATGTAATTTCGTTGGATTAAATTTGGTGGGAGTTGCTCATTTTTGCATCTATTTAATGTTTAAAGACTACTGATACCAGAAACCAATGTTTACACATTTTTAAAATTTTCAATGGTGGCCATATTGGATTTTTAAAATGGCGGCCAAATTTTAACATATTTATACTATTTTTAACCAAAAATGACATGTGGGCATTTTTTAAAGCTTATTTTTTTGGGTAGAATTGTCATATCTGTTGCCCCTAAAGCAGAACTAGCTAGTCCTGATCTTAATTTCAAAATGGCGGCCATTACTAAGGGATTATTCAAGATGGCGTCCAAAATGGCCGCCCAAACTGGTCAAATCTCATAAAATGACATAGCAATCAAAATGTATGGTTAAAGTATAGTTTTAATGGTGGGATGTATGTATTAATCCACTAGACACTCATATCCAGAACTTTTGCTTTGTTAACACACCTAAACCAAGATGGCTACCAAAATGGCCGCCAAAATAGTAAAGTTCCATAAATTGAGCGGGGGTGGCGAGGGGCGATCGCCCCGCCCCAATATTTGAGTCGTGCCGGTTATCGAGCTCGATTTTTCGCGCCTGTTTGCTCGGTTTACGAGCCTGGTAAAGTCCCTGTCGATTCGTTTTTATTTTTGACACCACTCTTATAATGAAGTTTGACTATAAGTATAGACTTATAAATCTATTTTGATAGAACCCCATCACAGAACTTTACTAAATCATAATGAAAATATTTGTTTCGATTTTCATCATAAAGCATTCCGTAGGGGTGTGTTAACTTGTGTACAGTTGCGGTCATGACCGGAAACACTGTAAACGACGTTAACACGTTGTCAAACTATGGCATAAACCATGGCATTCTATTTACGAACGAAAAAAACACTCCGAAAACTTATTTCAAAATCTGATTTTGAAGTAATTAGGACATTTATTGCTCTGTAAATTATAAGATATTTTAGTTTCATGGGTATAAATGTAATTTGACCAAAACAAATTCTAGAAAAAATCACAGATAGCCGGCGTTCCATGAAAAGATCGCATATTGTGCCTTTAAGAAACAAAAATAGCAATATATAGTCTAATTCATAATTGAACGAACAATATTTTTAAATAGCATACAGCGTAAATAAGTCCAGGTAGAGTGTGCTACGTCTAAGCGCCCGAATTCGCACAAGTCCCCGCGATAGTGCTAGTGCAAAATCAATCGCGTACATCATAGCTGCGTATACGCTAGTGGAAACTTGTATTCAATAATTAATCAGTTTATACTATTTATTATATATTATGATAATATTACTTATTGTGCTGTCCCGGAGAGGAGATGGGCACCACTGAGATGGATGCTTTGCCCAAGATACGCCACAATGATGATGAACACCAATTCTATACCCATATCGGCTCGGTCGTCGCCCGGGTTAACAAGGACCGCGCTTTCCATTGGCACAAAACACCACACCTGGGTGGAGGGGTTAAATACTGGTGCAAAAGACAGCATTATCCGTACTAGAAACAACATCACTATTGGCACCTGGAATGTCCGAACACCAAGAGCAGAAGGCAAGCTAGATGAACTAACACATGAAATGGTCAGATATCGTTGGCATATCGTCGGGCTCTGTGAAGTACGCTGGAAAAACTTTGGAGAAACGTCCAGTCTGCTGTTGGCCAATCCCAGCAGACCCATCACCATTCGTCTGAGAGCAACCCCCTTTAATATTACAATTATCCAGGCATACGCTCCAACATCTGACTACAGTGATGATGATGTAGAGGAATTTCATGAGCAGCTACAAAAAGTCTTGGAGCAAACCCCAAGAAGGATATCCTTGTTGTGCAAGGCGATTGGAATGCTAAAGTATGATAGAATGCTAGTAACACCAGGAAAGGCACATGTGGACGTAACTGTGGAGACAAATGAGAGGGGCCTGAGAAGCTGAGACTCCTTGAATTTGCCAACCACAACGATCTGATGCTGGTAAACACATTTGGCCGACATAAAGCATCTCGGAGATGGACATGGCACAGCCCAAATGGAGAATACCATAACCATATTGACTACATCATGGTTAAGAGACTCTTCCCATCGAGTGTGAATATCGCCAAGATTCGAAGTTCCCAGGAGCTGACATCGGAAGTGACCATGAGTTAGTAATGATGAATTTCCGACTCCGCCTCAAGAAAATCTACAAGAAGGGCTAAACTAGGAACAAGTTCGACATTGAAAAACTGAAGGATCCAATGGTAGCAGAGGAATTCCAAGCAATGCTAGGAGGGAAATTTGCTCCACTCACCTTGCTAGATGCGGACGATACTGACATGGACACTTTGATTGACAACTTCAACAAAGCGGTGACTGAAACAGCCAGCGAGATCCTTGGCAAACACCGACCAGTCAAGCAACCATGGGTCACAGCTGACCTCCTCAATCTCTGTGATAAGCGAAGGGAGCTGAAGAAGACAAAGTTTGAGACGGAAGGGGCAAAACAGTACAGAACGGTCAACCGAGAAGTCAAGAAAGGTATGAAGAAGGCAAAAGAGAGCTGGATTAAGCAACAGTGCCAAGGGATCGAAGAGAACCTTCGGCAGAACAACAGCAAGAAAGCATACAAGCTTGTAAAAGACCTGACTTCCACAAAGCAAGGACGAACCACCACCATACAAGACAAGGGTGGAAATGCCTTACTGAAGAGAAGAACATCCTGAAAAGGTGGACTGAGTACTGTTCAGACCTGTATAACCATACAGCCACAGGTGACCCAGAGGTCCTGAACGTTCCTTCAGCAAATGACACAGAATACTATCCCATTATTCGGGCAGAGGTGATAACAGCTGTAAACTCACTGAAGAAGGGGAAGTCCGCAGGAGTTGACAACATCTCAGCAGAGCTTGTCCAAGCGGGAGGAGATACCATGGTCGACACCCTTTTTTAAACTATCTACAACAAGATTCGGCAGACAGGAGAGTGGCCCACACCTTAGACACAGTCAATGGTCATCACACTTCCCAAGAAAGGCAATCTTCAACAGTGCTCTAATTACCGCACGATCAGTCTCATCTGTCACCCAAGCAAAGTCATGCTGAAGATCTTACTAAACAGACTGAACCCACAAGCAGAAAAGATCATTGCTAAGGAACAGGCAGGCTTCAGACCAAGACGTAGCACTACAGAGCAGATTCTTAACCTTAGGATAATTTGCGAAAAATACCTTCAACATCAACAAGACCTCTACCATGTCTTTGTGGACTTCAAAAAGGCGTTTGACATGGTTTGGCATGCAGCCCTGTGGGCTACCATGAGGATGTACAATATCAACACCAACCTGACCAGAGCCATTGATAACCTCTATAACAAGGCCTTCAGTGCAGTCTACCGCAACGGCAGCTTAGGGGAATGGTTCAAAACAACAGTCGGGGTCAGACAAGGTTGCTTGCTCTCATCTACTCTATTCAACATTTATTTGGAGAGAATAATGACTGACGCTTCGGAAGACCATCAAGGATCGGTCAGCATCGGAGGCAGAATAATCACCAATCTGCGCTTCGCCGATGATATTGATGGACTAGCCGGGTCAGAGGAAGAATTAGCAAAGCTCGTCGAACGTCTGGACGGACCTCTATAGCCTACGGCATGGAGATTAGTGCAGGGAAAACTAAACTGATGACCAACGACACCAACGGCATCAGCACTGACATCAAAGCCAACGGCGAGAAGCTGGAAACAGTCAAAAGCTTCAAGTACCTGGGGTCAAATATCACAGACCAGGGTTTCAAACCTGCAATTCAATTCAGGATCGCACAGACAGTAGCATTTCTGACTAAACTGAAGGTCATCTGGAGTGATAAAAACATCTCACTTTTAAGGGGGGTGTGGACTCTCAGGTACAGCCTCCGTAAAACTGCCGTAACTTCTTCAATATTCATTTAATCTTTATAAACGTATAGTTTTTTGCAGAAAGGGGTTCAATGAATCCAACCATGATAATGAAATTGACCATTTTGGAATTTTTTTATAAAAAACACCTTTTTTGACCCATTTTAGGTTTGGAAAAGATAACTCAAAATATATTTTGTTAAATTTTGTCATACTAGTTTTATGATAATCCTGATAACATTCCCCAGGAGCGGTTTTTTTTTAATATCTTATTTTTTATTTTTTAAGATACAGACCAAAAGGTGCCAAAAAATGTGATTTTTTACCGCCAAAATCATACATTTTTTGGCGCTTTTTGGTCTGTAGCTCAACAAACAAAAAAACCTAAGAAATTAAAAAAAAAACTACTCCTGTGGAATGTTATCAGGATTATCATAAAACTAGTATGACAAAATTTAACAAAATATATTTTGAGTTATCTTTTCCAAACCTAAAATGGGTCAAAAAACATGTTTTTTATAATTTTTTCCAAAATGGTCAATTTCATTATCATGGTTGGATTCATTGAACCCTTTTCTGCAAAAAACTGTATACATTTATAAAGATTAAATGAATATTGAAGAAGTTACGGCAGTTTTACGGAGGCTGCACCTGAGAGTCCACAGCCCCCTTAAGTCAAAGATCGGACTGATGCACTCTTTGGTCACCACAATATTCCTTTATGCGTGCGAATCGTGGACCCTAACAGCGGATTGAGAGAGGAGAATCCAGGCTGCAGATATGAAGTGCCATCGCAAACTCCTTGGTATTTCCTACAAAGACCACATCACCAACGACGAAGTCAGAAAAAGAATTGTGATAGCCTTCGGCGCTTATAAAGACCTCCTAACCACAGTGAAAGCAACAGTGGTATGGGCACGTGTCACGATCAACAGGACTTGCCAAAACGGTATTGCAAGGCACGGTGCCAAGAGGGCTAAAGAGAGGTCGGCAATAAAGAAGGTGGGAAGACAACACATCTGAATGGACTGACCTGAAGCTTAGTGATACCTTGAGATTGCCAGAGAACAGACAAGGATGGAGAGAGCCGATGGTCAGCATCTGTGGTGCCCAAACGGTCGACACGACTACGGGATGGATGGATGGATGGATGGATGGATGGATGGATGGATGGATGGATGGATGGATGGATGGATGGATGGATGGATGGATGGATGGATGGATGGATGGATGGATGGATGGATGGATGGATGGATGGATGGATGGATGGATGGATGGATGGATGGATGGATGGATGGATGGATGGATGGATGGATGGATGGATGGATGGATGGATGGATGGATGGATGGATGGATGGATGGATGGATGGATGGATGGATGGATGGATGGATGGATGGATGGATGGATGGATGGATGGATGGATGGATGGATGGATGGATGGATGGATGGATGGATGGATGGATGGATGGATGGATGGATGGATGGATGGATGGATGGATGGATGGATGGATGGATGGATGGATGGATGGATGGATGGATGGATGGATGGATGGATAGATAGATAGATAGATAGATAGATAGATAGATAGATAGATAGATAGATAGATAGATAGATAGATAGATAGATAGATAGATAGATAGATAGATAGATAGATAGATAGATAGATAGATAGAGAATATTACTTACGCGTCTGACATCGGTTTCCTATGTAGCCACATCTACACGAGCAAATACCTGGTCTTGAACAGGTCCCACCGTTTTGACAACCTGGAGAGCATACAGCTGAAAATGAAATTAACATGACAATAATCCGAATCAGAATAACACATTACAACAACAGTGGCACATCCTTTGTTCTTTTCACCCAGTGTAGACAAATTAGTTCAAATGTTCCCTCTTGATTAAGTAGAGAGTGGTGCAGCTATTCAGTCATAGTTAATATATGCCACAGATTTTTCATTTCATATTTAGTTAGCAGAATGCCGGTGCCATATTTTAATCACTATTAAAGATGCCTTATGGCCCTGTCACACTGTTGCGAATAGAGCTAACGTTTGAAAAGTTGGGTGTATGTTCGTGTAAGTCGTCATTCGTTTATGACACGTTGGCATATGTTGTATTCGTTAGCGTTCGTAGGGGTTCGCAGAGGTGCGCTGGGGTCTAGGACAGTTGATTGAACATGTTCAAAGTTTTGAGCGGGTGACAACGTACAATGATCAATCCACTATGTATATATATATATATACGTTGAGTATTCGCTATGTGAAAGTTTCGCACGTTGGGTGTAGGTTGCTTCTTCGTCAGCTGTTCGGCCACATACGTCCAACCCATCTGTTAGTTGGGCTTGGCTACGAAACAAAACTCGCAACACGGACACATATAAACCATAATACCACGCCGGCATTCTACTTTGAGCCCGGTTGTCCTGGCTCATTGCGTTATCATGTAAGGTAATAAATGACGACGAAAACAATTGCTCAAGCCAGATTCAATGGTCTTGGGTTTGTATTTAAAACTCGCCTGTCAAGTAGGACTAGGAGACCGGGATCAATTCCCGGTGCATCCAATTGTTATGTCCTTGTACCAGCTTTTAAATTCAAAGACACAAATTGTAAATGTTTTTATGATAAAAAATGACAAATATCCCCTCTAAATATTGGAAAATCCCAAGACAGACATACATATGCTTAAAAGATACATAGAGTAATATGTATTAAAATGATATTACTTACGTGTCTTACATCGGCTGCCTATGTAGCTAGATGTACAGGAACACCGACCTGGACTTGAACAGGTCCCATGGTTTTGACATACTGGAGAACATACAGCTAAAAATTAAATTTGAAAATAATTAGAGAATCAGATTATCCAATACATCAACAGTGGCTCATCCTTGGTTCTTTTCACCCCGTTTAGAAAAATAAGGTCAAATTTCCCTCGTGATTAAAGAGAGACTGGTGCTGGTCAGTCATACTGTAGTTAAACTGTTTCAAAGAGTTTACATTTTCATAGTTCCTTTGTAGAATGATGCCATAATTTAAGTACACCTACACACACGTTAAGGAAAATAACGGCGTTTCCGAAACGTATGCAGTTATAATACTACTTTCTGATCGAATCTTGTTGAATAGTGATCGAATCTTGTTGTTGTTGCTGCTGTTTTTACCTTGATTTTTTACAAAAATCCAGGTCTTGTATCTGTAATGTTTCTTTCTTCCTCCTCCTCCGTCTCTTCTTTCAAACCCACCTACAAAATGCTTCTTCTCCTACAGATTACATGCTACAATAACCAGACTTTGTCAGTAGGACCCCGCCCCACCCCTGACTTTCACATAGGATGTTCACGGTTTGGGGTCAAAGGTCACAGGGTCACTAGGGGTCAAATCACGATTTTCACTTAAAACGCCCTTACAATTTAGTGAAATGACCTATGATCGTCAGAATCGGTCAACATATTCCTCATCACCATAAGCATATGTAATAGTTCGGTTTTTAAAATCGATTATTTGGTGTCTCTAAGGGTCAACATTTTTATTTTTACTCATTTCACTTCAAATGCATATTGTCTCAGAGGAAATGACTGATGACCGTCAGAATTGGTCAAAAGATTCCTTTTGTCATTGTACATATAGGATTAAAAGTGACATGTCATATGAGGTCACTAGGGTCATTGACCTATACAAGGGGGGAAATTCAAGACTTGCTCCAATTTTGATTGGATTTTTTGCATCTTATGTCTTTTGAGTCAATCATGACTTTAGGCTCAAAGAGCAGTAAGAGGTCACTAGGGGTCATTGATTTATACAGGGGTGAAATTGAAAACTTATTCCGATTTTAAGCGGACTTGTTGCATTTTGTGCGTATCGATGAGACAAGAAAAAGTCAATTATGACCTTAGGGTCAGAAGTCAAGTAAAGGTCACTTTTAACCTTGTTTTTTTACAAAAATCCAGGTCTTGTATCTGTACTGTTTCTTTCTTCCTCCTCCTCTTCTCTCCTCAAACCCACGTACAAAATGCTTCTTCTCCTACAGATTACATGCTACAATCACCAGACTTGGTCAGTAGGACCCTCTACCTGACTTTCATATAGGGTGTTAACGGTTTGAGGTCAAAAGTCACAGGGGGGGGGGGGGGGGGGGTGTCACTAGGGATCAAACACGATTTTGACTTAAAACGCCCTTACAATTTAGTGAAATGACCTAGGATCGTCAGAATCGGTCAACACATTCCTTATCACCGTACGCATATTTAATAGTTCGGTTTCTAAAATCAAAAATTGTTTGGGGTCACTAGGGGTCAAAATGTTTATTATTACTCATTTCACTTAAAATGCATCTCGTCTCAGAGAATTGATCAGAAGATTCATTTTTTCCATGTACATATAGGGTGTTCAACGATTAAAAGTGACATGTCAAAGGGGATCACTAGGGGTCATTGACCTATACACGGGGGGAAATTTCAAGACTTGCTCCAATTTTAACCGGGCTCATTTTCCCGCAACAACAAGAAATAGTGCCGCAGCCCTATTTTCAATCATCCCCGCATCACTTATATTTGGCCGGAATCGGCTGTCGTGTACTTCCGCGTGCCTATTTTGGCTTACCGTTTCCTATAGTATTTGTTGGTTATCTAATCTTGACATATAATCTTTCGAATTCGGCCCTTAAATGGTATCAAATTAAGCGTGTCTTCGTTTACAATATTTATACAACCGAATTTTATGAAAATTCATTTGCAAATAATTGTACAGGCGATTACTACACGGACGTTTAGAGCGGTTTTCAGTTCGTTTTATAGCATAAATGTGTGTAATGTAATGTAGAATAACGCGGTCAATTGTTCTGTAATCTTAAGGCATTCATGTATTCATTAAATAAGCCGAAAATCAGAACATTATGGTGGTTCAAAACGAAATATCCCGTCCCGTTTGTATGAAATTGAAAAAAACGATCAGACCACTGTGACGGTCATGTAGTACGTATTTCGGCTTTTATTCCACACAAGTCTATATGAAATCGTATACTCATCTGGTAATAGACAAAAATCTCATCTTCAATTTGGTGCCATTTTCAAGTCTCAACTCAACCTAATAACCGAGATATGGTTCAAAGAAAAATGCGTACTTATACATACATATAGGCCTATTTATAACAGTTGTGAGAGGTATCCCGGGTTTTATTCCGGAACTATTTAGTGACGTGCTACCTTAACCCTAACTCTACTACACCCGACGGCAACTGTGCGGAAAAAGTGTTTCTATAACCCGGCGTGCAGGTTGTTTGGCCACAAAACGGACCCATGCTATATAACGAGGCGAATATACTCGCCGAGTGTCGACTGGGAGCCGTGGTGTAGTGGCTAGGATCTGGGCCCTGATGCTGGAGGTCCGTGGTTCAAATCCCGGGGGGATCGGGGTGACCTTTCTGGTGAATTTTGGGTGTCGGAAAAAAATTCTGTTGCCGTGTGGTGAAATAGAGTTAGGGTTATACAGTAAAAATATTCATTTTTTTTTCATTCCAAATTTGGTAATTTTCATCATATTTAATATAGTATTAGGTATCTATAAATTCCCAGCAACAATCAACTGAATCCATGGTGTTATGGTCGTATCACAGCGCAGTCAATCGCCGGATTGTGGGTACGATTCTTACTGTGGTCGATTTTCTTTTCTGCCCTTTTTATTTTGTCACAAATTACATTGTTTTATCAGTAGCATTGGATTTCTGATTGATATTATATAAATGCATTTTTCCCCTCTGACATAAGACATTTGATTAAAACAATAAAACGGCAGTAGGGCAATTCCGAAAATAACTAACTCAAATGGTCAAAATCATTTGCGGTTTGCACTATTGGTGAGGCTTTTATATCATAAGCCGAGTGAAAATAACCCATTAAATGCGTTTCTTTTTACATTCAGAGTGAAAATAATTCTTTATAAAAATGCCTTTCTCTTTTTTCAATTATATTGTTGAAATTCTACACAAGTTCAAGCACTTGAAATTATTGGGGTCGGACGTACACATTTGTTATACGTCTGACCCACCCACTACGTCTACGCGGGGGGTGGGGGGGGGGGCGTACAACCGATCCTCTTTTTTTAATGAGTGATGTAAATATCAGTAATCTTTTATTTGTGTTGGTTTATAGCTTCCCCGAAGTGTAAAACCCCTACACATGTGTAATTTACTAATTTTGTGATTTATTTTCAAAATAAATTGAACAAAATTGTTTTTATCATTGTCAAATTCTGCCAAATTTGTCCAACCTTGTTTTATCTGAATTAGTTGTACAACTGGAGTTTCTAAAAAAATACCGTCTCTATGGAGAATTGTATAAGTATAAGGCATGCTCTAATTTTGATCGGACTTGTTGCATCTTATGTCTTTTGATGAGACGAGAAAAAAGTAAATTACCACCAAAGGTCAGGAAAGGGTCACTATTGGTCATTGAAATATACAGAGGTAAAATGTAAAACATGCTTTGATTTTGATCGGATTTATTATATTATCATATTCATCAAATTTCACTCCTCTCACTCAAAATCACTGGAAATGACTGATAACCGTCAGAATTGATCAATGGATTCCTTTGGTCCATGAACATAATATAGGGTGTTCAGCAAATTAAAATTAACATGTCACTCGGGGTCATTAACTTATACAGGGGTAAAAGTTAAGACATGCTCTGATTTGGACCGGACTTGATGCATCTGATCTCTTTTGATAAAAAAAGAAGAAAAGCCTATCGTGACATTGGGGTCAAATGTCAGGAACGACAGAAAATCAAGGTGGCTTGGTCTTTGACCAAAGCAAGATCTAGTTGTTGTTGCTGTTGTTATTGTTGATGTCGTTAATGTTGTTGTTGCTATTAACAATGTTGATGTTGTTATTGTTATTTGTGTAAATATGTTTGATTATCAATGTGATGTAATTTGATATAGCTACCATGATCAACAAACGTTTTAGATAAAAATGATAAATAACGCTCAAACCCTACAAATACTATACACAATACGCTTGCTTTTATTTCATGCATATAACCAGTTAACCCTAAACCCATATTTTACACCGAAATAGCACGCCGGTGTGAGGGGAGCCATGGTCCCCCTGGAGCCATAGTCCGGCCTCCATAAGCATACACCGAATGACGCGTCAAAATAGTGTTGCGTGTATAGAGACGAGTGCCCTATACCAACCTACTTTACTGTATAGGCCGGACTACGGCTCCAGGGGGACCATGGCTCCTTTCACATCAGTCTTCCTGACCATGTCCTGACTTATTACATGTATTACGTCATCATGTATGGCAATAAATGCCGGTGAGACCTCGGTGGTGTTGCGGTCGTATAACTCGCCTGTCACGCAGGAGCCCGTGTTCAATCCCTTGTGCGTGCGAGTTTCTTTTCCCTACCATTTAAATTCAAAGACGGAAACTGGAAAAGGAAGTTGTATAGACATCACTTAAATGTTTCTGTGATAAAAACATATCCCCTCTAAAATTGGGAAATCCAAACACAGACATGGGCTTAAGAGACAAATAGAGTAACGTATATTACATTGATATTACTTACGCGTCTCACATCGGTTGCCTATGTAGCCAGATCTACAAGAACAACGACCTGTATCTGGGTATCTGGGCTCGAAAAGGTCCCACCGTTTTGACATACTGGTGAGAGGTATCCAAGTTTTTATTCCGGAACTATTTAGTGACGTGCTACCTTAACCCTAACACTTCCCCCCACTTTTTCAGAATTTTTTCTTCAACGCGGAAAATCGACCAAAATATCCCCCCGATCCCCCCGGGATTTGATCCAGGGACCTCTCGCACCAGAGGCGAGGGATTCCACACTTCACCACGGCTGTATCACAGTTCTGGGCAGTGTATTGCCCAGACTGTATGTATTGGGTCCATTTTTTCATCAAAAAACTTCCACGCCGGGTGGTACTAACGTGCTCAGTCGTGGTATTTTGGGGTATATGGTAGTGTTAGGGTTATATTAACAAAACTTGGAAAATGTTTGAAGAAAAAAAAAAATTCAAAAAATTGCTTGTTAACCCTAACACTTCCCCCCACTTTTTTTCAGAATTTTTTCTTCAACGCGGAAAATCGACCAAAATATCCCCCCGATCCCCCCGGGATTTGATCCAGGGACCTCTCGCACCAGAGGCGAGGGATTCCACACTTCACCACGGCTGTATCACAGTTCTGGGCAGTGTATTGCCCAGACTGTATGTATTGGGTCCATTTTTTCATCAAAAAACTTCCACGCCGGGTGGTACCAACGTGCCCAGTCGTGGTATTTTGGGGTATATGGTAGTGTTAGGGTTATTAAGTATTAGGTATTTATAAATTCCCAGCAACATATCAACTGAATCCATGGTGTTATGGTCGTATCACAGCGCAGTCAATCGCCGGCTTGTGGGTACGATTCTTACTGTGGTCGATTTTCTTTTCTGCCCTTTTTATTTTGTCACAAATTACATTGTTTTATCAGTAACAATTGACCGCATTAAGTAACATTGGATTTCTGATTGATATTATATAAATGCATTTTCCCCTCTGACAAAGACATTTGAATTAAAACAACAAAACGGCAGTAGGGCAATTCCGAAAATAACTAAATCAAATGGTCAAAATCATTTTCGGTTTGCACTATTGGTGAGGCTTTTATATCATACAGCCGAGTAAAAATAACCCATTAAAATGCGTTTCTTTTTACATTTAGAGTGAATATAATCCTTTATAAAAATGCCTTTCTCTTTTTTCAATTATATTGTTGAAATTCTACACAAGTTCAAGCACTTGAAATTATTGGGGTCGGACGTACACATTTGTTATACGTCTGACCCACCCACTACCTTCTACGCGGGGGTGGGGGAGGGGGGGGGGGCGTACAACCGATACTCTTTTTTTAATGAGTGGTGTAAATATCAGTAATCTTTTATTTGTGTTGGTTTATAGCTTCCCCGAAGTATAAAACCCCTACACATGTGTAATTTACTAATTTTGTGATTTATTTTCAAAATATATTGAAAAACAAATGTTTTTATCATTGTCAAATTCTGCCAAATTTGTCCAACCTTGTTTTTTCTGGATTAGTTGTACAACTGGAATTTCTAAAAAAATACCGTCTCTATGGAGAATTGTATAAGTATAAGGCATGCTCCAATTTGGATCGGACTTGTTGCATCTTATGTCTTTTGATAAGACGAGAAAAAAGTAAATTTCCACCAAAGGTCAGGAAAGGTCACTATTGGTCATTGAAATATACAGAGGTAAAATGTAAAACATGTTTTGATTTTGATCGGATTTATTGTATTATCATATTCATCATGAATATGTATGTCAGATGCAGCTAGATGTGGCCCAATGAAATGTCTCACAATCGCAAATACTGTACGCGGACGCAGGTATTTGAAACACAACAGTTGACCGCCGCGCGAACCTTATTTGGAACAAACATACTTCGAAGCGCAGCAGACATCGCGCACATCACTACCGAAATCACTGGCCCTGAACCTGTTTATTTTGCAACTAATTTTTGGGCTGATTTTAAAATGGCGATAAAATACGGATCTCGAGTGACAGAACACCATAGACCTACATTTGCTGCAGCTTGAAAGTGGTGTTACTGTGCTAAAATGACTAAATGTTCACTGAAGATTTCCCATGTTCCGGCTTTTGTCCAATAAAGAAAGCTTATATTTAAAAAGGGCTCTAAAGTTCTGTATCGTCACGTAGTCGGTCGTCACTCGTCAGTTGTTGTTGGTGCTATTATAGGCCCCTATGCTTCATATGCCGATTAGTTTGTTGCTTCTGCAATTATTAACTTGAACTTGGGCCTTTATTCACATTCTGATATGATGATGGGCGGTCAGTGTCAATCGTAAGTAATATTAATAATAAGCTTAAATTTGTACCGGTATAGGCCTAGACCCCCGGCCGAGGCCTAACTCCAAACTGACCGTGTCATCATTATTGACCATGACTTTCTGATTGCGCCGATTTCGGTAGACGATTTACCCGGACAGTCACCAGTATTGATGATGATAGTCTGTACAATTAAAATTAAATTAGCGAACGTGAAGCATAGAGTAGAAGTCCGAAAATAATTCGAATACAGAAGTGCAGCAAAACCGCATTTTAAATGATTGAATTTGTCTGGGGATTTGTTTAAAAAGACTAAACATAGCCAAAGCACACCACGATTTGCAGGAATTTAAGAAAGAAGTTTTGATGCACTGGCACGATTTAACTGACTATAGTTTTGTTTGTAATCCCTAAGGCTAGAATCAGGAGGGAATCAGGCCGAGATCAATTTACGATTTAGAAATCTAGGCCTATTTTAGAAATGGAGTGCAATGCCAATGCAATGCCTTTCTGCTTTATACATTTCGCTAGGCCTAGCCAAACTTACCTACATGTTTTTTGATAAAGAATCAACCAATCTTTGGTCACATTCACAGAATTTAAAAATCGCATTTATTTTCGTCCTTGAATCGTTTTAGAGGCAGGGAATTACTCGGGCACCTGAATCTGTTTACCATTTTACGATGGCTTCTTCCCTGACAACAGTCGGACGATTATCATTTGATTGGCTAATTCGTAAATGACATATCTCATCAATATTCATATGACCTTATTTGGAGGATTGGGGGACCCCCGGATGGATTGATTCATTATTACCACAGGGAAGAATATCAAATGTTTACTAATCTGAAATATATTCCTCTTAGAATTTCTTTCAAAATTAGTTCTAAAAGAAAAATTGTTATCTTATTATTTAAAAAATATTTGATAATGAATGAGGTTAAATACTTTGTACTGGCTAATTTTCGGTAATTGTGGAAAATCAAAACAAATGGTTTCAGGCCCGCGGAATTTCCTTGGGCCTGAAACCATTTGTTTTTATTTTCCACAATTACCTCAACACAGCCAGTGCGCAGTATTTAACCTCTAATTATATTCATCATGACCGTATACATAAATGATGCTCGGGTTTTTAAAATGTAAAAATAGTTGGGGTCACTAGCGATCAAAATGTCAAATGTCACTCCTCTCACTCAAAATACTTCATTGGAAATGACTGATAACCGTCAGAATTGATCAATGGATTCCTTTGGTCCATGAACATAATATAGGGTGTTCAGCAAAATAAAATTAACATGTCACTCGGGGTAATTAACTTATACAGGGGTAAAAGTTAAGACATGCTCTGATTTGGACTGGACTTGATGCATCTGATCTCTTTTGATAAGAAAAGAAGAAAAGCCAATCGTGACATTGGGGTCAAATGTCAGGAACGACAGAAAATCAAGGTGGCTTGGTCTTTGACCAAAGCAAGATCTAGTTATTGTTGATGTCGTTAATGTTGTTGTTGCTTTTAACAATGTTGATGTCGTTAGTGTTGTTTGTGTAAATATGTTTGATTATCAATGTGATGTAATTTGATATAGCTACCATGATCAACAAAAACAAAAGTTTTAGATAAAAATGATAAATAACGCTCAAACCCTACAAATACTATACACGCTTGCTTTTAATTCATGCATATAACCAGTTAACCCTAAACCCACATTTTACACCGAAATAGCACGCCGGTGTGAGGGGAGCCATGGTCCCCCTGGAGCCATAGTCCGGCCTCCATAGACATACACCGAATGACGCGTCAAACTAGTGTTGCGTGTATAGATACGAGTGCCCTATACCAACCTACTTTACTGTATAGGCCGGACTATGGCTCCAGGGGACCATGGTTCCTTTCACATCGGTCTTCCTGACCATGTCCTAACTTATTACATGTATTACGTCATCATATATGGCAATAAATGCCGGTGAGACCTCGGTGGTGTTGCGGTTGTATAACTCGCCTGTCACGCAGGAGCCCGTGTTCAATCCCTTGTGCGTGCGAGTTTCTTTTCCCTACCATTTAAATTCAAAGACGGAAACTGGAAAAGGAAGTTGTATAGACATCACTTAAATGTTTCTGTGATACAAAAAATATCCCCTCTAAAATTGGGAAATCCCAACACAGACATGGGCTTAAGAGACAAATAGAGTAACGTATATTACATAGATATTACTTACGCGTCTCACATCGGTTGCCTATGTAGCCAGATCTACAAGAACAACGATCTGGGCTCGAACAGGTCCCACCGTTTTGACATACTGGTGAACATACAGCTGAAAAATAAAGTTTTATAATGATCAGAATAAAATTTATATAATATGAAGAATATGATATGAAGGCCTTGCTGTCTTCAGGTTGCACAAACAATCACGCAATACCACGCTGGTAATGTCTAATTCGCAGTGTTTACTAAAAGAAAAAGAAAAAAAGTGCCCTCATCCTCCAAAAGCTAGCACGAGAAACTAATTATAATTTTTATATGGCCTTATTATTTGCTCGCTTTCTCGATCATCATATAACATCAATTTGGTATCTAATTAATCCTGAAAAACATGCTAGTGGACCATTATTATTATTATTTATCTAGATGCAATAGCGTCAGAGTGCTTTGAATTTAAAACTTTAAAAATCCTTTTATTTCTCTTCGATTTCTCGAACTTAGAGATCGACAGCGCAATTCAAAAACGATTGTATTTTCCAGGAGTTAGGTAGTCCGATAGCCAAGTCTCTTCTGAATTGGTTAGTACAGCTCCTGTGATTGGTTGAATATTTACTAGCTAGGTAAAATGGGAACTCAACACCCAAAGAAAATACGAATTCTATCAAATTCAGCTTGCTATCAAACCCATAGCGCGATGTAGCGGCATCGCATTGGTCATCACGTGGCCCAACAGTGAAGCGTATGTATTACGATACAAAACGATGATGTAATGCATACGCAATGGGAACACTGGAGGGCCTCCTGTGTAAATTGATGAATATAATAAACTCGAAACGAACTTGAAGTACATGTACATAGTATAATATATATTGATACATATTTAATTGAGTTAAAAAATACGAATAACGAAATTGGCTTGAAAATCAAGAGTGATGTTTTGGGGCTGTTGTTGTGATATTACATTTGTTTGCTTGTTTTTGTGAACGCTATGCTATATCGTGTACATAACAGAGGAAACATATCGTGAACAAATAACGTCGCAAAATATACCCTTTGCACGTACTGTCAAAATATCGGTATTCGGTAACTTTATTAATATCCATCCGATTTGTACCGTTCAAAGGGGTAACTATATCAATAAAGCCACGTTCTTTTCCTATTTTGCCTTTGAACTTTCCTAAAACAATAAAAAGCGTTTCATTTTATAAAGTATTTTGACAGTCAATGAAGATGTGTTTATTGATGGATGCTAGTCCATGAATTGACCGCAGGCTGTGTAAACAACTGTTATTTGATCAGATATGCATTGTTGCTATAACCGCATCCCAAATGTCACTTAAAAGTCTCGGCTCGCGCCAAAAAGTAGGCCAATTCCAAGAATATCTGTACAAAACCTGTTTAAATACAGTTTGAACTGGTTTTAATTGAAATAGGTCAGGACGCACTCGTTGGTAATATGTATACGCTAAAGTAAGGATCTGTTTTTATGTATTGTGACATACGTGAGACGTAAGGGATTTATTGTCGCATGTAAACCGTAGGTAAGATGTCGTTTTCCCAAAAGGGCAATATCTACTTATATAGAGACGACGCCGTTGCCTCCGCCCCCCCCCCCCCCCCCCCCCCCCGCCAAAAAAAAGGGTTGACAGTACCCTTAAATGGTATCAAATTAAGCGTGTTTTCGTTTAAAATATTTATACAACCGAATTTTATGGAAATTCATTTGCAAATAATTGTACAGGCGATTACTACATTGACGTTTCGAGCGGTTTTCAGTTCGTTTTATAGCATAAATGTGTGTAATGTAATGTAGAATAACGCGGTCAATTGTTCTGTAATTTCTTTAATCTTAAGGCATTCATGTATTCATAAATAAGCCGAAAATCAGAACATTATGGTGGTTCAAAACAAAATATCGCCATTGACTTGTTAAAATGCTTCAATCCCGTTTGAATGAAAATGAAAACACGATCAGGCCACTGTGACGGTCATGTAGTACGTATTTCAGCTTTTATTCCACAAAGGTCTATATGAAATCGTATACTCATCTGGTAATAGACAAAAATCTCATCTTCAATTTGGTGCCATTTTCAAGTCTCAACTCAACCTAATAACCGAGATATGGTTCAAAGAAAAATGCGTACTTATACATACATATAGGCCTATTTATAACAGTTGTGAGAGGTATCCAGGGTTTTATTCCGGAACTATTTAGTGACGTGCTACCTTAATAAGTATTAGGTATTTATAAATTCCCAGCAACATATCAACTGAATCCATGGTGTTATGGTCGTATCACAGCGCAGTCAATCGCCGGGTTGTGGGTACGATTCTTACTGTGGTCGATTTTCTTTTCTGCCCTTTTTATTTTGTCACAAATTACATTGTTTTATCATTGGATTTCTGATTGATATTATATAAATGCATTTTTCCCCTCTGACATAAGACATTTGAATTAAAACAACAAAACGGCAGTAGGGCAATTCTGAAAATAACTAAATCAAATGGTCAAAATCATTTTCGGTTTGCACTATTGGTGAGGCTTTTATATCATACAGCCGAGTAAAAATAACCCATTAAAATGCGTTTCTTTTTACATTTAGAGTGAAATCCTTTATAAAAATGCCTTTCTCTTTTTTCAATTATATTGTTGAAATTCTACACAAGTTCAAGCACTTGAAATTATTGGGGTCGGACGTACACATTTGTTATACGTCTGACCCACCCACTACCTTCTACGCGGGGGTGGGGGAGGTGGGGGGGGGGGGGGGGGGGGGCGTACAACCGATACTCTTTTTTTAATGAGTGGTGTAAATATCAGTAATCTTTTATTTGTGTTGGTTTATAGCTTCCCCAAAGTATAAAACCCCTACACATGTGTAATTTACTAATTTTGTGATTTATTTTCAAAATATATTGAAAAAAAATTGTTTTTATCATTGTCAAATTCTGCCAAATTTGTCCAACCTTGTTTTTTCTGGATTAGTTGTACAACTGGAATTTCTAAAAAAAATACCGTCTCTATGGAGAATTGTATAAGTATTTAAAGGCATGCTCCAATTTGGATCGGACTTGTTTCATCTTATGTCTTTTGATAAGACGAGAAAAAAGTAAATTACCACCAAAGGTCAGGAAAGGTCACTATTGGTCATTGAAATATACAGAGGTAAAATGTAAAACATGTTTTGATTTTGATCGGATTTATTGTATTATCATATTCATCATGAATATGTATGTCAGATGCAGCTAGATGTGGCCCAATGAAATGTCTCACAATCGCAAATACTGTACGCGGACGCAGGTATTTGAAACACAACAGTTGACCGCCGCGCGAACCTTATTTGGAACAAACATACTTCGAAGCGCAGCAGACATCGCGCACATCACTACCGAAATCACTGGCCCTGAACCTGTTTATTTTGCAACTAATTTTTGGGCTGATTTTAAAATGGCGATAAAATACGGATCTCGAGAGACAGAACAGCATAGACCTACATTTGCTGCAGCTTGAAAGTGGTGTTACTGTGCTAAAATGACTAAATGTTCACTGAAGATTTCCCATGTTCCGGCTTTTGTCCAATAAAGAAAGCTTATATTTAAAAAGGGCTCTAAAGTTCTGTATAGTCACGTAGTCGGTCGTCACTCGTCAGTTGTTGTTGGTGCTATTATAGGCCCCTATGCTTCATTTGCCGATTTGTTTGTTGCTTCTGCAATTATTAACTTGAACTTGGGCCTTTATTCACATTCTGATATGATGATGGGCGGTCAGTGTCAATCGTAAGTAATATTAATAAGCTTAAATTTGTACCGGTATAGGCCTAGACCTCCGGCCGAGGCATAACTCCAAACTGACCGTGTCATCATTATTGACCATGACTTTCTGATTGCTCCGATTTCGGGAGACGATTTACCCGGACAGTCACCAGTATTGATGATGATAGTCTGTACAATTAAAATTAAATTAGCGAACGTGAAGCATAGAGTAGAAGTCCGAAAATAATTCGAATACAGAAGTGCAGCAAAACCGCATTTAAATGATTGAATTTGTCTGGGGATTTGTTTAAAAAGACTAAACATAGCCAAAGCACACCACGATTTGCAGGGATTTAAGAAAGAAGTTTTGATGCACTGGCACGATTTAACTGACTATAGTTTTGTTTGTAATCCCTAAGGGTAGAATCAGGAGGGAATCAGGCCGAGATCAATTTACGATTTAGAAATCTAGGCCTATTTTAGAAATTGAGTGCGATGCCAATGCAATGCCTTCTGCTTTATACATTTCGCTAGGCCTAGCCAAACTTACCTACATGTTTTTTGATAAAGAATCAACCAATCTTTGGTCACATTCACAGAATTTAAAAATCGCATTTATTTTCGTCCTTGAATCGTTTTAGAGGCAGGGAATTACTCGGGCACCTGAATCTGTTTACCATTTTACGATGGCTTCTTCCCTGGCAACAGTCGGACGATTATCATTTGATTGGCTAATTCGTAAATGACATATCTCATCAATATTCATATGACCTTATTTGGAGGATTGGGGGATCCCCCGGATGGATTGATTCATTATTACCACAGGGAGGAAGAACATCCAATGTTTACTAAATCTGAAATATATTCCTCTTAGAATCTCTTTCAAAATCAGTTCTAAAATAAAAATTGTTATCTTATTATTTAAAAAATATTTGATAATGAATGAGGTTAAATACTTTGTACTGGCTAATTTTCGGTAATTGTGGAAAATCAAAACAAATGTTTTCAGGCCCACGGAATTTCCCTCGGGAAAATTCCTTGGGCCTGAAACCTTTTTTTTTTGATTTTCCACAATTACCTCAACACAGCCAGTGCGCAGTATTTAAGCTCTAATGATATTCATCATGACCGTATACATAAATGATACTTGGGTTTTTAAAATGTAAAAATAGTTGTGGTCACTAGCGGTCAAAATGTCAAATGTCACTCCTCTCACTCAAAATACTTCAGTGGAAATGACTGATAACCGTCAGAATTGATCAATGGATTCCTTTGGTCCATGAACATAATATAGGGTGTTCAGCAAAATAAAATTGACATGTCACTCGGGGTCATTAACTTATACAGGGGTAAAAGTTAAGACATGCTCTGATTTGGACCGGACTTGATGCATCTGATCTCTTTTGATAAGAAAAGAAGAAAAGCCAATCGTGACATTTGGGGTCAAATGTCAGGAACGACAGAAAATCAAGGTGGCTTGGTCTTTGACCATAGCAAGATCTAGTTGTTGTTGCTGTTGTTATTGTTGATGTCGTTAATGTTGTTGTTGCTTTTAACAATGTTGATGTTGTTATTGTTGTTTGTGTTAATATGTTTGATTATCAATGTGATGTAATTTGATATAGCTACCATGATCAACAAACGTTTTAGATAAAAATGATAAATAACGCTCAAACCCTACAAATACTATACACAATACGCTTGCTTTTATTTCATGCATATAACCAGTTAACCCTAAACCCATATTTTACACCGAAATAGCACGCCGGTGTGAGGGGAGCCATGTTGCCCCTGGAGCCATAGTCCGGCCTCCATAGACATACACCGAATGACGCGTCAAACTAGTGTTGCGTGTATAGAGACGAGTGCCCTACCAACCTACTTTACTGTATAGGCCAGACTACGGCTCCAGGGGGACCATGGCTCCTTTCACATCGGTCTACCTGACCATGTCCTGACTTATTACATGTATTACGTCATCATGACGTCGTCATCATATATATGGCAATAAATGCCGGCTGAGACCTCGGTGGTGTTGCGGTCGTATAACTCGCCTGTCACGCAGGAGCCCGTGTTCAATCCCTGGTAAGTGCGTGCGAGTTTCTTTTCCCTACCATTTAAATTCAAAGACGGAAACTGGAAAAGGACGTTGTATAGACATCACTTAAATATTTCTGTGATAAAAAATTATCCCCTCTTAAATTGGGAAATCCCAACACAGACATGGGCTTTGAGACAAATAGAGTAACGTATATAAACATTGATATTACTTACGCGTCTCACATCGGTTGCCTATGTAGCCAGATCTACATAAACATTCACAGCTAAAGCTCCCATCGTTTTGAAAAATCCGACATCCATCTAATACTGAAGTTTTATAATGATCAGAATAAAATTTATATAATAATTATGACAACAGATAACTCAAAACTTGTATTTATCATATATGCATATCAACCGATTTGTACAAATTATATCCCTCATGATTAAAGAATCCCCTCGCTGAATTGCCACAATTTAATCACATTGATAAAAACAACAGCGTTTCCCGAAACGTATCTAGTTAGAATACTACTCTCTGAATCATGTTTGATCATTTGCAAAACAACGATAATAATATGTCATTCTTTAACAACACAACCCCCTCCCAAAAAAAGCAGAAAAAAGCATATGCTCTAATAAAAAATGATCATATTGAATTCTGACCTACTTGAGTCAAAACAACCATTATACGACTAATTTCTAGAAGACTAGAAAGGCACCGAAATGATGAAGTGGCCTAATTCACCAACCCTTTAGCAGACACATACAAGAGTTTTGGCTTTCACTTAAAGCCCCAACTAAAAAATCCTCGTTTCCCATGGAAATGGAGTGATGCACCAGAACATGATGTGTACAGAGTAATTTGTAGTGACAGTTCACCATATCATTATGTAATGTAGTGCTACCCAACAAGGACACATCTAGGTTTATTCTAAAGCAAGCACTTTTTTTTCGCGGCATTTAATGTTCGTGATGCAGAAGAACCCACATTTTTCATCATGAAATGTTTACAAATGTACACATTTCTAATAATGTCTAATAAGAAAACTAAAAGCTTGTGAGCATGACAATTTCACTAATCATATAGCCAGTCGCGAAAATTTTCATACACATATATATTTCATGCAAACCTTGACCATGTTTTAGGACACAGTTGACACTCTGAGCTTTTCAGTAGTATCTGAGACCACAATTGTAATGTGTTTAACATCTGGATTTTTTGGTTGGGCCTTTAAGCTTGATAATCTTTATTCATCAAAATATATACACTGCCGCTTACAATAACGTATCACGCCATCTGACCCCATTACCATTTCGTTGCGTTCAGTTTACATTTTACACCAATAAATTCATGCTTTTTGTTAGTGAAAACCCTGTGCAAAAATTCATAAATTAACATGCGCAAGGTATTATAAGACATTCAGAAAGATCAATATCTTGTATAAAAAGGTATTTTTGCGAAGTCATATTATTTTTTTGACAGATAAACCTCAAATGTTCAATGTTAAAAATAAAAAATAATCCCCCCTAAAATTGGGCAATTCCAAGACAGACATGGGGTTAAGAGACATCGGCCGAGTGCACCAAACTAGCGTAACTTAATAGGGAGGTATGAAAGCTACCTCCCTAGTAGTTATGCTCTAACTGTAGCGTAACTTACTAACGATGTAATTCTTAGAGCATGACTGGCGAGTAACACCAGCATAGTAGCTAGCGAGGTAAATATCCACATTAATCAGCATAGTCCCCTTACAAAATTAATTGTCGCATGCATTAAATGTGTGTACATGTATCAAACAGCAATCATATTGACACGAATGGTGTTCCGTAGAATTATAAGATGTGTCGTCAGTCGCTACGTCAAGCGTTGATTTAAATAACATGAATAATGCAACACGTCTGGGGCACGTCACACCACATCTAGTAGAGCAATGAAATCTGTGAATATGACGTCATTTTTTGTGTTCGAAAATGTCAAAGTTTATTACCATTCTTTCAAAAAAGGGGACCATACTTACATTATAAACACATTCTGTGCGAGAGTAACACACAAGATGGTATAAAATGACAAAAATTTCACGATCAAAATCCGTTCATTTTAAATAAATGGATCAATGGTTAAATAATAAAATGATCACAATTATAGCGTCAAATCTCTGTGGCGTGCTGCTGTGATCCTGGCTTTTACAAACGTAAATCACGGGTTCAATTCCCGTGATTCCCATTTTTTTCTCTATTTTTTTTTCTTCTTCAAAAAATGATTTTAATGACTTTGGTGACTTTAATGAAATCATTTATGTCAACTTCTATGAACTGCAGTATGGTATTGACATAACTCAATCGATTTATTAAATGTGTAGGCCTATGTACAAAGAAGATTTCTTGATGTACCCCATCATGCTTAGCGCCCCTACGGTACCAACAGGGCGTATCACCAAAACAAATAGTGCAACACATGTGTGTTAAAGTAATTAACAGCTGGAGGTCGTCTGACCTCTACCATAGTAATACATGTACTTTGCCACAAAATATGAAAGAAGTTGAATCCCAACTAAAACTTGTATTTTTAAAAATATAGGGTCTTTAAACTTGCAACAGTATTTTCTTAAAGACCCTCGTTTAACAACTTTATAAGCATTTCCTTGCACTGTAATGTCAATGGGAACTAGTAGACACTGGTGACAGAAATCAGTGGTCATGTGATGAAAGTGAGTGCGAAATTTGTTGCTAAAATGGGGACGGAGAAGCGGAAAAATGGGGACGAGAAATTGTTCATGTAGTACATTTACTGCGCGATTTTCACGAGGCTAAGTGACTAGAAAAAAAATTGGGGCAACCTTTTACGAAAATTTTAGAAATCTTGCCCCCCCCCCCCTGAAAAAAATCCTAGCTACGCCACGGTCTGGTCCTCTCTTAAAAATAGGGACGATATTGATGTTCCCCCCCCCCCCCCCCCACCCCCCCCCCGGAATGACAATGCTGGCTACGCGCCTGAAGGAAAGGAAACATTTCCTGAAAGCATACGATTTTCCAAATCTCACAATGTCAATATCAAGGTCATTATACAGGGTGGGTAGATATTATACAGGGTGCAAACATCAAGAAATGCACTAAAAATACAAAATGTTCACTGGTCATTTACATACCTTGAAGGTAAAATTATAATTTATTAAGCTGCATAATTCAAAAGTATACACTTGTATTACAAAGAAAAATGTTGCCACTTTTGTCTTTAGTTTTTAATAAAGGATACCTTATACAGGGCCAGGGTGGTCAAAATTTGTAATAATATAAGTATGTGAAAACGTATTTCTGAAATAAAGTTAACCGTTATCATAATTTAGTGTCATAATAAATTTTGAATTGACGTTTTGTAATAATATTGCACCAAACACAAACATATGACCAACTAGAGCGGTTCGCGGGTTTCGCGGTTCGCGGGTTTTGTGGTTATCGGGTTGCATGGTTTTTGGTTGAGCGGTTTCGGTAGACATGGTTTGTGGTTGGTACTTTAGGATCCCAGCGGAACCAGATTCGATGACTGTCACATTGTTAGCGATGTGTTGTTATAATGGATACTCATGAACGACAGAATTTCAAATTTTGAAATCATATCCAAAAATCAGATCAGCAAATGTGTTGCGGATTGACCGGTTAGCTAGTGTACGTAGCTCAAAATGTGAAATCATATCTAAAAAAATCAAATCGGGACACATTTTATGGTGTCCGTCATATTTTAGGCTAAATTGCCGGCAATTTTTTTTCTCTTCCAAATGTTTTGCAGTATGACCGGCTAGTTACACAGACTTTATCCGAAGCTCAAAATGTGAAATCATATCCAAAAAATCGGGACACATTTTATGGTGTCCGTCATTTTTTAAGCTAAACTGCCGGATTTTTTTTACTGCTTCAAATATGTTGCGGTTTGACCCGTTAGCTACACAGACTTTTAAGAAGCTCAAAATGTGAAATCCTATCCAAGAAATCAAATCGGGACACATTTTATGGTGTCCGTCATTTTTTAGGCTAAATTGCCGGATTTTTTTTTCTCCATCAAATTTGTTGCGGTTTGACCGGTTAGCTACACAGACTTTATATGTAGCTCAAAATGTGAAATCATATCCAAAAAATCAAATCGGGACACATTTTATGGTGTCCGTCATTTTTTTAGGCTAAATTGCCGGAAATTCTTTTTCTCCGTCAAATGTGTTGCAGTATGACCGGCTAGCTACACAGACTTTGTACGTAGCTCAAAATGTGAAATCCTATCAAAAAAATCAAATCAGGACACATTTCATGGTCTCCGTCATTTTTTAGGCTAAATTGCCAGGCATGTTTTTTCTCTGTCAAATGTGTTGCGGTTTGACCGGTTACCTACACAGACTTGATACGTAGCTCAAAATTTGAAATCATATCCAAAAAATCAAATCGGGACACATTTTATGGTGTCCGTCATTTTTTAGGCCAAATTGCCGGAATTTTTTTTCTGCGTCAAATGTGTTGCATTATGACCGGCTAGCTACACAGCCTTTATAGGTAGCTCAAAATGTGAAATCATATCCAAAAAATCAAATCGTGACACATTTTATGGTGTCTGTCATTTTTTAGGCTAAACTGACGAAAAAAATGTATGCATAAAATATGTTGCGGTTTGACGAATTAGTTACACAGACCTTATACGTAGCTCAAAATGTGAAATAAAATCCAAAAAGTCAAATCAGGACACATTTTATGGTGTCCGTTCATTTTTTAGGCTAAATTGCCGGAATTTTTTTCTGCATCAAATGTGTTGCGGTTTGATCCGTTAGCTACACATACTTTATATGTAGCTCACAATGTGCAATCATATCCAAAAAATCAAATCGGGACACATTTTATGGTGTCCGTCTTGTTAAGGCTAAATTGCCGGATTTTTTTTTTCTCCATCAAAAATATGTTGCGGTTTGACCGGTTAGCTACACAGACCTTATACGTAGCTTAAAATGTGAAATCAAATCCAAAAAATCAAATCGGGACACATTTTATGGTGTCCGTTCATTTTTTAGGCTAAATTGCCGGATTTTTTTTCTCCATCAAATATGTTGCGGTTTGACCGGTTCGCTACACAGACTTTACATGTAGCTCAAAATGTGAAATCAAATCAAAAAAATCAAAACGGGACACATTTTATGGTGTCTGTCATTTTTTAGGCTAAATTGCCGGATTTTTTTTGTTGCCGTCAAATGTGTTGCAGTATGACCAGCTAGATATACACAGACTTTATGTAGCTCAAAATGTGAAATCATATCCAAAAATCAAATCGGGACACATTTTATGGTGTCCGTCATTTTTTAAGGCTAAATTGCCGGAAATTCTTTTTCTCCGTCAAATGTGTTGCAGTATGACCGGCTAGCTACACAGACTTTATACGTAGCTCAAAATGTGAAATCCTATCAAAAAAATCAAATCAGGACACATTTCATGGTCTCCGTCATTTTTTAGGCTAAATTGCCAGGCATGTTTTTTCTCTGTCAAATGTGTTGCGGTTTGACCGGTTACCTACACAGACTTGATACGTAGCTCAAAATTTGAAATCATATCCAAAAAATCAAATCGGGACACATTTTATGGTGTCCGTCATTTTTTAGGCCAAATTGCCGGAATTTTTTTTCTGCGTCAAATGTGTTGCATTATGACCGGCTAGCTACACAGACTTTATAGGTAGCTCAAAATGTGAAATCATATCCAAAAAATCAAATCGTGACACATTTTATGGTGTCCGTCATTTTTTAGGCTAAACTGACGAAAAAAATGTATGCATAAAATATGTTGCGGTTTGACGAATTAGTTACACAGACCTTATACGTAGCTCAAAATGTGAAATAAAATTCAAAAAGTCAAATCAGGACACATTTTATGGTGTCCGTTCATTTTTTAGGCTAAATTGCCGGAATTTTTTTCTCCGTCAAATGTGTTGCGGTTTGATCCGTTAGCTACACATACTTTATATGTAGCTCACAATGTGCAATCATATCCAAAAAATCAAATCGGGACACATTTTATGGTGTCCGTCTTGTTAAGGCTAAATTGCCCGAATTTTTTTTTCTCCATCAAATATGTTGCGGTTTGACCGATTAGCTACACAGACCTTATACGTAGCTTAAAATGTAAAATCAAATCCAAAAAATCAAATCGGGACACATTTTATGGTGTCCGTTCATTTTTTAGGCTAAATTGCCGGATTTTTTTTCTCCATCAAATATGTTGCGGTTTGACCGGTTCGCTACACAGACTTTACATGTAGCTCAAAATGTGAAATCAAATCCAAAAAATCAAAACGGGACACATTTTATGGTGTCTGTCATTTTTTAGGCTAAATTGCCGGAATTTTTTTGTTGCCGTGAAATGTGTTGCAGTATGACCAGCTAGATATACACAGACTTTATGTAGCTCAAATTGTGAAATCATATCCAAAAGATCAAATTGGGACATGGTGTCCGCCATTTTTTAGGCTAAATTGACGGAATGTTTTTTTCACCAAATGTATTGCGGTTTGACCGGTTAGCTACACAGACTTTATACGTAGCTCAAAATGTGAAATCATATCCAAATATTCAGATCGGCGACACATTTTATG